>CP053457.1:215000-217500 GCA_022644695.1 Cenchrus purpureus | reverse complement strand
AGGCACCCTCATCTGTTTTATGCTCCATCCGAGACCAAGAGCACAAATGAGGTGACCTTGGCGGTGCGGCCTAAGCGGTACCACGAGGTGACGACGAAAGTGCTCTGTAACGAGTGCCTCACCACGAAGGTGGGCACAACAAAACAACCATAGCGAATTCAACTTCCCGTGAACGGGTAGCAAAGCATAGCACTCGTCGAGGACGAGCATGATGCTCGCTGGCGATGGGAGCGCGGCGGGAGTCGGCCGCACTAAGGCGGGGGCCTCCAAGCGATCACTGCTCAACACAACTCATACGCCGCGGTATGTACGGCGGTCAAGCCATCCAAAGCATCCCACCACGCTAAGCATGGAAGTCTACTTGTGAGGGTGGCGGCCGAAGGACCACTATCGCGTGGGAACAAACAATTTCGCAACCAAATTCAATCGCAACCTCAATCCAACCATAGCCTCATGGCAGCAAGGCCTAAGCCAAGCAGCCGGTGTGAGGTAGGCCGATTCCGACCACTGTTGGGCAGCAGCCGACCGTCGTATGCCCGATGGTCGGTGCGAGCACGAATCGGTCTGCCGCGGCTGCCGAGCAAGCCACAACACCTAGACGACCCGAACCAGCGAAGACCTCCAACGAGCGGCCACAGCCAACAATAGCCGGGCACAACCAGCCCCAACACCTCATCATCCGGTCCATCATGGCAGCAAGGCCTAAGCCAAGCAGCCGGCGTGAGGTAGGCCGATTCCGACCACTGTTGGGCGGCAGCCGACCGTCGTATGCGGATGGTCGGTGCGAGCACGAATCGATGCGCGGCTGCCAAGGCAAGCCACAACACCTAGCGACCCGAACCAGCGAAGACCTCCAACGGCGGCCACGACCAACAATAGCGGGCACAACCAGCTAACACCTCATCATCCGGTCCATCATGGCGGCAAGGCCTAAGCCAGCGGCGTGAGGTGAGCGATTCCGACCACTGTTGGGCGAGGCCGACCGTCGTATGCGATGGTCGGTGCGAGCACGAATCGGTCTGCCGCCTGCCAAAGGCAAGCCACAACACCTAGACGACCCGAACCAAGCGAAGACCTCCAAGCGGCCACACCAACAATAGCGGGCACAACCAGCTAACACCTCATCATCCGGTCCATCATGGCAGCAAGGCCTAAGCCAAGCGGTCCGGCGTGAAATAGGCGATTCCGACCTTTGTTGGGCAGCGGCCGACCGTCATAGGCCAATAGTCGGTGTGAGCATGAATCGATCGGCGCGCGGCCGCGAGGCAAGCCACAACACCTGGGCGACCGAACCAACGAAGACCTCCAAGCGGCGGCCACGACCAACAATAGCGGGCACAACCCAACACCTCATCATCCGGTCCATCATGGCGGCAAGGCCTAAGCCAAGCGGCCGGCGTGAGGTAGGCGATTCCGACCCTTTGTTGGGCAGCAGCCGACCGTCATATGCCAATAGTCGGTGTGAGCATGAATCGTGTGCGCGGCGCGAGGCAAGCCACAACACCTAGGCGACCCGAACCAGCGAAGACCTCCAACGGTGGCCACATCCAACAATAGCGGGCACAACCAGCCCCAACACCTCATCATCCGGTCCATCATGGCGGCAAGGCCTAAGCCAAGCAGCCAGCGTGAGAACAAGGATCTGCAAGACACCGGTAGGAGCCGGCACCAAGCAATAGAGGCACAACCCATCCGACCACCGTTGGCCTCGCCGGCAATGGCGGCGGCGGACCTCTGTACCTCACCCCTTGAGCTGCACCCATGGTCCGGCGGTGAAGCCGACTATAGCCGGCCGACTATATCCGGCCGCAGCCAACTATAGCGGCGCGCCAGCAATAATCGGCTCGGCCGGCCACACCATGGGCGAGGCGCACACCCGAATAACCGCGGAAATGGGTCTAAACCAATGCATTTGTCATGGCGAACACCATTTTCCTTAGCACCGCAGACGCGTACCAGCTCTCCTAATATACCCTAGACACACCCCGCCACCCGAAGTTACGAATTTTTTCATTCACGAGCACACTATTTTGAGGCACCCAAAACCCATGTGATAAGCTTTTGACCATGCCAGCACGTGGGGGCACGTACCCAGCACTAGATGTCGCCCACCCCCTCGGAGTTCGTTGCACGGTTTGTTAGCCGTCTTTGTAAGTTTCATAAATGGCACACGTTTGCTAAGCGTTTTCAGCCAAATGGCACGAGTTCGTTAAGCATTTTTCAAACTTCGTTCCGTCCCTCACGTTTCCGTACGGAGTCGGTAAGACCGTTTTCAGGTTCTCGTGACCTGTTACACACGTTTCCATGGCGGACACGTGTCCGGATACCCTATCACGTCTGGTATGACCACGTTTCCGTGCCGGTCCGGTAAGGTCGTTCTTGGCCTCCGTGCACACGTTAAGCTAAGCGTTTTCAGCCAAATGGCACAGGTTCGTTAAGCAAATTTTCAGACCTCGGTCCGTCACAACGTTTCTCCGTATGATCACGTTTCCGTGCTGGA
>CP053457.1:205000-207500 GCA_022644695.1 Cenchrus purpureus | reverse complement strand
ACAACACCTAGGCGACCGAACCAGCGAAGACCTCCAACGGCGGCCACAGCCAACAATAGCGGGCACAACTAGCCCCAACACCTCATCATCCGGTCCATCATGGCAGCAAGGCCTAAAGCCGGCGGGCGTGAGTAGGCGATTCCGACCAGCTTTGTTGGGCGAGGCCGACCGTCGTATGCCGATGGTCGGTGCGAGCACGAATCGATGCGCGGCACGCCAAAGGCAAGCCACAACACCTAGGCGACCCGAACCAGCGAAGACCTCCAGCGGCCCACGACCAACAATAGCGGGCACAACCAGCCCCAACACCTCATCATCCGGTCCATCATGGCAGCAAGGCCTAAGCCAAGCAGCCGGCGTGAGGTAGGCGATTCCGACCCTGTTGGGCGGCCGACCGTCATAGGCCAATAGTCGGTGTGAGCATGAATCGATGCCGCCGCTGACGCGAGGCAAGCCACAACACCTAGGCGGCCGAACCAGCGAAGACCTCCAGCGGCCACGGCCAACAATAGCGGGCACAACCAGCCCCAACACCTCATCATCCGGTCCATCATGGCAGCAAGGCCTAAGCCAAGCGGTACGTGAGGTAGGCGATTCCGACCCTTTGTTGGGCGGCAGCCGACCGTCATATGCCAATAGTCGGTGTGAGCATGAATCGGTGTACGCGCGACTGCGAGGCAAGCCACAACACCTAGGCGACCCGAACCAGCGAAGACCTCCAAGCAGTGGCCACATCCAACAATAGCGGGCACAACACCTCATCATCCGGTCCATCATGGCAAGGCCTAAGCCAAGCGACCAGCGTGGGAGCAAGGTCTGCAAGACACCGGTAGAGCCGGCACCAAGCAATAGAGGCACAACCCATCCGACCACCGTTGGCCTCGCCGCAATGGCGGCGGCCAGCCTCTGTACCTCACCCCCCTTGAGCTGCACCCATGGTCCGGCCGGCTGAAGCCGACTATAGCGGCCATGACCGACTATATCCGGACCCGCTGACTATGCCGGCTACGGCCAGCCACACCATCGCGGAAATGGGTCTAAACCAATGCATTTGTCATGGCGAACACCATTTTCCTTAGCACCCAGACAGCGTACAGCTCTCCCTAATATACCTAGACACACCCCGCCACCCGGAAGTTACGAATTTTTTGTTCACAGAGCACACTATTTTGGGGGGGCACCCAAAACCCATGTGATAAGCTTTTGACCATGCCCGGGCACGTGGGGGCACGTACCCGGCACTAGATGTGCGCCCCAACCCCTCCGGAGTTTGTTGCATCGGTTTGTTAGCCGTCTTTGTAAGTTTCATAAATGGCACACGTTTGCTAAGCGTTTTCGGCCAAATAGCACGGGTTCATTAAGCATTTTTCAAACTTCGTTCCGTCCCTCACGTTTCCGTACAGTCCGGTAAGACCGTTTTCAGGTTCTCGTGACCTGTTACACACGTTTCCATGGCGGACACGTGTCCGGATACCCTTTATCACGTCTACGGTATGACCCCACGTTTCCGTGCGGTCCGGTAAGGTCGTTCTTGACCTCCCGTGCACCACGTTCGCTAAGCGTTTTCAGCCAAATAGCGCACAGGTTCGTTAAGCAAATTTTCAGACCTCGGTCCGTCCACAACGTTTCTCCGTATGATCACGTTTCCGTACTCGAGTCCGGTAAGGCCGTTTTGACCTCCCGTGCACCACGTTCGCTGTCGTTTTCAGCCAAATGGCACAGGTTCGTTAAGCAAATTTTCAGACCTCGGTCCGTTCACAACATATCTCCGTGTATGACGTCTCCATACCGAGATCGGTAAGGCGTTTTGACCTCCGGTGCACCACGTTTGCTAAGCGTTTTCAGCCAAATGGCGAGTTCGTTAAGCAATTTTCGGATCTTGGTCACCACCCAACGTTTCTCCGTATGACCCACGTTTCCGTACGAGTCCCGTAAGGCCGTTTTAACCTCCGTGCACCACGTTTGACTAAGCGTTTTCAGCCAAATGCGCAGTCCGTTAAGCAAATTTTCAGACTTGATGCGTCCTCAATGTTTCCTTAGTGGTCGGTTAAGGCCCTTTTCAGGTTATCATGACTGTTACACACATTTCTATGGCCAACAACGTAGGGCCCTTTATCACATCTACGGTATGACCCACGTTTCCGTGCGGAGTGGGGTAAGGCCGTTTTGACCTCTGTGACCTATAGCACACGTTTCCATGACGAATCGTGCCTTGAGACCATTTTCATAGGTTTGGTCCATCTCCACGTTTTCTTCTCCGGTGGCAGTGTGACCGTTTGGACCTGTAACCTATAGCACACGTTTCCATGGCGAGCATTGTGGTGTAGGCCATTTTCAATTATTGCTCCCATCCACCACATTTCCATCCAAGTGGTCATTAATGATATCGTTGGGTACCGTAAGATATGCCATGTTCTTTTGGTTGGACATCCTCATCAATTGCATCCTTGGTCAAGTCTATGTGACACTACTGAATCATAAGTAATGTTTTAACATGTAC
>CP053457.1:192500-197500 GCA_022644695.1 Cenchrus purpureus | reverse complement strand
GTTGGCCTCGGCCGGCAATGGCCCTATATCAATAGTCTCTAAACCAATGCATTTGTCATACATTTTCCTTAGAAGTTAGAGCACACTATTTTGAGGCACCCAAAACCCATGTGATAAGCTTTTTGACCATGCCGCACTAGATAGCCGTCTTTGTAAGTTTCATAAATGGCACCACGTTTGCTAAGCGTTTTCGGCCAAATGGCAGTTCGTTAAGCATTTTTTCAAACTTCGTTTCCGTCCCTCACGTTTCCGTACCGAGTCTGGTAAGACCGTTTCAGGTTCTCGTGACCTGTTACACACGTTTCCATGGCGGACACGTGTCCGGATACCCTATCACGTCTACGGTATGACCCCACGTTTAGTACCGGTCCGGTAAGGTCGTTCTTGGCCTCCGTGCACCACGTTAGCTAGCGTTTTCAGCCAAATAGCACAGGTTCGTTAAGCAAATTTTCAGACCTCGGTCCGTCCACAACGTTTCTCCGTATGATCACGTTTCCGTACTGGTCGGTAAGGCCGTTTTGACCTCCCGTGCACGTTCGCTATGCGTTTTCAGCCAAATAGCGCAGTTCGTTAAGCAAATTTTGACCTCGGTCCGTTCACAACATATCTCCATGTATGACCCCGTTTCCGTACAGATGCGGTAAGGCCGTTTTGACCTCCGGTGCGTTTGCTAAGCGTTTTCAGCCAAATGGCACGAGTTCGTTAAGCAATTTTCCGGATCTTGGTCACCACCAGCGTTTCTCGTATGACCCACGTTTCCGTACCCGAGTCCGTAAGGCCGTTTTAACCTCCGTGCACCACGTTTGCTAAGCGTTTTCAGCCAAATGGCACAGGTTCGTTAAGCAAATTTTCGGACTTGATGCATGTCCTCAATGTTTCCTTAGTGGTCGTTAAGGCCCTTTTCGAGTTATCATGACCTGTTACACACATTTCTATGGCCAACAACTTGTCGGAGGCCCTTTATCATGTCTACGGTATGACCCGTTTAGTGCGGAGTGGGGTAAGGCGTTTTGACCTCTGTGACCTATAGCACGTTTCCATGGCCGAATCGTGCCTTGAGACCATTTTCATAGGTTCGGTCCATCTCCACGTTTTCTTCCCGGTGGCGGTGTGACCGTTTTGGACCTCCGTAACCTATAGCACGTTTCCATGGCGAGCGATGTGGTGTAGGCCATTTTCAGTGTGCTCCCATCCACCACATTTCCATCCAAGTGGTCATTAATGATATCGTTGGGTACTCGTGGATATGCCATGTTCTTTTGGTTGGACATCCTCATCAATTGCATCCTTGGTCAAGTCTATGTGACACTCTTGAATCATAAGTAATGTTTTAACATGTACTCATATAGGATCTTGACTCGTAACGATAAGTAATGTTTTAACATGTACTAAGTATCTGACACTAGACAGGATGAGTTTTCATGGAATCAAACTTATGTTCCTTTGCTTACACTTAATCCAATTCACGGATCGTTCCGGTCTTGGTGACTTGCCTCCTACTTATCGTTGTCGCGGCCTTGGAGAGCTGAAGCCGTAGTCGGGTGTTGAGGGGAGGGCGAATCCGTGCGGCGATGTGGATCTCGGTGGATCGTGGCAGCAAGGCCACTCTGCCACTTCCACAATGCCCGTCAGCGTATTTAAGTCGTCGCAAAGTTCAGCCCGCCGTGAGGAAGGAGCTTGGTGACTGCCACGGCTCATCGGCCGGGCAGGCTTAAGCCAATATGGCAGGCCCTTGGGGTGTGAACACCCTAATGTGGGTCGGGCGGCGGCGGGCACAGGCGCGGTTGCTAACGGATTACGACTTAGAGGCGTTCGGTCATAATCCGACACCACGGTAACCGGCGCCCGCGGCTTTTCAACCAAGCGCGATGACCAATTGTGAATCAACGGTTCCTCGTACTAGGTTGAATTACTATCGCGGCACGGTCATCGGTGAGTAAAACTAACTTTGTCTCACGGTCTAAACCCAGCTCACGTTCCCTATTGGTGGGTGAACAATCCAACACTTGGTGAATTCTGCTTCACAATGATAGGAAGAGCCGACATCGAAGGATCAAAAAGCAACGTCGCTATGAGCGGCTTGGCTGCCACAAGCGATTATCCTGTGGTAACTTTTACGACACCTCTAGCTTCAAACTCCGAAGATCTAAAGGATCGATAGGCCACGCTTTCACGGTTCGTATTAAATCTTTGGAAATCAGAATCAAGCGAGCTTTTACCCTTTTGTTCCACGAGATTTTACATTCTCGTTGAGCTCATCTTAGGACACTGCGTTATCTTTTAACGGATGTGCATTGACCAAACTCCCACGAGAATGTCTTCCTTGGGATCGGCCTGTGACTGCGCCAGAGCCAAAAGGAGGCGATGCCCGCTTGACTCACGGAATAAGTAAAATAACGTTAAAAGTAGTGGTATTTCACTTGGCAGCTCCACTTATCCTACACCTCTCAAGTCATTTCACAAACTCGGACTAGAGTCAAGCTCACGGTCTTCTTTCCCGGATTCCGTAAGCCCGTTCCCTTGTGTGGTTTGTTGGATAGTAGGCGAGGGGGACAGTGGGAATCTCGTTAATCCATTCATCGCGTCACTAATTAGATGGAGGCATTTGGCTATAAAGAGTCATAGTTACTCCCGCCGTTTACCGCGCTTGGTTGAATTTCTTCACTTTGACATTGAGCCTTTGGGCAGAAATCACATTGCGTCGGCATCCGCAGGACCATCGCAATGCTTTGTTTTAATTAAAGCGGTCGGATTCCCTTGTCGTACCAGTTACAGTCGGTTGTTCGGCGCTCGGGGAAGGCGAACAGCACGTTCGGTCCGTCCCCGGCGCGGCGGCGCTCGCTCGCGTGGCGGCTCGAGCGATCCGCCCGGCAGCCGGAGTTGGGGGACCCCGAGCCCAACCCTCGAGCCAATCCTTTTCCGAGATTACGGATCCGTTTTGCCGACTTCCCTTGCCTACATTGTTCCATTGGCGGAGGCTGTTCACCTTGGAGAACCTGATGCGGTTATGAAATGCGGCCGGGCGTGGATGGTACTCGGTCCTCCGGATTTTCATGGGCGCGGGCTGCCGGACACCAGCGGCGTGCGGTGCTCTTCCGACGCTGGACCCTACCTCTGAACCGTTTCCGGGGTTGGCAGGCCGTTAAGCGAGAAAGATAACTCTTCCGAGGCCCCGCCGGCGTCTCCGGACTTCCTAACGTTCAAACCACCACGTCCGGAAATCTTAACGATTCCCTTCGGGCAACACGCGTGATCGCGCTGTCTGCCGGGGTTACCCGTCCCTTAGGATCGGCTTACCCATGTGCAAGTGCGTTCATGGAACCTTTCTCCTCTTGACCTTCAAAGTTCTCATTTGAATATTTGCTACCACCAAGATCTGCACCGGTAGCCGCTCCGCGGCTCGCGCCCCAGTTTCTGGCGACGCGCGCCTCCTACTCATCGGGGCATGGCGCTCGCCCGGATGGCGGGTGTGGGTCGCGCTTTAGCGCCATCCATTTCGGGGCTAGTTGATTCGGCGGTGAGTTGTTACACACTCCTTAGCGGATTTCGACTTCCATGACCACCGTCCTGCTGTCTTAATCGACCAACACCCTTTGTGGGTTCTAGGTTAGCGCGCAATTCGGCACCGTAACCGGCTTCGGTTCATCCCGCATCGCGATTACGCTTACCAAAATGGCCCACTTGGGCTCGATTCCATGGCATGGCTCACAGCAGCCGTGCCGTCCTACCTATTTAAAGTTTGAGAATAGGTCGAGGGCGTTGCGCCCCCGATGCCTCTAATCATTGGCTTTACCTGATAGAACTCGTAATGGGCTCCGGCTATCACAGAAACTTGGAGGAACCAGCTACTAGATGGTTCGATTAGTCTTCGCCCCTATACCCAAGTCGACGAGCGATTTGCACGTCGGTATCGCCGAGCCTCCACGAGTTTCCTCGGCTTCGCCGCTCGGGCATAGTTCACCATCTTCGGGTCCCGACAGGCGTGCTCAACTCGAACCCTTCACAAAGATCGGGTCGGCCGGTGGTGCGGCCCGTGAAACCTCCCGCTCGTCGGCTTCCTTGCGCATCCCGGGTTTAAGAACCGTCGACTCGCCGCATGTCGGACTCCTTGGTCCGTGTTTCAAGGCGGGTCGGATGGGGAACCCGCGAGGCCGTTGCAGCGCAGCGGCGTCGGAGGGGCGCGCCTTGCGGTAGCGCGGAAACCAACCGTCTGCGGCGCGGCTGCCGGGGCACCTAGGGTCCCGGGCTTAGGCCGCCGCGGCCGACAACGATCCACACCCGAGTCGATAGGCGGACCAGCGAAGCCGTTCCGCGCTCGGCCGGGCGCATCGCCCCCATCCGCTTCCCTCCGGCAATTTCAAGCACTCTTTGACTCTCTTTTCAAAGTCCTTTTCATCTTTCCCTCGCGGTACTTGTTCGCTTCTCGGTCTCGCCTATTTAGCCTTGTACGGAGTTTACCGCCCGATTTGGGCTGCATTCCCAAACAACCCGACTCGTTGGCGCCTCGTGGTGAGGCAGGTCCCGGGCGGACAGGGCTCTCACCCTCAGGCGTCCCTTTCCGAGGAACTTGGGTCCGGTCCGTCTCACGAGGGCGCCTCTCCGGACTACAATTCGAGTAGTGAGCTACTCGATTCTCAAGCTGGGCTGTTCCCGGTTCGCTCGCCGTTACTAGGGAATCCTTGTAAGTTTCTTCTCCTCCGCTTATTTATATGCTTAAACTCAGCGGGTAGTCGTCGACACAGGGTCGCGGTCCGGCGACAAAGCGCTACGGTCGTCATGGGTCATTTAGGCCAACACGCCGACTACTGCGAGACCGCACCAAGAACAACTGTATGTCGCCCACCCACGTGCGGTGCTCGGCATATTCGCGGCGGCCCCAACCGGCCCACCCACCTTACGGCGCGGGGGCCAAACCACATCCTTCCCCACGGATGGGTTGGGAGTGTCTTTTGGCGTGGCGCCCGGTGACGTGCCCTCGGCGAAGGCCTCGGGCGCAACTT
>CP053457.1:187500-190000 GCA_022644695.1 Cenchrus purpureus | reverse complement strand
CTAAGCATGGAGAGTCTACTTGTGAGGGTGGCGGCGAAGGACCACTATCGGCGTGGGAACAAACAATTTCGCAACCAAATTCAATCGCAACCTCAATCCAACCATAGCCTCATGGCAGCAAGGCCTAAGCCAAGCAGCCGGTGTGAGGTAGGCCGATTCCGACCAGCTTGGGCAGCAGCCGACCGTCGTATGCCGATGGTCGGTGCGAGCACGAATCGGATGCCGCAGCCGCCAGAGGCAAGCCACAACACCTAGGCGACCCGAACCAAGCGAAGACCTCCAACGAGCAGCCACAGCCAACAATAGCCCAACCAGCCCTCATCCGGTCCATCATGGCAGCAAGGCCTAAGCCAAGCGGCGGTGTGAGGTAGGCGATTCCGACCCTGTTGGGCAGCGACCGTCGTATGCCGGATGGTCGGTGCGAGCACGAATCGATGCACTGCCAAAGGCAAGCCACAACACCTAGACGACCCGAACCAACCGAAGACCTCCAACGAGCGGCCACAGCCAACAATAGCCGGGCACAACTAGCCCCAACACCTCATCATCCGGTCCATCATGGCAGCAAGGCCTAAGCCAAGCGGCGGCGTGAGTAGGCCGATTCCGACCCTGTTGGGCGGGAGCCGACCGTCGTATGCCATGGTCGGTGCGAGCACGAATCGATGCCGCCGCGGCACGCCAAAGGCAAGCCACAACACCTAGACGACCCGAACCAGCGAAGACCTCCAACGGCGGCCGACCAACAATAGCGGGCACAACTAACACCTCATCATCCGGTCCATCATGGCAGCAAGGCCTAAGCCAAGCAGCCGACGTGAGGTAGGCGATTCCGACCCTTTTGGGCGTGGCCGACCGTCATAGGCCAATAGTCGGTGTGAGCATGAATCGATCTGCGCGGCAGCCGAGGCAAGCCACAACACCTAGACGACCCGAACCAGCGAAGACCTCCAAGCGGCCCAGCCAACAATAGCCGGGCACAACCAGCCCCAACACCTCATCATCCGGTCCATCATGGCAGCAAGGCCTAAGCCAAGCAACCGGCGTGAGGTAGGCGATTCCGACCCTTGTTGGGCGGCAGCCGACCGTCATATGCCAATAGTCGGTGTGAGCATGAATCGTTCTGCCGCGCCTGCGAGGCAAGCCACAACACCTAGGCGACCCGAACCAGCGAAGACCTCCAACGGTGGCCACATCCAACAATAGCGGGCTGGGCACAGCCCCAACACCTCATCATCCGGTCCATCATGGCAGCAAGGCCTAAGCCAAGCGAGCGTGGAGAACAGGTCGCAAGACACCGGTAGAAGCCGGCACCAAGCAATAGAGGCACAACCCATCCGACCACCGTTGGCCTCGGCCCGCAATGGCGGCAGCGGCCGCCTCTGTACCTCACCCCTTGAGCTGCACCCATGGTCCGGCGGTGAAGCCGACTATAGCCGGCGCGGCCGACTATATCCGGCCGTAGCCAACTATAGCCGGCCGCGGCCGGCAATAATCGGCTCTGACGGCCACACCATGGGCGAGGGCGCACCCCGAATAACCGCGGAAATGGGTCTAAACCAATGCATTTGTCATGGCCGAACACCATTTTCCTTAGCACCCGGGCACAGCGTACCAGCTCTCCTAATATACCCTAGACACACCCCGCCACCCGAAGTTGGGAATTTTTTGTTCACAGAGCACACTATTTTGGGGGGGCACCCAAAACCCATGTGATAAGCTTTTTGACCATGCCAGGCACGTGGGGGGCACGTACCCAGCACTAGATGTGCGCCCCACCCCCTCCGGAGTTTGTTGCATCGGTTTGTTAGCCGTCTTTGTAAGTTTCATAAATGGCACCACGTTTGCTAAGCGTTTTCGGCCAAATGGCACGGTTCGTTAAGCATTTTTCAAACTTCGTTCTGTCCCTCACGTTTCCGTACGAGTCGGTAAGACCGTTTTCAGGTTCTCGTGACCTGTTACACACGTTCCATGGCGGACACGTGTCGGATACTTTATCACGTCTACGGTATGACCCCCGTTTCGTGCGGTCGGTCGGTAAGGTCGTTCTTGGCCTCCTGTGCACACGTTCGCTAAGCGTTTTCAGCCAAATGGCACAGGTTCGTTAAGCAAATTTTCAGACCTCGGTCTGTCCACAACGTTTCTCCGTATGATCCCACGTTTCCGTACTCGAGTCGGTAAGGCCGTTTTTGACCTCCCGTGCACACGTTCGCTATGCGTTTTCAGCCAAATGGCACAGGTTCGTCAAGCAAATTTTCAGACCTCGGTCCGTTCCACAACATATCTCCGTATGTTACGTTTCCATGCGAGTCCGGTAAGGCCGTTTTGACCTCCGGTGCTGCACGTTTGCTAAGCGTTTTCAGCCAAATGGCACAGGTTCGTTAAGCAATTTTCCGGATCTTGGTCACCACCAACGTTTCTCCGTATGACCCCCATTTCCGTACCCGGAGTCCGGTAAGGCCGTTTTTGACCTCCGGTGCACACGTTTGATAAGCGTTTTCAG
>CP053457.1:177500-180000 GCA_022644695.1 Cenchrus purpureus | reverse complement strand
AGCCCCAACACCTCATCATCCGGTCCATCATGGCAGCAAGGCCTAAGCCAAGCAGCCGGCGTGAGGTAGGCGATTCCGACCCTGTTGGGCGGCAGCCGACCGTCATAGGCCAATAGTCGGTGTGAGCATGAATCGATGCGCGCACTGCCGAGGCAAGCCACAACACCTACGACCCGAACCAGCGAAGACCTCCAACGAGCGGCCACAACCAACAATAGCCGGGCACAACCAGCCCCAACACCTCATCATCCGGTCCATCATGGCAGCAAGGCCTAAGCCAAGCAGCCGGCGTGAGGTAGGCCGATTCCGACCACTGTTGGGCAGCAGCCGACCGTCGTATGCCAGTAGTCGGTGCGAGCACGAATCGTTCGCGCGCTGCGAGGCAAGCCACAACACCTAGACGACCGAACCAGCGAAGACCTCCAACGAGTGGCCACATCCAACAATAGCCGGGCACAACCAGCCCCAACACCTCATCATCCGGTCCATCATGGCAGCAAGGCCTAAGCCAAGCAGCCAGCGTGGGAGCAAGGTCTGCAAGACACCGGTAGCCGGCACCAAGCAATAGAGGCACAACCCATCCGACCACCGTTGGCCTCGGCCCGGCAATGGCGGCAGCGGCCAGCCTCATGTACCTCACCCCTTGAGCTGCACCCATGGTCCGGTGGCTGAAGCCGACTATAGCCGGCCGCAGCCGACTATATCCGGACGCAGCCAACTATAGCCGGCCGCAGCCAGCAATAGTCGGCTACGGCAGCCACACCATGGGCGAGGCGCACACCCGAATAACGCGGAAATGGGTCTAAACCAACGCATTTGTCATGGCGAACACCATTTTCCTTAGCACCGGGACAGCGTACCAGCTCTCCCTAATATACCCTAGACACACCCGCCACCCGAAGTTAGAATTTTTGTTCACAGAGCACACTATTTTGAGGCACCCAAAACCCATGTGATAAGCTTTTGACCATGCAGGCACGTGGGGGCACGTACCCGGCACTAGATGTCGCCCCACCCCTCCGGAGTTTGTTGCATCGGTTTGTTAGCCGTCTTTGTAAGTTTCATAAATGGCACACGTTTGCTAAGCGTTTTCAGCCAAATGGCACAGGTTCATTAAGCATTTTTTCAAACTTCGTTCTGTCCCTCACGTTTCCGTACACGAGTCCGGTAAGACCGTTTCAGGTTCTCGTGACCTGTTACACGTTCCATGGCGGACACGTGTCGGATACCACTTTATCACGTCTGGTATGACCCCGTTTAGTGCGGTCCGTGGTAAGGTCGTTCTTGGCCTCCCGTGCACCACGTTAAGCTAAGCGTTTTCAGCCAAATGGCAGGTTCGTTAAGCAAATTTTCAGACCTCGGTCTGTCCACAACGTTTCTCCGTATGATCCCACGTTTCCGTACTCGGAGTCCGGTAAGGCCGTTTTTGACCTCCCGTGCACACGTTCGCTATCGTTTTCAGCCAAATGGCACAGGTTCGTCAAGCAAATTTTCAGACCTCGGTCCGTTCACAACATATCTCCGTATGACCCCATGTTTCCGTACCCGGAGTCCGGTAAGGCCGTTTTTGACCTCCGGTGCACACGTTTGATAAGCGTTTTCAGCCAAATGGCACAGGTTCGTTAAGCAATTTTCCGGATCTTGGTCACCACCCAACGTTTCTCTGTATGACCCCACATTTCCATACCCAGAGTCCCGTAAGGCCATTTTTAACCTCCCGTGCACACGTTTGATAAGCGTTTTCAGCCAAATGGCACAGGTTCGTTAAGCAAATTTTCAGACTTCGGTCCGTCCTCAATGTTTCCTTAGTCGGAGTCCGTTAAGGCCCTTTTTCAGGTTATCGTGACCTGTTACACACATTTCTATGGCCAACAACTTGTCCGGAGGCCCTTTATCACATCTACGGTATGACCCACGTTTCCGTACCCGGAGTGGGGTAAGGCCGTTTTTGACCTCCTGTGACCTATAGCACACGTTTTCATGACCGAATACGTGCCTTGAGACCATTTTCATAGGTTTGGTCCATCTCCCACGTTTTCTTCTCCGGTGGCCAGTGTGACCGTTTTGGACCTCCCGTAACCTATAGCACACGTTTCCATGGCCGAACAGTGTGGTGTAGGCCATTTTCAGTGTGCTCCCATCCACCACATTTCCATCCAAGTGGTCATTAATGATATCGTTGGGTACCGTAAGATATGCCATGTTCTTTTGGTTGGACATCCTCATCAATTGCATCCTTGGTCAAGTCTATGTGACACTACTGAATCATAAGTAATGTTTTAACATGTACTCATATAGGATACTGACTCGTAACCGATAAGTAATGTTTTAACATGTACTAAGTATCTCCGACACTAGACAGGATGAGTTTTCATGGAATCAAACTTATGTTCCTTTGCTTACACTTAATCGAATTCACAGTCGTTCCCAGTCTTGAGTGACTTGCCTCCTACTTATCGTTGTCGCAGCTTCGGAGAGCCTGAAGCCGTAGTTGGGTGTT
>CP053457.1:170000-172500 GCA_022644695.1 Cenchrus purpureus | reverse complement strand
CCCTCAATGGATCCTCGTTAAAGGATTTAGATTGTACTCATTCCAATTACGGACACTACTTGGGTATTGTTATTTATTGTCACTACCTCCCGTGTCGAGATTGGGTAATTTTGCGCCTGCTGCCTTCCTTGGATGTGGTAGCCGTTCTCGGGCTCCCTCTCGAATCGAACCCTAATTCTCCGTCACCGTCACCACCATGGTAGGCCCTATCCTACCATCGAAAGTTGATAGGGCAGAAATTTGAATGATGCGTCGCGGCACAAAGGCCGTGCGATCCGTCGATTATCATGAATCATCGGATCAGCGAGCGAGCCCGCGTCAGCCTTTTATCTAATAAATCGCCCCTCCGGAAGTCGGGGTTTGTTGCCGTATTAGCTCTAGAATTACTACGGTTATCCGGTAGCGTACGTACCATCAAACAAACTATAACTGATTTAATGAGCCATTCGCGGTTTCACGGTTCGAATTAGTTCATACTTGCACATGCATGGCTTAATCTTTGAGACAAGCATATGACTCTTGGCGGGATCAACCAGGTAGCACGTCCTCCTCGACAAACCGACAACGGCTTCCGCAGGCGAGGCGTTTGAGCAGCGGTCGTTGTTTGAAGGTCCGATTTTGCAAGGAGTGAGGCGAGGCACCCTCATCTGTTTTATGCGCTCCATCGGACCAAGAGCACAAATGAGGTGACCTTGGCGGTGCGGCCTAAGCCCGGTACCACGAGGTGACGACGAAAGTGCTCTGTAACGAAGTGCCTCACCACGAAGGTGGGCACAACAAAAGGCAACCCATAGCGAATTCAACTTCCGTAGACGGGTAGCAAAGCATAAGCACTCGTCAGAGCACGAGCATGATGCTCTGGCGATGGGAGGCGGGCGTCGGGCCGCACTAAGGCGGGGGCCTCCAAGCGATCCAGCTCAACACAACTCATACGCCCGGTAGCACGACGGTCAAGCCATCCAAAGCATCCCACCACGCTAAGCATGGAGAGTCTACTTGTGAGGGTGGCGGCGAAGGACCACTATCGCGTGGGAACAAACAATTTCGCAACCAAATTCAATCGCAACCTCAATCCAACCATAGCCTCATGGCGGCAAGGCCTAAGCCAAAGCGGTAGGTGTGAGAGGCGATTCCGACCACTGTTGGGCAGCAGCCGACCGTCGTATGCCGATGGTAGTCGGTGCGAGCACGAATCGATGCCGCAGCCTGCCGAGGCAAGCCACAACACCTGACGGACCCGAACCAGCGAAGACCTCCAGCGAGCCCACAGCCAACAATAGCGGGCACAACCAGCAACACCTCATCATCCGGTCCATCATGGCAGCAAGGCCCTAAGCCAAGCAGCCGGCGTGAGGTAGGCCGATTCCGACCACTGTTGGGCGGCAGCCGACCGTCGTATGCCGATGGTCGGTGCGAGCACGAATCGATGCGCGCAGACACTGCAAGGCAAGCCACAACACCTAGGCGACCCGAACCAGCGAAGACCTCCAGCGGCCCGACCAACAATAGCGGGCAGCCCAACACCTCATCATCCGGTCCATCGCGGCAGCAAGGCCTAAGCCAAGCGGCGGCGTAGGTAGGCGATTCCGACCCTTTGTTGGGCGGGGCCGACCGTCGTATGCCGAGTGGTCGGTGCGAGCACGAATCGGTCTGCCGCGGCGCCAAAGGCAAGCCACAACACCTACGACCCGAACCAGCGAAGACCTCCAACGGCCCACGACCAACAATAGCGGGCACCAGCCCCAACACCTCATCATCCGGTCCATCATGGCAGCAAGGCCTAAGCCAAGCAGCCGGCGTGAGGTAGGCGATTCCGACCCACTGTTGGGCAGCAGCCGACCGTCATAGGCCAATAGTCGGTGTGAGCATGAATCGATGCCGCGCACTGCGAGGCAAGCCACAACACCTGACGACCCGAACCAGCGAAGACCTCCAACGGCCACAGCCAACAATAGCCGGGCACACAGTCATCCGGTCCATCATGGCAGCAAGGCCTAAGCCAAGCAAGCCGACGTGAGGTAGGCGATTCCGACCCTTGTTGGGCGGCAACCGACCGTCATATGCCAATAGTCGGTGTGAGCATGAATGGATTACTGCGCGGCACGCGAGGCAAGCCACAACACCTAGGCGGACCCGAACCAGCAGAAGACCTCCAACGGTGGCCACATCCAACAATAGCGGGCACACACCAGCCCCAACACCTCATCATCCGGTCCATCATGGCGGCAAGGCCTAAGCCAAGCGACCGGCGTGGGAGCAAAGGTCTGCAAGACACCGGTAGACGGCACCAAGCAATAGAGGCACAACCCATCCGACCACCGTTGGCCTCGGCCCGGCAATGGCGGCTGACCAGCCTCTGCCTCACCCCTTGAGCTGCACCCATGGTCCGGCCGGCTGAAGACTATGGCCGGCCGCGACTATATCCGGCCGTAGCCAACTATAGCGGCGCAGCCAGCAATAATCGGCTCTGACCGGCCACACCATGGGCGGGCGCACCCCG
>CP053457.1:150000-152500 GCA_022644695.1 Cenchrus purpureus | reverse complement strand
GCGGGCACAACTAGCCCCAACACCTCATCATCCGGTCCATCATGGCAGCAAGGCCTAAGCCAAGCAGCCGGCGTGAGGTAGGCCGATTCCGACCACTGTTGGGCAGGAGCCGACCGTCGTATGCCGATGGTCGGTGCGAGCACGAATCGGTCTGCCGCAGCCTGCCAAAGGCAAGCCACAACACCTAGCGACCGAACCAGCGAAGACCTCCAACGGCGGCCACGACCAACAATAGCGGGCACAACCAGCCCCAACACCTCATCATCCGGTCCATCATGGCAGCAAGGCCTAAGCCAAGCAGCCGGCGTGAGGTAGGCCGATTCCGACCACTGTTGGGCAGCAGCCGTCATAGGCCAATAGTCGGTGTGAGCATGAATCGGTCTGCCGCTGACTGCGAGGCAAGCCACAACACCTGACGACCCGAACCAGCGGAAGACCTCCAACGGCGGCCACGACCAACAATAGCCGGGCACAACCAGCCCCAACACCTCATCATCCGGTCCATCATGGCAGCAAGGCCTAAGCCAAGCAACCGACGTGAGGTAGGCCGATTCCGACCACTGTTGGGGCGGCGACCGTCATATGCCAATAGTCGGTGTGAGCATGAATCGTTGCGCGACTGCGAGGCAAGCCACAACACCTAGACGACCCGAACCAACAGAAGACCTCCAACGGTGGCCACATCCAACAATAGCGGGCACAACCAGCCCCAACACCTCATCATCCGGTCCATCATGGCAGCAAGGCCTAAGCCAAGCAGCCAGCGTGGGAGCAAGGTCTGCAAGACACCAGCCGGAGCCAGCACCAAGCAATAGAGGCACAACCCATCCGACCACCGTTGGCCTCAGCCAGCAATGGCGGCGTGACCAGCCTCTGTACCTCACCCCTTGAGCTGCACCCATGGTCCGGCCGGCTGAAGCCGACTATAGCGGCCGCAGCCGACTATATCCGGCCGCAGCCAACTATAGCCGAGCGCGACCGGCAATAAGTCGGCTACGGCCACGGCCACCCATGGGCGAGGGCGCACCCGAATAACCGCGGAAATGGGTCTAAACCAACGCATTTGTCATGGCGAACACCATTTTCCTTAGCACCCGGGCAACGTACCAGCTCTCCCTAATATACCCTAGACACACCCCGCCACCCGGAAGTTAGGGAATTTTTGTTCACAGCACACTATTTTGGGGCACCCAAAACCCATGTGATAAGCTTTTGACCATGCCGGGCACGTGGGGGCACGTACCCGGCACTAGATGTCGCCCCACCCCTCCGGAGTTGTTGCACCGGTTTGTTAGCCGTCTTTGTAAGTTTCATAAATGGCACACGTTTGCTAAGCGTTTTCAGCCAAATAGCGCACGAGTTCGTTAAGCATTTTTCAAACTTCGTTCCGTCCCTCACGTTTCCGTACGGTCCGGTGAGACCGTTTTCAGGTTCTCGTGACCTGTTACACACGTTTCCATGGCGGACACGTGTCCGGATACCCTATCACGTCTGGTATGACCCCGTTTCCGTGCGGTCCGGTAAGGTCGTTCTTGGCCTCCCGTGCACCACGTTCGCTAAGCGTTTTCAGCCAAATGGCACAGGTTCGTTAAGCAAATTTTCAGACCTCGGTCCGTCCACAACGTTTCTCCGTATGATCCACGTTTCGTACTTGGAGTCCGGTAAGGCCGTTTTGACCTCCGTGCACACGTTCGCTGTCGTTTTCAGCCAAATAGCACGGTTCGTTAAGCAAATTTTCAGACCTCGGTCCGTTCACAACATATCTCCGTATGACCCCACGTCTCCATGCACGAGTCCGGTAAGGCCGTTTTGACCTCCGTGCACCACGTTTGCTAAGCGTTTTCAGCCAAATGGCACAGGTTCGTTAAGCAATTTTCCGGATCTTGGTCACCAAGCGTTTCTCCGTATGACCCCACGTTTCCGTACCCGAGTCCGTAAGGCCGTTTTAACCTCCGTGCACACGTTTGCTAAGCGTTTTCAGCCAAATGGCAGTCCGTTAAGCAAATTTTCAGACTTGATGCATGCTCAATGTTTCCTTAGTCGGGTCGGTTAAGGCCCTTTTCGGTTATCATGACTGTTACACACATTTCTATGGCCAACAACTGTCCGAGGCCCTTTATCATGTCTACGGTATGACCACGTTTAGTGCCGGGTAGAGTAAGGCGTTTTGACCTCCTGTGACCTATAGCACTGCGTTTCCATGGCCGAATCGTGCCTTGAGACCATTTTCATAGGTTCGGTCCATCTCCCACGTTTTCTTCTCCGGTGGCCAGTGTGACCGTTTTGGACCTCCCGTAACCTATAGCACACGTTTCCATGGCCGAACAGTGTGGTGTAGGCCATTTTCAATTATTGCTCCCATCCACCACATTTCCATCCAAGTGGTCATTAATGATATCGTTGGGTACCCGTAACCGATATGCCATGTTCTTTTGGTTGGACATCCTCATCAATTGCATCCTTGGTCAAGTCTATGTGACACTACTGAATCATAAGTAAT
>CP053457.1:105000-110000 GCA_022644695.1 Cenchrus purpureus | reverse complement strand
TGCGGCGGAAACCAGCCGTACCGACGACGGCTGCCGGGGGCACCTAGGGTCCCCGGGCTTAGGCCGCCGGCGCGGCCGACAACAGTCCACACCCCGAGTCGATAGGCGGACCAGCAGAAGCCGTTCCGCTCTTCCCTCCGGCAATTTCAAGCACTCTTTGACTCTCTTTTCAAAGTCCTTTTCATCTTTCCCTCGCGGTACTTGTTCGCTATCGGTCTCTCGCCTGTATTTAGCCTTGGACGGAGTTTACCGCCCGATTTGGGCTGCATTCCCAAACAACCCGACTCGTTGTCGGCGCCTCGTGGTGAGGCAGGTCGGGCGGACGGGGCTCTCACCCTCAGGCGTCCCTTTCCGAGGAACTTGGGTCGGTCCGTCTCGAGGGCGCCTCTCCGGACTACAATTCGAGTAGTGAGCTACTCGATTCTCAAGCTGGGCTGTTCCCGGTTCGCTCGCCGTTACTAGGGGAATCCTTGTAAGTTTCTTCTCCTCCGCTTATTTATATGCTTAAACTCAGCGGGTAGTCCCGTCTGACCTGGGGTCGCGGTCCGGCGACAAAGCGCTATAGTCGTCATGGGTCATTTAGGCCAACACGCCAACTACTAGCTGAGACCTGCACCGAGAACAAGCGTATGTCGCCCACCACGTGCGGTGCTCGGCATGTTACGCCGGCGGCCCCAACTTCGGCCCACCCCACCTTACGGCACGGGGAGCCAAACACCACATCCTTCCCCACGGATGGGTTGGGAGTGTCTTTTGGCGTGGCGCTTGACGAGACGTGCCCTCAGCCCGGAAGGCCTCGGGCGCAACTTGCGTTCAAAAACTCGATGGTTCGCGGGATTACGCAATTCACACAGGTATCGCATTTGCTCGTTCTTCATCGATGCGAGCCGAGATATCCGTTGCCGAGGGATTAAGATAGCATCGCTGCACGACGAGTGCGTTCGGGCCGACCACAACCCCGGGCAAGGCAATATAAGTGTTCCTTGACGCCTTCGGCGCCGTGGGTTCTTTTGCGACCCCTTCCCTCTAAAAGAAGGTCGAGGCCTGGCGGCGAAGCCAGCGGCATGGGTGACATGTTCACGGTCTGTTTTGTTTAAGGGTCACGACAATGATCCTTCCGCGAGTTCACCTACGGAAACCTTGTTACGACTTCTCCTTCCTCTAAATGATAAGGTTCAATGGACTTCTCGCGACGTCGGGGGCGGCGAACCGCCTTCGTCGCCGCGATCCGAACACTTCACGGACCATTCAATCGGTGGGAGGCGGCAGGCGGTGTGTACAAAGGCGGGGGCGTAGTCAGCAGCGGTGATGACTCGCGCTTACTAGGCATTCCTCGTTGAAGACCAACAATTGCAATGATCTATCCCCATCACGATGAAATTTCCCAAGATTAGGGCTGTCGGCCAGGCTATATACTCGTTGAATACATCGATTATGGCGCGTGCGGCCCAGAACATCTAAGGGCATCACAGACCTGTTATTGCCTCAAACTTCCGTGGCCTAAACGGCCATAGTCCCTCTAAGAAGCTAGCTGCGGAGGGATGGCTCCGCATAGCTAGTTAGCGGTGAGGTCTCGTTAGATTAGCGGAATTAACCAGACAAATCGCTCCACCAACTAAGAACGGCCATGCACCACCACCCATAGAATCAAGAAAGAGCTCTCGATCTGTCAATCCTTGCTATGTCTGGACACTGGTAAGTTTCCCGTGTTGAGTCAAATTAAACGCAGGCTCCACGCTGGTGGTGCCCTTCCGTCAATTCCTTTAAGTTTCAGCCTTGCGACCATACTCCCGGAACCCAAAGACTTTGATTTCTCATAAGGTGCGGAGTCCTATAAGCAACATCCGCCGATCCACTGGTGGCATCGTTTATGGTTGAGACTAGGGCGGTATCGATCGTCTTGAGCCCCAACTTTCGTTCTTGATTAATGAAAACATCCTTGGCAAATGCTTTCGGTTGTTCGTCTTTCATAAATCCAAGAATTTCACCTCGACTATGAAATACTGAATGCCCCATTGTCCTATTAATCATTACTCGATCCGAAGGCCAACACAATAGGACCGGAATCCTATGATGTTATCCCATGCTAATGTATCCGGGCGATGGCTTGCTTTGAGCACTCTAATTTCTTCAAAGTAGCGGTAGGAGGCACGACCCGACCAATTAAGGCCGGAGCGCATCGCCGGCGGAAGGTCGAGTAGGTCGGTGCTCACGAAAGGCGGACCGGCCGACCCGGCCCAAGGTCCAACTACGAGCTTTTTAACTGCAACAACTTAAATATACGCTATTGGGCTGGAATTACATGATGGCTGGCACCGGACTTGCCCTCAATGGATCCTCGTTAAAGGTTTAGATTGTACTCATTCCAATTACCGGACACTACTTGGCGGTATTGTTATTTATTGTCACTACCTCCCGTGTCAGGATTGGGTAATTTCGCCTTTCTTGCCTTCCTTGGATGTGGTAGCCGTTTCTCGGGCTCCTCTCGGAATCGAACCCTAATTCTCCGTCACCCGTCACCACCATGGTAGGCCCCTATCCTACCATCGAAAGTTGATAGGGCAGAAATTTGAATGATGCGTCGCGGCACAAAGGCCGTGCGATCCGTCGAGTTATCATGAATCATCGGATCAGCGGCGAGCCGCGTCGACCTATCTATCTAATAAATGCGCCCCTCCGGAAGTCGGGGTTTGTTGCGTATTAGCTCTAGAATTACTACGGTTATCCAGTACGTACCATCAAACAAACTATAACTGATTTAATGAGCCATTCGCGGTTTCACAGTTCGAATTAGTTCATACTTGCACATGCATGGCTTAATCTTTGAGACAAGCATATGACTACTGGCAGGATCAACCAGGTAGCACGTCCTCCTCGACAAACCGACAAGCGGCTTCCGCGAGGCGTTAGGCTGAGCCAGCAGATCGTTGTTTGAAGGTCCGATTTTGCAAGGGTGAGGGGCGAGGCACCCTCATCCTGTTTTGTCTGCTCCATCCAGACCAAGAGCACAAATGAGGTGACCTTGGCGGTGCCGGCCTAAGCCCGGTACCACGAGGTGACGACGAAAGTGCTCTGTAACCGAAGTGCCTCACCCTGAAGGTGGGCACAACAAAGGCAACCCATAGCGAATTCAACTTCCCGTAGAAGCGGGTAGCAAACGCAAGCACTCGTCGAGGCACGAGCATGATGCTCGCTGGCTGATGGGAACTGGCGGCGGGAGTCGGCCGCACTAAGGCGGGGCCTCAAGCGATCACAGCTCAACACAACTCATACGCCCGGTAGCACGACGGTCAAGCCATCCAAAGCATCCCACCACGCTAAGCATGGAGAGTCTACTTGTGAGGGTGGCGGCGAAGGACCACTATCGGCGTGGGAACAAACAATTTCGCAACCAAATTCAATCGCAACCTCAATCCAACCATAGCCTCATGGCAGCAAGGCCTAAGCCAAGCAGCCGGTGTGAGGTAGGCCGATTCCGACCACTTTGTTGGGCAGCGGCCGACCGTCGTATGCGATGGTCGGTGCGAGCACGAATCGTCTGCCGCAGCCTGCCGAGGCAAGCCACAACACCTACGACCGAACCAACCGAAGACCTCCAACGAGCGGCCACAGCCAACAATAGCCGGGCACAACCAGCCCCAACACCTCATCATCCGGTCCATCATGGCAGCAAGGCCTAAGCCAAGCAGGCGGCGTGAGGTAGGCCGATTCCGACCACTGTTGGGCAGCAGCCGACCGTCGTATGCCGATGGTCGGTGCGAGCACGAATTCGATGCCGCGCTCGCCAAAGGCAAGCCACAACACCTAGACGACCGAACCAACGAAGACCTCCAACGGCCACGCCAACAATAGCCGGGCACAACTAGCCCCAACACCTCATCATCCGGTCCATCATGGCAGCTAAGCCAAGCAGCCGGCGTGAGGTAGGCCGATTCCGACCCTTTGTTGGGCGGAGCCGACCGTCGTATGCCGGTCGGTCGGTGCGAGCACGAATCGATGCCGCGCACGCCACAACACCTAGCGACCCGAACCAAGCGAAGACCTCCAAGCGGCGGCCACGACCAACAATAGCCGAGCACAACCAGCCCCAACACCTCATCATCCGGTCCATCATGGCAGCAAGGCCTAAGCCAAGCAGCCGGCGTGAGGTAGGCCGATTCGACCCTGTTGGGCGGCAGCCGACCGTCATAGGCCAATAGTCGGTGTGAGCATGAATCGGTCTGCGCGCTGCCTGCGAGCAAGCCACAACACCTAGCGACCCGAACCAGCAGAAGACCTCCAACGGCGGCCGACCAACAATAGCGGGCACAACCAGCCCCAACACCTCATCATCCGGTCCATCATGGCAGCAAGGCCTAAGCCAAGCCCGGCGTGAGGTAGGCCGATTCCGACCACTGTTGGGCAGCAGCCGACCGTCATATGCCAATAGTCGGTGTGAGCATGAATCGTTACTGCCGCACTGCGAGGCAAGCCACAACACCTAGGCGGACCCGAACCAACGAAGACCTCCAACGGTGGCCACATCCAACAATAGCCGGGCTGTGAGCCCCAACACCTCATCATCCGGTCCATCATGGCAGCAAGGCCTAAGCCAAGCAGCCGGCGTGGGAGCAAGGTCGCAAGACACCGGTAGGAGCCAGCACCAAGCAATAGAGGCACAACCCATCCGACCACCGTTGGCCTCGGCCCGGCAATGGCGGCGGCCGACCTCGTACCTCACCCCTTGAGCTGCACCCATGGTCCGGTGGCTGAAGCCGACTATAGCCGGCGCAGCCGACTATATCCGGCCGTAGCCAACTATAGCCGACGCGCCCGGCAATAGTCGGCTACTGACCGGCCACACCATGGGCGAGGGCACCCCGAATAACCGCGGAAATGGGTCTAAACCAATGCATTTGTCATGGCGAACACCATTTTCCTTAGCACCGACAGCGTACCAGCTCTCCTAATATACCCTAGACACACCCCGCCACCCGAAGTTACGGGAATTTTTTGTTCCA
>CP053457.1:95000-100000 GCA_022644695.1 Cenchrus purpureus | reverse complement strand
CCCACATCCTTCCCCACGGATGGGTTGGGAGTGTCTTTTGGCGTGACGCCCAGGCAGACGTGCCCTCAGCCAGAAGGCCTCGGGCGCAACTTGCGTTCAAAAACTCGATGGTTCGCGGGATTACTGCAATTCACACGGTATCGCATTTTGCTCGTTCTTCATCGATGCGAGAGCCGAGATATCCGTTGCGAGTCGTGTGGATTAAGATAGCATCGCTGCACGAGTGCGTTGCGGCCGACCACAACCCGGCAAGGCAATATAAGTGTTCCTTGGCGCCTTGGTAGCCGTGGGTTCTTTAGGCCCCTTCCCTCTAAAGAAGGTCGAGGCCTAGCCCGGCGAAGCCGGCGGCATGGGTGACATGTTCACGATCTGTTTTGTTTAAGGGTCACGACAATGATCCTTCCGCGGGTTCACCTCGGAAACCTTGTTACGACTTCTCCTTCCTCTAAATGATAAGGTTCAATGGACTTCTCGCGGCGTCGGGCGGCGAACCGCCTTCGTCGCCGCGATCGAACACTTCACGGACCATTCAATCGGTAGGAGCGGCCAGGCGGTGTGTACAAAGGCGGGGGCGTAGTCAGCGGTGATGACTCGCGCTTACTAGGCATTCCTCGTTGAAGACCAACAATTGCAATGATCTATCCCCATCACGATGAAATTTCCCAGATTAGGGCTGTCGGCCAAGGCTATATACTCGTTGAATACATCGATTGTGGCGCGTGCGGCGAACATCTAAGGGCATCACGGACTGTTATTGCCTCAAACTTCCGTGGCCTAAACGGCCATAGTCCCTCTAAGAAGCTAGCTGCGGAGGGATGGCTCCGCATAGCTAGTTAGCGGTGAGGTCTCGTTAGATTAACGGAATTAACCGGACAAATCGCTCCACCAACTAGAGAACGGCCATGCACCACCACCCATAGAATCAAGAAAGAGCTCTCGATCTGTCAATCCTTGCTATGTCGGACCTGGTAAGTTTCCCGTGTTGAGTCAAATTAAGCGCGGGCTCCACGCTGGTGGTGCCCTTCCGTCAATTCCTTTAAGTTTCAGCCTTGCGACCATACTCCCGGAACCCAAAGACTTTGATTTCTCATAAGGTGCGTGAGTCCTATAAGCAACATCCGCGATCCACAGTCGGCATCGTTTATAGTTGAGACTAGGGCGGTATCGATCGTCTTGAGCCCCCAACTTTCGTTCTTGATTAATGAAAACATCCTTGGCAAATGCTTTCATGATTGTTGCGTCTTTCATAAATCCAAGAATTTCACCTCGACTATGAAATACGAATGCCCCATTGTCCTATTAATCATTACTCCGATCCGAGGCCAACACAATAGGACCGGAATCCTATGATGTTATCCCATGCTAATGTATCGGGCGATGGCTTGCTTTGAGCACTCTAATTTCTTCAAAATAACAGTAGGAGGCACGACCCGACCAATTAAGGCCAGGGCGCATCGCCGGCAGAAGGGTCGAGTAGGTCGGTGCTTTCGCCGGCGGACCGGCCGACCCGGCCCAAGGTCAACTCTGAGCTTTTAACGCAACAACTTAAATATACGCTATTGGGCTGGAATTACCGTTCCAATGGATCCTCGTTAAAATTTAGATTGTACTCATTCCAATTACCGGACACTACTTGGCGGTATTGTTATTTATTGTCACTACCTCCCGTGTCGAGGATTGGGTAATTTGCGCCTTTGCCTTCCTTGGATGTGGTAGCCGTTTCTCGGGCTCCCTCTCGAATCGAACCCTAATTCTCCGTCACCGTCACCACCATGGTAGGCCCCTATCCTACCATCGAAGTTGATAGGGCAGAAATTTGAATGATGCGTCGCGGCACAAAGGCCGTGCGATCCGTCGAGTTATCATGAATCATCGGATCAGCGGCGAGCCGCGTCGACCTTTTATCTAATAAATCGCCCTCCGGAAGTCGGGGTTTGTTGCGTATTAGCTCTAGAATTACTACGGTTATCCGAGTAGCACGTACCATCAAACAAACTATAAGCGATTTAATGAGCCATTCGCGGTTTCACGTTCGAATTAGTTCATACTTGCACATGCATGGCTTAATCTTTGAGACAAGCATATGACTCTGGCGGGATCAACCGGGTGCCACGTCCTCCTCGACAAGCGGACAACGACTTCCGCCGCGAGGCGTTAGGCGAGCCAGGTCGTTGTTTGAAGGGTCCGATTTTGCAAGGAGTGAGGGCGAGGCACCCTCATCCTGTTTATGCGCTCCATCCGAGACCAAGAGCACAAATGAGGTGACCTTGGCGGTGCCGGCCTAAGCCCGGTACCACGAGGTGACGAAAGTGCTCTGTAATCAAGTGCCTCACCACGAAGGTGGGCACAACAAAGGCAACCATAGCGAATTCAACTTCCGTAGAAGCGGGTAGCAAACGCAAGCACTCGTCGAGGCACGAGCATGATGCTCGCTGGCCTGATGGGAACTGGGCGGGGAGTCGGCCGCACTAAGGCGGGGGCCTCCAAGCGATCACAGCTCAACACAACTCATACGCCCGGTAGCACGACGGTCAAGCCATCAAAGCATCCCACCACGCTAAGCATGGAGAGTCTACTTGTGAGGGTGGCGGCCGAAGGACCACTATCGCGTGGGAACAAACAATTTCGCAACCAAATTCAATCGCAACCTCAATCCAACCATAGCCTCATGGCGGCAAGGCCTAAGCCAAGCGGCGGTGTGAGGTAGGCGATTCCGACCACTTTGTTGGGCAGCAGCCGACCGTCGTATGCCGGATGGTCGGTGCGAGCACGAATCGGTGCGCGCTGCCGAGGCAAGCCACAACACCTAGGCGACCCGAACCAGCGAAGACCTCCAACGAGCAGCCACAGCCAACAATAGCCGGGCACAACCAGCCCCAACACCTCATCATCCGGTCCATCATGGCAGCAAGGCCTAAGCCAAGCGGCCGGCGTGAGGTAGGCGATTCAAACCAGCTGTTGGGCGGCAGCCGACCGTCGTATGCCGGTGGTCGGTGCGAGCACGAATCGGTCTGCCGCGCCGCCAGGCAAGCCACAACACCTGGCGACCCGAACCAGCGAAGACCTCCAACGGCGGCCCAGACCAACAATAGCCGGGCACAACTAGCCCCAACACCTCATCATCCGGTCCATCATGGCAGCAAGGCCTAAGCCAAGCGGTGGCGTGAGGTAGGCCGATTCCGACCACTGTTGTTGGGCGGGGCCGACCGTCGTATGCCGATGGTCGGTGCGAGCACGAATCGATGCCGCGCGACGCCAAAGGCAAGCCACAACACCTAGGCGACCGAACCAACCCGAAGACCTCCAACGGCGGCCACGGCCAACAATAGCGGGCACAACCAGCCCCAACACCTCATCATCCGGTCCATCATGGCAGCAAGGCCTAAGCCAAGCGGCCGGCGTGAGGTAGGCGATTCCGACCACTGTTGGGCAGCGGCCGACCGTCATAGGCCAATAGTCGGTGTGAGCATGAATCGATGCGCGCGCCTGCGAGGCAAGCCACAACACCTAGGCGGACCCGAACCAGCGAAGACCTCCAACGGCGGCCAGACCAACAATAGCCGGGCACAACCAGCCCCAACACCTCATCATCCGGTCCATCATGGCAGCAAGGCCTAAGCCAAGCAACCGACGTGAGGTAGGCGATTCCGACCCTGTTGGGCGGCAGCCGACCGTCATATGCCAATAGTCGGTGTGAGCATGAATCGTTACGCGCGCACGCGAGGCAAGCCACAACACCTAGACGACCCGAACCAACAGAAGACCTCCAACGAGTGGCCACATCCAACAATAGCCGGGCACAACCAGCCCCAACACCTCATCATCCGGTCCATCATGGCAGCAAGGCCTAAGCCAAGCAGCCAGCGTGGGAGCAAGGTCTGCAAGACACCGGTAGAGCCGGCACCAAGCAATAGAGGCACAACCCATCCGACCACCGTTGGCCTCGGCCAGCAATGGCGGCGGCCAGCCTCTGTACCTCACCCCCCTTGAGCTGCACCCATGGTCCGGCCGGCTGAAGCCGACTATAGCCGGCCGCAGCCGACTATATCCGGCCGCAGCCAACTATAGCCGGCCGCAGCCAGCAATAGTCGGCTACGGCCGGCCACACCATGGGCGAGGGACGCACACCCCCGAATAACCGCGGAAATGGGTCTAAACCAACGCATTTGTCATGGCCGAACACCATTTTCCTTAGCAGCAGCGTACCAGCTCTCCCTAATATACCCTAGACACACCCCCGCCACCCAGAAGTTCTGGGAATTTTTTGTTCACAGAGCACACTATTTTGGGGGGGCACCCAAAACCCATGTGATAAGCTTTTTGACCATGCCAGGCACGTGGGGGGCACGTACCCAGCACTAGATGTGCGCCCCACCCCCTCCGGAGTTTGTTGCATCGGTTTGTTAGCCGTCTTTGTAAGTTTCATAAATGGCACACGTTTGCTAAGCGTTTTCAGCCAAATGGCACAGGTTCATTAAGCATTTTTTCAAACTTCGTTCTGTCCCTCACGTTTCCGTACACGGAGTCCGGTAAGACCGTTTTCAGGTTCTCGTGACCTGTTACACACGTTTCCATGGCCGGACACGTGTCCGGATACCCTTTATCACGTCTGGTATGACGTTTTCCGTGCGGTCCGGTAAGGTCGTTCTTGGCCTCCTGTGCACACGTTCGCTAAGCGTTTTCAGCCAAATGGCACAGGTTCGTTAAGCAAATTTTCAGACCTCGGTCTGTCCACAACGTTTCTCCGTATGATCCCACGTTTCCGTACTCGGAGTCCGGTAAGGCCGTTTTTGACCTCCCGTGCACACGTTCGCTATGCGTTTTCAGCCAAATGGCACAGGTTCGTCAAGCAAATTTTCAGACCTCGGTCCGTTCACAACATATCTCCGTATGACCCCGTTTTCCGTGCGGGTTTTGACCTCCGGTGCACCACGTTTGCTAAGCGTTTTCAGCCAAATGGCCGAGTTCGTTAAGCAATTTTCCGGATCTTGGTCACCACC
>CP053457.1:85000-87500 GCA_022644695.1 Cenchrus purpureus | reverse complement strand
CACAACCAGCCCCAACACCTCATCATCCGGTCCATCATGGCAGCAAGGCCTAAGCCAAGCGCCGACGTGAGGTGGCGATTCGACCCTTTGTTGGGCGGCAGCCGACCGTCATAGGCCAATAGTCGGTGTGAGCATGAATCGATGCGCATGCCGACTGCGGCAAGCCACAACACCTACGACCCGAACCAGCAGAAGACCTCCAACGGCGGCCACGACCAACAATAGCCGGGCACAACCAGCCCCAACACCTCATCATCCGGTCCATCATGGCAGCAAGGCCTAAGCCAAACCGGCGTGAGGTAGGCCGATTCCAAACCAGCTGTTGGGCGGCCGTCATATGCCAATAGTCGGTGTGAGCATGAATCGTTCGTGCCGCGACTGCGAGGCAAGCCACAACACCTAGGCGACCCGAACCAACAGAAGACCTCCAACGGTGGCCACATCCAACAATAGCCGGGCACAACCAGCTAACACCTCATCATCCGGTCCATCATGGCAGCAAGGCCTAAGCCAAGCAGCCAGCGTGGGAACAAGGTCTGCAAGACACCGGTAGGAAGCCGGCACCAAGCAATAGAGGCACAACCCATCCGACCACCGTTGGCCTCGGCCCGGCAATGGCGGCGGCGTGACCTCTCACCTCAACCCCTTGAGCTGCACCCATGGTCCGGTGAAGCCGACTATAGCCGACGCGGCCGACTATATCGACCGTAGCCAACTATAGCGACGCGCCGGCAATAATCGGCTCGGCCACACCATGGGCGAGGGCGCACACCCCGAATAACGCGGAAATGGGTCTAAACCAATGCATTTGTCATGGCGAACACCATTTTCCTTAGCACCGACAGCGTACCAGCTCTCCCTAATATACCCTAGACACACCCCCGCCACCCGAAGTTAAGAATTTTTTGTTCACGAGCACACTATTTTGAGGCACCCAAAACCATGTGATAAGCTTTTTGACCATGCCAGGCACGTGGGGGGCACGTACCCAGCACTAGATGTGCGCCCCACCCCCTCCGGAGTTTGTTGCACCGGTTTGTTAGCCGTCTTTGTAAGTTTCATAAATGGCACCACGTTTGCTAAGCGTTTTCGGCCAAATGGCACAGGTTCGTTAAGCATTTTTTCAAACTTCGTTCCGTCCCTCACGTTTAGTACGGAGTCCGGTAAGACCGTTTTCAGGTTCTCGTGACCTGTTACACACGTTTCCATGGCGGACACGTGTCCGGATACCCTATCACGTCTCGGTATGACCCCACGTTTTGTGCCGAGTCCGGTAAGGTCGTTCTTGGCCTCCCGTGCACACGTTCGCTAAGCGTTTTCAGCCAAATGGCACAGGTTCGTTAAGCAAATTTTCAGACCTCGGTCCGTCCACAACGTTCTCCGTATGATCCACGTTTCCGTGCCGGAGTCCGGTAAGGCCGTTTTGACCTCCGTGCACACGTTCGCTGCGTTTTCAGCCAAATAGCGCGGGTTCGTTAAGCAAATTTTCAGACCTCGGTCCGTTCACAACATATCTCCGTATGACCCCACGTCTCCATGCGAGTCCGGTAAGGCCGTTTTTGACCTCCGGTGCACACGTTTGCTAAGCGTTTTCAGCCAAATAGCGCAGGTTCGTTAAGCAATTTTCCGGATCTTGGTCACCACCCAACGTTTCTCCGTATGACCCCACATTTCCGTACCCGAGTCCGTAAAAGGCCGTTTTAACCTCCGTGCACCACGTTTGCTAAGCGTTTTCAGCCAAATAGCGCGGTCCGTTAAGCAAATTTTCGGACTTGATGCGTGCTCAATGTTTCCTTAGTCGGTCGGTTAAGGCCCTTTTCGGTTATCATGACTGTTACACACATTTCTATGGCCAACAACTTGTGGAGGCCCTTTATCACATCTACGGTATGACCCGTTTCCGTGCGGAGTGGGGTAAGGCCGTTTTTGACCTCCTGTGACCTATAGCACACGTTTTCATGACCGAATACGTGCCTTGAGACCATTTTCATAGGTTTGGTCCATCTCCCACGTTTTCTTCTCCGGTGGCCAGTGTGACCGTTTTGGACCTCCCGTAACCTATAGCACACGTTTCCATGGCCGAACAGTGTGGTGTAGGCCATTTTCAATTATTGCTCCCATCCACCACATTTCCATCCAAGTGGTCATTAATGATATCGTTGGGTACCATGTAGATATGCCATGTTCTTTTGGTTGGACATCCTCATCAATTGCATCCTTGGTCAAGTCTATGTGACACTACTGAATCATAAGTAATGTTTTAACATGTACTCATATAGGATACTGACTCGTAACCGATAAGTAATGTTTTAACATGTACTAAGTATACCGACACTAGACAGGATGAGTTTTCATGGAAAAACTTATGTTCCTTTGCTTACACTTAATCGAATTCACAGTCGTTCCCAGTCTTGAGTGACTTGCCTCCTACTTATCGTTGTCGCAGCTTCGGAGAGCCTGAAGCCGTAGTCGGGTGTTGAGGGGGGAGGGACGAATCCGT
>CP053457.1:67500-70000 GCA_022644695.1 Cenchrus purpureus | reverse complement strand
TGGGAGCTGGCGGCGGGAGTCGGCCGCACTAAGGCGGGGGCCTCCAGCGATCCTGACTCAACACAACTCATACGCCAGCGTAGCACGACGGTCAAGCCATCCAAAGCATCCCACCACGCTAAGCATGGAGAGTCTACTTGTGAGGGTGGCGGCCGAAGGACCACTATCGCGTGGGAACAAACAATTTCGCAACCAAATTCAATCGCAACCTCAATCCAACCATAGCCTCATGGCAGCAAGGCCTAAGCCAAGCAGCCGGTGTGAGGTAGGCCGATTCCGACCACTGTTGGGCAGCAGCCGACCGTATGCCGTATGGTCGGTGCGAGCACGCGAATCGATGCCGCAGCCTGCCAGGCAAGCCACAACACCTAGGCGACCGAACCAAGCGAAGACCTCCAACGAGCAGCCACAACCAACAATAGCCGGGCACAACCAGCCCCAACACCTCATCATCCGGTCCATCATGGCAGCAAGGCCTAAGCCAAGCGGGGCAGTGAGGGCGATTCCGACCACTGTTGGGCAGCAGCCGACCGTCGTATGCCGATGAGTCGGTGCGAGCACGAATCGATCTGCCGCACTGCCAAAGGCAAGCCACAACACCTAGGCGACCGAACCAGCGAAGACCTCCAACGGCGGCCACGACCAACAATAGCGGGCACAACTAGCCCCAACACCTCATCATCCGGTCCATCATGGCAGCAAGGCCTAAGCCAAGCAGGGCGTGAGGTAGGCGATTCCGACCCTTTGTTGGGCGGAGCCGACCGTCGTATGCCGATGGTCGGTGCGAGCACGCGAATCGATGCGCCGCAGCCTGCCAAAGGCAAGCCACAACACCTAGACGACCCGAACCAGCGAAGACCTCCAACGGCGGCCACGGACCAACAATAGCGGGCAACCAGCCCCAACACCTCATCATCCGGTCCATCATGGCAGCAAGGCCTAAGCCAAGCGGCCGGCGTGGTAGGCGATTCGACCCTTTGTTGGGCAGCGTCAGGCCGTCATAGGCCAATAGTCGGTGTGAGCATGAATCGATGCCGCATGACTGCGAGGCAAGCCACAACACCTAGGCGACCCAAACCAACCGAAGACCTCCAACGGCGGCCACGACCAACAATAGCGGGCACAACCAGCCCCAACACCTCATCATCCGGTCCATCATGGCAGCAAGGCCTAAGCCAAGCAGCCGGCGTGAGGTAGGCGATTCCGACCACTGTTGGGCGGCAGCCCGTCATATGCCAATAGTCGGTGTGAGCATGAATCGTTCGCGACTGCGCGAGGCAAGCCACAACACCTAGACGACCCGAACCAAGCGAAGACCTCCAACGGTGGCCACATCCAGCAATAGCGGGCACAGCCCCAACACCTCATCATCGGTCCATCATGGCAGCAAGGCTAAGCCAAGCAGCGGCGGTAGAACAAGGTCGCAAGACACCGGTAGGAGCCGGCACCAAGCAATAGAGGCACAACCCATCCGACCACCGTTGGCCTCGGCCGGCAATGGCGGCGGCCAGCCTCTGTACCTCACCCCTTGAGCTGCACCCATGGTCCGGCGGCTGAAGCCGACTATAGCCGACGCGGCCGACTATATCCGGGTAGCCAACTATAGCCGACGCGGCCGGCAATAAGTCGGCTACGGCCGGCCACACCATGGGCGAGGGCGCACACCCCGAATAACCGCGGAAATGGGTCTAAACCAATGCATTTGTCATGGCGAACACCATTTTCCTTAGCACCGACAGCGTACCAGCTCTCCTAATATACCTAGACACACCCGCCACCCGGAAGTTAAAGAATTTTTTGTTCACAGAGCACACTATTTTGGGGGCACCCAAAACCCATGTGATAAGCTTTTGACCATGCCGAGGCACGTGGGGGCACGTACCCAGCACTAGATGTCGCCCCACCCCTCGGAGTTTGTTGCACCGGTTTGTTAGCCGTCTTTGTAAGTTTCATAAATGGCACACGTTTGCTAGCGTTTTCAGCCAAATAGCACAGGTTCGTTAAGCATTTTTCAAACTTCGTTGTCCCTCACGTTTCCGTACACGAGTCCGGTAAGACCGTTTTCAGGTTCTCGTGACACACGTTCCATGGCGGACACGTGTCCGGATACCTATCACGTCTACGGTATGACCCCACGTTTGTGCGGTCCGGTGGGTCGTTCTTGGCCTCCGTGCACCACGTTAAGCTAAGCGTTTTCAGCCAAATAGCGCAGGTTCGTTAAGCAAATTTTCAGACCTCGGTCCGTCCACAACGTTCTCCGTATGATCCACGTTTAGTACTCGGTCCGGTAAGGCGTTTTGACCTCCGTGCCACGTTCGCTATGCGTTTTCAGCCAAATAGCGCACGGGTTCGTTAAGCAAATTTTCAGACCTCGGTCCGTTCACAACGTATCTCCGTGTATTACGTTTCCATACCGAGTCCGGTAAGGCGTTTTGACCTCCGGTGCACCACGTTTGCTAAGCGTTTTCAGCCAAATGGCAGGTTCGTTAAGCAATTTTCG
>CP053457.1:50000-55000 GCA_022644695.1 Cenchrus purpureus | reverse complement strand
CTTTCGGGTCCCGACAGGCGTGCTCCAACTCGAACCCTTCACAAAAGATCAGGGTCGGCCAGCGGTGCGGCCGTGAAACCTCCGCTCGTCGGCTTCCTTGCGCATCCCGGGTTTAAGAACCGTCGACTCGCCGCATGTCGAGACTCCTTGGTCCGTGTTTCAAGGCGGGTCGGATGAAACCCGCGGGCCGTTGCAGGGCGTCGGAGGGGCGCCTTGCGGTGCGCGGAAACCAGCCGTCTGCGGCGGCTGCCGGGGGCACCTAGGGTCCCGGGCTTAAAGCCGTGCGGCCGACAACGATCCACACCGAGTCGATAGGCGGACCAGCAGGCCGTTCGCATACGACCGGGCGCATCGCCGCCCCCATCCGCTTCCCTCCGGCAATTTCAAGCACTCTTTGACTCTCTTTTCAAAGTCCTTTTCATCTTTCCCTCGCGGTACTTGTTCGCTATCGGTCTCTCTTTGTATTTAGCCTTGACGGAGTTTACCGCCCGATTTGGGCTGCATTCCCAAACAACCCGACTCGTTGGCGCCTCGTGGTGAGGCAGGTCCGGGCGGACGGGGCTCTCACCCTCCCAGGCGTCCCTTTCCAGGGAACTTGGGTCCGGTCCGTCTCTGAGGACGCCTCTCCAGACTACAATTCGAGTAGTGAGCTACTCGATTCTCAAGCTAGGCTGTTCGGTTCGCTCGCGTTACTAGGGGAATCCTTGTAAGTTTCTTCTCCTCCGCTTATTTATATGCTTAAACTCGGGGTAGTCCGTCGACACAGGGTCGTGATCCGGCGACAAAGCGCTATAGTCGTCATGGGTCATTTAGGCCAACACGCGACTACTAGCGAGACCTTGCAGAACAAGCGTATGTGCCGCCCACGTGCGGTGCTCGGCATGTAATTCTGGCGGCCCCAACCCGGCCCACCCACCTTACGGCACGGGGAGCCAAACACCACATCCTTCCCCACGGATGGGTTGGGAGTGTCTTTTGGCGTGACGCCCAGGCAGACGTGCCCTCAGCGAAGGCCTCGGGCGCAACTTGCGTTCAAAAACTCGATGGTTCGCGGGATTCTGCAATTCACACGGTATCGCATTTTGCTCGTTCTTCATCGATGCGAGCCGAGATATCCGTTGCGAGTCGTGTGGATTAAGATAGCATCGCTGCACGAGTGCGTTCGGCGGGCCGACCACAACCCGGGCAAGGCAATATAAGTGTTCCTTGGCGCCTTGACGCCGTGGGTTCTTTGCGACCCTTCCCTCTAAAGAAGGTCGAGGCCTAGCGGCGAAGCCCGGCGGCATGGGTGACATGTTCACGGTCTGTTTTGTTTAAGGGTCACGACAATGATCCTTCCGCAGGTTCACCTACGGAAACCTTGTTACGACTTCTCCTTCCTCTAAATGATAAGGTTCAATGGACTTCTCGCGGCGTCGGGGCGGAACCGCCTTCGTCGCCGCCGATCGAACACTTCACGGACCATTCAATCGGTAGGAGCGGCGGGCGGTGTGTACAAAGGCGGGGCGTAGTCAACAGCTGATGACTCGCGCTTACTAGGCATTCCTCGTTGAAGACCAACAATTGCAATGATCTATCCCCATCACGATGAAATTTCCCAAGATTACCCGGGCCTGTCGGCCAAGGCTATATACTCGTTGAATACATCGATTGTAGGCGGCGTGCGGCCCAGAACATCTAAGGGCATCACGGACTGTTATTGCCTCAAACTTCCGTGGCCTAAGCGGCCATAGTCCCTCTAAGAAGCTAGCTGCGGAGGATGGCTCCGCATAGCTAGTTAGCGGTGAGGTCTCGTTAGATTAGCGGAATTAACGGACAAATCGCTCCACCAACTAAGACGGCCATGCACCACCACCCATAGAATCAAGAAAGAGCTCTCGATCATCAATCCTTGCTATATACGGACTGGTAAGTTTCCCGTGTTGAGTCAAATTAAACCCGCGAGCTCCACGCTGGTGGTGCCCTTCCGTCAATTCCTTTAAGTTTCAGCCTTGCGACCATACTCCCGGAACCCAAAGACTTTGATTTCTCATAAGGTGCGTGAGTCCTATAAGCAACATCCGCCGATCCACAGTCGGCATCGTTTATAGTTGAGACTAGGGCGGTATCGATCGTCTTGAGCCCCCAACTTTCGTTCTTGATTAATGAAAACATCCTTGGCAAATGCTTTCGCATGATTGTTCGTCTTTCATAAATCCAAGAATTTCACCTCGACTATGAAATCTGAATGCCCCATTGTCCTATTAATCATTACTCCGATCCGAAGGCCAACACAATAGGACCGGAATCCTATGATGTTATCCCATGCTAATGTATCGGGCGATGGCTTGCTTTGAGCACTCTAATTTCTTCAAAGTAACGGTAGGAGGCGACCCGACCAATTAAGGCCAGGGCGCATCGCCGTGAAGGGTCGAGTAGGTCGGTGCTCGCCGAAAGGCGGACCCGACCGCCCAAGGTCCAACTACTGAGCTTTTAACTGCAACAACTTAAATATCGCTATTGGAGCTGGAATTACATGAGCTGCTGGCACGGACTTGCCCTCAATGGATCCTCGTTAAAGGTTTAGATTGTACTCATTCCAATTACGGACACTAACTTGGCGTGTTATTGTTATTGTCACTACCTCCCGTGTCGGGATTGGGTAATTTGGCCTGCCTTCCTTGGATGTGGTAGCCGTTTCTCAGGCTCCCTCTCCGGAATCGAACCCTAATTCTCCGTCACCCGTCACCACCATGGTAGGCCCCTATCCTACCATCGAAAGTTGATAGGGCAGAAATTTGAATGATGCGTCGCGCGGCACAAAGGCCGTGCGATCCGTCGGTTATCATGAATCATCGGATCAGCGGCGAGCCAGCGTCAGCCTTTATCTAATGTCGCCCCTCCCGGAAGTCGGGGTTTGTTGCGCGTATTAGCTCTAGAATTACTACGGTTATCCGAGTAGCACGTACCATCAAACAAACTATAACTGATTTAATGAGCCATTCGCAGTTTCACAGTTCGAATTAGTTCATACTTGCACATGCATGGCTTAATCTTTGAGACAAGCATATGACTACTGGCGGGATCAACGGTGCACGTCCTCCTCGACAAACCGACAACAGCTTCCGCCGCGAGGCGTTAGCTGAGCCGGTGATCGTTGTTTGAAGGGTCCGATTTTGCAAGGAGTGAGGGCGAGGCACCCTCATCCTGTTTTATGCTGCTCCATCCGAGACCAAGAGCACAAATGAGGTGACCTTGGCGGTGCCGGCCTAAGCGGTACCACGAGGTGACGACGAAAGTGCTCTGTAACGAGTGCCTCACCACGAAGGTGGGCACAACAAAAGGCAACCCATAGCGAATTCAACTTCCGTAGAGCGGGTAGCAAAGCATAAGCACTCGTCGAGCACGAGCATGATGCTCGCTGGCGATGGGAGCGGTGGCGGGAGTCGGCGCGCACTAAGGCGGGGGCCTCCAGCGATCACAGCTCAACACAACTCATACGCCCGCGTAACCACGACGGTCAAGCCATCCAAAGCATCCCACCGCTAAGCATGGAGAGTCTACTTGTGAGGGTGGCGGCGAAGGACCACTATCGCGTGGGAACAAACAATTTCGCAACCAAATTCAATCGCAACCTCAATCCAACCATAGCCTCATGGCAGCAAGGCCTAAGCCAAGCGCGGTGTGAGGTAGGCGATTCCGACCACTGTTGGGCAGCGGCCGACCGTCGTATGCCGATGGTCGGTGCGAGCACGAATCGGTCTGCCGCAGCGCGAGGCAAGCCACAACACCTAGGACGACCCGAACCAACCGAAGACCTCCAGCGGCAGCCACACCAACAATAGCGGGCACAACCAGCCCCAACACCTCATCATCCGGTCCATCATGGCAGCAAGGCCTAAGCCAAGCGGCCGGTGAGTAGGCGATTCCGACCACTTTGTTGGGCAGCGGTGACCGTCGTATGCCGGTGGTCGGTGCGAGCACGAATCGGATCTGCCTGCCAAAGGCAAGCCACAACACCTAGACGACCCGAACCAGCGAAGACCTCCAACGGCGGCCATAGCCAACAATAGCGGGAACTCTAGCCCCAACACCTCATCATCCGGTCCATCATGGCGGCAAGGCCTAAAAGCAGCCGGCGTGAGGTAGGCGATTCCGACCAGCATGTTGGGCGAGGCCGACCGTCGTATGCCGATGGTCGATGCGAGCACGAATCGATGCCCGCGGCCGCCAAAGGCAAGCCACAACACCTAGGCGACCCGAACCAACGAAGACCTCCAACGAGCGGCCACGACCAACAATAGCGGGCACAACCAGCCCCAACACCTCATCATCCGGTCCATCATGGCGCAGCAAGGCCTAAGCCAAGCAGCCGGCGTGAGGTAGGCCGATTCCGACCACTGTTGGGCAGCCGTCATAGGCCAATAGTCGGTGTGAGCATGAATCGGTCTGCGCGCGCCGCGAGGCAAGCCACAACACCTAGGCGACCCGAACCAGCGAAGACCTCCAGCGGCCCCACCAACAATAGCGGGCACAACCAGCCCCAACACCTCATCATCCGGTCCATCATGGCAGCAAGGCCTAAGCCAAGCAACCGGCGTGAGGTAGGCGATTCCGACCACTGTTGGGCAGCAGCCGACCGTCATATGCCAATAGTCGGTGTGAGCATGAATCGTTCTGCCGCACTGCGGAGGCAAGCCACAACACCTAGACGGACCCGAACCAGCGAAGACCTCCAACGGTGGCCACATCCAAGCAATAGCCGGGCACAACCAGCCCCAACACCTCATCATCCGGTCCATCATGGCGGCAAGGCCTAAGCCAAGCGGCCAGCGTGGGAGCAAAGGTCTGCAAGACACCGGTAGGAGCCGGCACCAAGCAATAGAGGCACAACCCATCCGACCACCGTTGGCCTCGGCCGGCAATGGCGGCAGCGACCTCTGCCTCACCCCTTGAGCTGCACCCATGGTCCGGCCGGTGAAGCCGACTATAGCCGACGCGGCCGACTATATCCGGCCGTA
>CP053457.1:40000-42500 GCA_022644695.1 Cenchrus purpureus | reverse complement strand
GTGCCTCACCACGAAGGTGGGCACAACAAAAGGCAACCATAGCGAATTCAACTTCCCGTAGAGCGGGTAGCAAACGCAAGCACTCGTCGAGGCACGAGCATGATGCTCGCTGGCGATGGGAACTGGCGCGGAGTCGGCCGCACTAAGGCGGGGGCCTCAGCAGTCACAGCTCAACACAACTCATACGCCAGCGTAGCACGACGGTCAAGCCATCCAAAGCATCCCACCACGCTAAGCATGGAGAGTCTACTTGTGAGGGTGGCGGCCGAAGGACCACTATCGCGTGGGAACAAACAATTTCGCAACCAAATTCAATCGCAACCTCAATCCAACCATAGCCTCATGGCAGCAAGGCCTAAGCCAAGCGGCCGGTGTGAGGTAGGCGATTCCGACCCTGTTGGGCGGCAGCCGACCGTCGTATGCCGGTGGTCGGTGCGACACGAATCGATGCTGCGCAGCCTGCCGAGGCAAGCCACAACACCTAGGCGGACCGAACCAGCGAAGACCTCCAACGGCGGCCACAGACCAACAATAGCGGGCACAACCAGCCCACAACACCTCATCATCCGGTCCATCATGGCAGCAAGGCCTAAGCCAAGCAGCCGGCGAGGTAGGCCGATTCCGACCAGCTGTTGGGCAGCGGCCGACCGTCGTATGCCGATGGTCGGTGCGAGCACGAATCGATGCGCCGCACGCCAAGGCAAGCCACAACACCTAGACGACCCGAACCAGCGAAGACCTCCAACGGCGCCGCCAACAATAGCCGGGCACAACTAGCCCCAACACCTCATCATCCGGTCCATCATGGCAGCAAGGCCTAAGCCAAGCGGCCGGCGTGAGGTAGGCGATTCCGACCACTGTTGGGCGAGCCGACCGTCGTATGCCGGATGGTCGGTGCGAGCACGAATCGATGCGCGGCCTGCCAAAGGCAAGCCACAACACCTAGACGACCGAACCAACGAAGACCTCCAACGGCGGCCACAGCCAACAATAGCGGGCACAACCAGCCCCAACACCTCATCATCCGGTCCATCATGGCGGCAGCAAGGCCTAAGCCAAGCAGCCGGCGTGAGGTAGGCGATTCCGACCACTGTTGGGCAGCACCGTCATAGGCCAATAGTCGGTGTGAGCATGAATCGTCTGCCGCGGCACTGCGAGGCAAGCCACAACACCTGAGCGACCCGAACCAAGAAGACCTCCAACGGCGGCCACAGACCAACAATAGCGGGCACAACCAGCCCCAACACCTCATCATCCGGTCCATCATGGCAGCAAGGCCTAAGCCAAGCAGCCGACGTGAGGTAGGCCGATTCCGACCACTGTTGGGCAGCAGCCGACCGTCATATGCCAATAGTCGGTGTGAGCATGAATCGTGTGTACGCGACTGCGAGCAAGCCACAACACCTAGGCGACCCGAACCAACGAAGACCTCCAACGGTGGCCACATCCAACAATAGCGGGCACAACACCTCATCATCCGGTCCATCATGGCGGCAAGGCCTAAGCCAAGCGGCCGGTAGAACAAAGGTCGCAAGACACCAGCGGAGCCGGCACCAAGCAATAGAGGCACAACCCATCCGACCACCGTTGGCCTCGGCCAGCAATGGCGGCGGCAGCACCTCGTACCTCAACCCCTTGAGCTGCACCCATGGTCCGGCCGGTGAAGCCGACTATAGCCGGCCGCAGCCGACTATATCCGGCCGCAGCCAACTATAGCCGGCCGCAGCCAGCAATAGTCGGCTACGGCCGGCCACACCATGGGCGAGGGCGCACCCCGAATAACCGCGGAAATGGGTCTAAACCAATGCATTTGTCATGGCGAACACCATTTTCCTTAGCACCCGAGACAGCGTACCAGCTCTCCCTAATATACCCTAGACACACCCCGCCACCCGAAGTTACGGGAATTTTTTATTCACGAGCACACTATTTTGAGGCACCCAAAACCCATGTGATAAGCTTTTGACCATGCCAGGCACGTGGGGGGCACGTACCCAGCACTAGATGTGCGCCCCACCCCCTCCGGAGTTTGTTGCACCGGTTTGTTAGCCGTCTTTGTAAGTTTCATAAATGGCACACGTTTGCTAAGCGTTTTCAGCCAAATGGCACAGGTTCGTTAAGCATTTTTTCAAACTTCGTTGTCCCTCACGTTTCCGTACACGGTCCGGTAACCGTTTCAGGTTCTCGTGACCTGTTACACACGTTTCCATGGCGGACACGTGTCCGGATACCCTATCACGTCTACGGTATGACCCCACGTTTCCGTGCGGTCCGGTGGGTCGTTCTTGGCCTCCGTGCACGTTAAGCTAAGCGTTTTCAGCCAAATGGCACAGGTTCGTTAAGCAAATTTTCAGACCTCGGTCCGTCCACAACGTTTCTCCGTATGATCCCACGTTTCCGTACTCGGAGTCCGGTAAGGCCGTTTTTGACCTCCGTGCACCGTTAAGCTGTCGTTTTCAGCCAAATAGCGCAGGTTCGTTAAGCAAATTTTCAGACCTCG
>CP053457.1:12500-17500 GCA_022644695.1 Cenchrus purpureus | reverse complement strand
TTATTTATATGCTTAAACTCGCGGGTAGTCCCGTCGACACAGGGTCGCGGTCCGGCGACAAAGCGCTATATGCGTCATGGGTCATTTAGGCCAACACGCCGACTACTAGCGAGACCTTTGCGAGAACAAGCGTATGTCGCCCACCACGTGCGGTGCTCGGCATGTTCGCCGCGGCCCCAACCGGCCCACCCACCTTACGGCGCGGGGCCAAACACCACATCCTTCCCCACGGATGGGTTGGGAGTGTCTTTTGGCGTGGCCTTGAGACGTGCCCTCGGCCGGAAGGCCTCGGGCGCAACTTGCGTTCAAAAACTTCGATGGTTCGCGGGATTACGCAATTCACACGGTATCGCATTTTGCTACGTTCTTCATCGATGCGAGCCGAGATATCCGTTGCCGAGTCGTGTGGATTAAGATAGCATCGCTGCACGAGTGCGTTCGGCGGGCCGACCACAACCCGGGCAAGGCAATATAAGTGTTCCTTGGCGCCTTGACGCGTGGGTTCTTTGCGACCCTTCCCTCTAAAGAAGGTCGAGGCCTAGCCCGAAGCGCAGCGGCATGGGTGACATGTTCACGGTCTGTTTTGTTTAAGGGTCACGACAATGATCCTTCCGCGGTTCACCTACGGAAACCTTGTTACGACTTCTCCTTCCTCTAAATGATAAGGTTCAATGGACTTCTCGACGTCGAGGCGGCGAACCGCCTTCGTCGCCGCGATCCGAACACTTCACGGACCATTCAATCGGTAGGAGGCGGCAGGCGGTGTGTACAAAGGCGGGGGCGTAGTCAGCGGTGATGACTCGCGCTTACTAGGCATTCCTCGTTGAAGACCAACAATTGCAATGATCTATCCCCATCACGATGAAATTTCCCAAGATTACCCGGGCACATCGGCCAGGCTATATACTCGTTGAATACATCGATTAGCGGCGTGCGGCCGGAACATCTAAGGGCATCACGGACTGTTATTGCCTCAAACTTCCGTGGCCTAAGCGGCCATAGTCCCTCTAAGAAGCTAGCTGCGGAGGATGGCTCCGCATAGCTAGTTAGCGGTGAGGTCTCGTTAGATTCGTTAGCAGATTAACCCGGACAAATCGCTCCACCAACTAAGAACGGCCATGCACCACCACCCATAGAATCAAGAAAGAGCTCTCGATCTGTCAATCCTTGCTATGTCTGGACTGGTAAGTTTCCCGTGTTGAGTCAAATTAAAGCCGCGGGCTCCACGCTGGTGGTGCCCTTCCGTCAATTCCTTTAAGTTTCAGCGACCATACTCCCGGAACCCAAAGACTTTGATTTCTCATAAGGTGCGGCGGAGTCCTATAAGCAACATCCGCCCGATCCACAGTCGGCATCGTTTATAGTTGAGACTAGGGCCGTGTCGATCGTCTTCGAGCCCCAACTTTCGTTCTTGATTAATGAAAACATCCTTGGCAAATGCTTTTGTGATTGTTCGTCTTTCATAAATCCAAAATTTCACCTCGACTATGAAATCTGAATGCCCCATTGTCCTATTAATCATTACTCCGATCCGAAGGCCAACACAATAGGACGGAATCCTATGATGTTATCCCATGCTAATGTATCGGGCGATGGCTTGCTTTGAGCACTCTAATTTCTTCAAAAGTAACAGCGGAGGCTGACCCGACCAATTAAGGCCAGGGCGCATCGCCGGCGGAAGGGTCGAGTAGGTCGGTGCTCGCCCGAAAGGCGGACCGGCCGACCGGCCCAAGGTCCAACTCTGAGCTTTTAAGCGCAACAACTTAAATATACGCTATTGGGCTGGAATTACATGCTGCTGGCACCGGACTTGCCCTCAATGGATCCTCGTTAAGGATTTAGATTGTACTCATTCCAATTACGGACACTACTTGCGCCCGGTATTGTTATTTATTGTCACTACCTCCCGTGTCGAGATTGGGTAATTTGCGCGCTTTCTTGCCTTCCTTGGATGTGGTAGCCGTTTCTCGGCTCCCTCTCGGAATCGAACCCTAATTCTCCGTCACCCGTCACCACCATGGTAGGCCCCTATCCTACCATCGAGTTGATAGGGCGAAATTTGAATGATGCGTCGCGGCACAAGGCCGTGCGATCCGTCGAGTTATCATGAATCATCGGATCAGCGAGCGAGCCGCGTCGACCTTTTATCTAATAAATCGCCCCTCCGGAGTCGGGGTTTGTTGCGTATTAGCTCTAGAATTACTACGGTTATCCGAGTAGCACGTACCATCAAACAAACTATAAGATTTAATGAGCCATTCGCGGTTTCACGATTCGAATTAGTTCATACTTGCACATGCATGGCTTAATCTTTGAGACAAGCATATGACTCTTGGCAGGATCAACCGGTAGCACGTCCTCCTCGACAAACCGACAACGGCTTCCGCCGCGAGGCGTTAGTGAGCGGATCGTTGTTTGAAGGTCCGATTTTGCAAGGAGTGAGGGTGAGCACCCTCATCCTGTTTTGTCTGCTCCATCCGAGACCAAGAGCACAAATGAGGTGACCTTGGCGGTCGGCCTAAGCCCGGTACCACGAGGTGGCAGACGAAAGTGCTCTGTAACGAAGTGCCTCACCACGAAGGTGGGCACAACAAAGGCAACCATAGCGAATTCAACTTCCGTAGAGCGGGTAGCAAAGCAAGCACTCGTCGGAGGCACGAGCATGATGCTCGCTGGAGTAGCGGCGCGGAGTCGGCCGCACTAAGGCGGGGGCCTCAAGCGATCCTGACTCAACACAACTCATCGCCCGGTATGTCCATCCAAAGCATCCCACCACGCTAAGCATGGAGAGTCTACTTGTGAGGGTGGCGGCCGAAGGACCACTATCGCGTGGGAACAAACAATTTCGCAACCAAATTCAATCGCAACCTCAATCCAACCATAGCCTCATGGCAGCAAGGCCTAAGCCAAGCAGCCGGTGTGAGGTAGGCGATTCCGACCAGCTGTTGGGCAGCGGCCGACCGTCGTATGCCGATAGTCGGTGCGAGCACGAATCGGTGCCGCAGCCTGCGAGAGCAAGCCACAACACCTAGACGGACCCGAACCAGCGAAGACCTCCAGCGAGCAGCCACAGCCAACAATAGCGGGCACAACCAGCCCCAACACCTCATCATCCGGTCCATCATGGCAGCAAGGCCTAAGCCAAGCAGCCGGCGTGAGGTAGGCCGATTCCGACCACTGTTGGGCAGCAGCCGACCGTCGTATGCCAGTAGTCGGTGCGAGCACGAATCGGTCTGCCGCAGCCTGCCAAAGGCAAGCCACAACACCTAGACGACCCGAACCAACCGAAGACCTCCAACGAGCGGCCACAGCCAACAATAGCCGGGCACAACTAGCCCCAACACCTCATCATCCGGTCCATCATGGCAGCAAGGCCTAAGCCAAGCAGCCGGCGTGAGGTAGGCCGATTCCGACCACTGTTGGGCAGGAGCCGACCGTCGTATGCGATGGTCGGTGCGAGCGCGAATCGATGCCGCGCAGCAACACAACACCTAGGCGGACCCGAACCAAGCGAAGACCTCCAGCGGCCACGACCAACAATAGCGGGCACAACCAGCCCCAACACCTCATCATCCGGTCCATCATGGCGGCCTAAGCCAAGCGGTACGTGAAATGAGCCGATTCGACCAGCTTTGTTGGGCGGCGGACCGTCATAGGCCAATAGTCGGTGTGAGCATGAATCGGTCTGCCGCGGACTGCGAGGCAAGCCACAACACCTAGGCGACCCGAACCAGCGAAGACCTCCAACGGCGGCCCACGACCAACAATAGCCGGGCACAACCAGCCCCAACACCTCATCATCCGGTCCATCATGGCAGCAAGGCCTAAGCCAAGCAGCCGGCGTGAGGTAGGCGATTCCGACCAACTGTTGGGCGCAGCGACCGTCATATGCCAATAGTCGGTGTGAGCATGAATCGGTTGCCGCGGCTGCGAGGCAAGCCACAACACCTAGGCGACCCGAACCAGCGAAGACCTCCAACGGTGGCCACATCCAACAATAGCGGGCACAACCAGCCCCAACACCTCATCATCCGGTCCATCATGGCAGCAAGGCCTAAGCCAAGCGAGCCCGTGGGGAACAAGGTCGCAAGACACCGGTAGGAGCCAGCACCAAGCAATAGAGGCACAACCCATCCGACCACCGTTGGCCTCGACAATGGCGGCGTGACCGACCTCTGTACCTCACCCCCCTTGAGGCTGCACCCATGGTCCGGCCGGCTGAAGCCGACTATAGCCGGCGCGACTATATCCGGCCGTAGCCAACTATAGCGGCCGCAGACCGGCAATAATCGGCTACGGCCGGCCACACCATGGGGCCACCCCGAATAACGCGGAAATGGGTCTAAACCAATGCATTTGTCATGGCGAACACCATTTTCCTTAGCACCAGACGCGTACCAGCTCTCCCTAATATACCCTAGACACACCCGCCACCCGGAAGTTAAGGAATTTTTTCATTCACGAGCACACTATTTTGGGGGCACCCAAAACCATGTGATAAGCTTTTGACCATGCCGAGCACGTGGGGGCACGTACCAGCACTAGATGTGCGCCCACACCCCCTCAGGAGTTGTTGCATCGGTTTGTTAGCCGTCTTTGTAAGTTTCATAAATGGCACACGTTTGCTAAGCGTTTTCGGCCAAATAGCGCAGGTTCGTTAAGCATTTTTCAAACTTCGTTCTGTCCCTCACGTTTCCGTACACGGAGTCCGGTAAGACCGTTTCAGGTTCTCGTGACCTGTTACACACGTTCCATGGCGGACACGTGTCCGGATACCACTATCACGTCTGGTATGACCCCACGTTTCCGTGCGGTCCGGTAAGGTCGTTCTTGACCTCCGTGCACCACGTTCGCTAAGCGTTTTCAGCCAAATGGCGAGTTCGTTAAGCAAATTTTCAGACCTCGGTCCGTCCACAACGTTCTCCGTATGATCCACGTTTCCGTACTTGGAGTCCGGTAAGGCCGTTTTGACCTCCGTGCACACGTTCGCTATGCGTTTT
>CP053457.1:0-7500 GCA_022644695.1 Cenchrus purpureus | reverse complement strand
CAGCGAGCTGATGACTCGCGCTTACTAGGCATTCCTCGTTGAAGACCAACAATTGCAATGATCTATCCCCATCACGATGAAATTTCCCAAGATTACCCGGGCCTGTCGGCCAGGCTATATACTCGTTGAATACATCGATGTGGCGGCGTGCGGCCGGAACATCTAAGGGCATCACGGACTGTTATTGCCTCAAACTTCCGTGGCCTAAGCGGCCATAGTCCCTCTAAGAAGCTAGGCTGCGGAGGATGGCTCGCATAGCTAGTTAGCGGTGAGGTCTCGTTAGATTAACGGAATTAACGACAAATCGCTCCACCAACTAAGAGCGGCCATGCACCACCACCCATAGAATCAAGAAAGAGCTCTCGGTCATCAATCCTTGCTATATACGGACACTGGTAAGTTTCCCGTGTTGAGTCAAATTAAGCGAGCTCCACGCTGGTGGTGCCCTTCCGTCAATTCCTTTAAGTTTCAGCCTTGCGACCATACTCCCGGAACCCAAAGACTTTGATTTCTCATAAGGTCGTGAGTCCTATAAGCAACATCCGCCGATCCACAGTCGGCATCGTTTATAGTTGAGACTAGGGCGGTGTCGATCGTCTTGAGCCCCAACTTTCGTTCTTGATTAATGAAAACATCCTTGGCAAATGCTTTCGCGATTGTTCGTCTTTCATAAATCCAAAATTTCACCTCGACTATGAAATACGAATGCCCCATTGTCCCTATTAATCATTACTCCGATCCCGAAGGCCAACACAATAGGACGGAATCCTATGATGTTATCCCATGCTAATGTATCCGGGCGATGGCTTGCTTTGAGCACTCTAATTTCTTCAAAGTAACAGCGCCGGAGGCGACCCGACCAATTAAGGCCAGGGCGCATCGCCGGCGGAAGGGTCGAGTAGGTCGGTGCTCGCCGAAGGCGACCGGACCGGCCCAAGGTCAACTACGAGCTTTTAAGCGCAACAACTTAAATATCGCTATTGGAGCTGGAATTACATGACTGCGGCACCGGACTTGCCCTCAATGGATCCTCGTTAAAGGGATTTAGATTGTACTCATTCCAATTACGGACACACTAACGCGCCCGGTATTGTTATTTATTGTCACTACCTCCCGTGTCGAGATTGGGTAATTTCGCCTGCTGCCTTCCTTGGATGTGGTAGCCGTTTCTCGGGCTCCCTCTCAGAATCGAACCCTAATTCTCCGTCACCGTCACCACCATGGTAGGCCCCTATCCTACCATCGAAAGTTGATAGGGCAGAAATTTGAATGATGCGTCGCGGCACAAAGGCCGTGCGATCCGTCGAGTTATCATGAATCATCGGATCAGCGGCGAGCCGCGTCGACCTTTATCTAATAAATGCGCCCCTCCGGAAGTCGGGGTTTGTTGCGTATTAGCTCTAAATTACTACGGTTATCCGAGTAGCACGTACCATCAAACAAACTATAAGCGATTTAATGAGCCATTCGCGGTTTCACGGTTCGAATTAGTTCATACTTGCACATGCATGGCTTAATCTTTGAGACAAGCATATGACTCTTGGCGGGATCAACGGTATACGTCCTCCTCGACAAACCGACAACGACTTCCGCAGGGCGTTAGCTGAGCGATCGTTGTTTGAAGGTCCGATTTTGCAAGGAGTGAGGGGCGAGGCACCCTCATCTGTTTTATGCTGCTCCATCCGAGGACCAAGAGCACAAATGAGGTGACCTTGGCGGTGCCGGCCTAAGCCGATTACCACGAGGTGACGACGAAAGTGCTCTGTAACGAAGTGCCTCACCACGAAGGTGGGCACAACAAAGGCAACCCATAGCGAATTCAACTTCGTAGAGCGGGTAGCAAAGCACAAGCACTCGTCGGCACGGCATGATGCTCGCTGGCGGGGCGGCGGAGTCGGCCGCACTAAGGCGGGGGCCTCAAGCGATCACAGCTCAACACAACTCATACGCCCGGGTAACGGACGGTCAAGCCATCCAAAGCATCCCACCACGCTAAGCATGGAGAGTCTACTTGTGAGGGTGGCGGCGAAGGACCACTATCGCGTGGGAACAAACAATTTCGCAACCAAATTCAATCGCAACCTCAATCCAACCATAGCCTCATGGCAGCAAGGCCTAAGCCAAGCGGCCGGTGTGAGGTAGGCGATTCCGACCCTTTGTTGGGCAGCAAGGCCGTCGTATGCCGATGGTCGGTGCGAGCACGAATCGATGCCGCGCTGACCGCGAGCAAGCCACAACACCTAGGCGGCCGAACCAAGCGAAGACCTCCAACGGCGACCACAACCAACAATAGCGGGCACAACCAGCCCCAACACCTCATCATCCGGTCCATCATGGCAGCAAGGCCTAAGCCAAGCGGCCGGTGTGAGGTAGGCGATTCCGACCCTGTTGGGCGGCAGCCGACCGTCGTATGCCGATGGTCGGTGCGAGCACGAATCGATGCGCGACTGCCAAAGGCAAGCCACAACACCTGAGGCGACCCGAACCAGCGAAGACCTCCAACGGCGGCCCAGCCAACAATAGCCGGGCACAACTGTCGCCCCAACACCTCATCATCCGGTCCATCATGGCGGCAAGGCCTAAGCCAAGCAGCGGCGTGAGGTAGGCGATTCCGACCCTTTGTTGGGCGGGGGCCGACCGTCGTATGCGATGGTCGGTGCGAGCACGAATCGATCTGCCGCACGCCAAAGGCAAGCCACAACACCTGACGACCCGAACCAGCGAAGACCTCCAACGGCCCACGGCCAACAATAGCGGGCACAACCAGCCCCAACACCTCATCATCCGGTCCATCATGGCAGCAAGGCCTAAGCCAAGCAGCCGCGTGAGGTAGGCGATTCCGACCAGCTGTTGGGCAGCGGTCCGACCGTCATAGGCCAATAGTCGGTGTGAGCATGAATCGATGCCGCGCGACTGCCGAGGCAAGCCACAACACCTAGACGACCCGAACCAGAAGACCTCCAAGCGGCGGCCCTGACCAACAATAGCGGGCACAACCCCAACACCTCATCATCCGGTCCATCATGGCGGCAAGGCCTAAGCCAAGCGGCAAGCGTGAGGTAGGCGATTCCGACCACTTTGTTGGGCAGCGGCCGACCGTCATATGCCAATAGTCGGTGTGAGCATGAATCGGTGTGCGCGACTGCCGCGAGGCAAGCCACAACACCTAGGCGACCCGAACCAGCGAAGACCTCCAGCGGTGGCCACATCCAACAATAGCGGGCACAACCAGCCCCAACACCTCATCATCCGGTCCATCATGGCGGCAAGGCCTAAGCCAAGCAGCCGGCGTGGGAACAAGGTCGCAAGACACCGGTAGGAGCCGGCACCAAGCAATAGAGGCACAACCCATCCGACCACCGTTGGCCTCGGCCCGGCAATGGCGGCGGCGGCCGACCTCTGTACCTCACCCCTTGAGCTGCACCCATGGTCCGGCGGTGAAGCCGACTATAGCGACGCGGCCGACTATATCCGGCCGTAGCCAACTATAGCCGGCGGCCGACAATAATCGGCTGACGGCCACACCATGGGCGAGGGCGCACACCCCGAATAACGCGGAAATGGGTCTAAACCAATGCATTTGTCATGGCCGAACACCATTTTCCTTGCAGACAGCGTACCAGCTCTCCTAATATACCCTAGACACACCGCCACCCGGAAGTTACGAATTTTTTATTCACAGAGCACACTATTTTGAGGCACCCAAAACCATGTGATAAGCTTTTGACCATGCCGAGGCACGTGGGGGCACGTACCCGGCACTAGATGTCGCCCCACCCCTCCGGAGTTGTTGCACGGTTTGTTAGCCGTCTTTGTAAGTTTCATAAATGGCACCACGTTTGCTAAGCGTTTTCGGCCAAATGGCACGAGTTCGTTAAGCATTTTTCAAACTTCGTTCCGTCCCTCACGTTTCCGTACACGAGTCCGGTAAGACCGTTTTCAGGTTCTCGTGACCTGTTACACACGTTCCATGGCGGACACGTGTCGGATACCTCTATCACGTCTGGTATGACCCCGTTACGTTTCCGTGCGGTCCGGTAAGGTCGTTTTGACCTCCGTGCACCACGTTAAGCTAAGCGTTTTCAGCCAAATAGCGCAGGTTCGTTAAGCAAATTTTCAGACCTCGGTCCGTCCACAACGTTCTCCGTATGATCCCGTTTCCGTACGAGTCCGGTAAGGCCGTTTTGACCTCCGTGCACCACGTTAAGCTGCGTTTTAGCCAAATAGCACGGTTCGTTAAGCAAATTTTCAGACCTCGGTCCGTTCACAACATATCTCCGTATGACCCCACGTCTCCATACGAGTCGGTAAGGCCGTTTTGACCTCCGGTGCACCACGTTTGCTAAGCGTTTTCAGCCAAATGGCACGGTTCGTTAAGCAATTTTCCGGATCTTGGTCACCACCCAAGCGTTTCTCCGTATGACCCACGTTTCCGTACCCGAGTCCGTAAGGCCGTTTTAACCTCCGTGCACCACGTTTGCTAAGCGTTTTCAGCCAAATGGCGCAGGTCGTTAAGCAAATTTTCAGACTTGATGCCGTGCTCAATGTTTCCTTAGTGGTCGTTAAGGCCCTTTTGAGTTATCATGACTGTTACACACATTTCTATGGCCAACAACATGGAGGCCCTTTATCATGTCTACGGTGACCCACGTTTCCGTGCGGGTGGGTAAGGCCGTTTTGACCTCATGACCTATAGCGTTTCCATGACGAATCGTGCCTTGAGACCATTTTCATAGGTTGGTCCATCCCACATTTTCTTCCCGGTGGCGGTGTACCGTTTGGACCTCCTGTAACCTATAGCACATGTTTCCATGGCGAGCAGTGTGGTGTAGGCCATTTTCAGTGTGCTCCCATCCACCACATTTCCATCCAAGTGGTCATTAATGATATCGTTGGGTACTCGTAGATATGCCATGTTCTTTTGGTTGGACATCCTCATCAATTGCATCCTTGGTCAAGTCTATGTGACACTCTTGAATCATAAGTAATGTTTTAACATGTACTCATATAGGATCTTGACTCGTAAGATAAGTAATGTTTTAACATGTACTAAGTATCGACACTAGACAGGATGAGTTTTCATGGAATCAAACTTATGTTCCTTTGCTTACATAATCAATTCACGATCGTTCCGGTCTTGGTGACTTGCCTCCTACTTATCGTTGTCGCGGAGGCACGAAGCCGTAGTCGGGTGTTGAGGGAGGGGCGAATCCGTGCGGCGATGGGGCTGGATCTCGATGGATCGTGGCAGCAAGGCCACTCGCCACACAATGCCCGTCGCGTATTTAAGTCGTGCAAAGGATTGACCCGCCGCCCGTGAGGAAGGGAGCTTGACTGCCACGGCTCATCGGCGGGCGAGCTTAATAATGCAGCCCTTGGGGTGTGAACACCCTAATGTGGGTCGGGCGGCGGGCACGGGCGCGGTTGCTAGCTTGGATTACGACTTAGGCGTTCGGTCATAATCCGACACCACGGTAACCAGCGCCGCGGCTTTTCAACCAAGCGCGATGACCAATTGTGTGAATCAGCGGTTCCTCTCGTACTAGGTTGAATTACTATCGCGGCACGGTCATCGATAGGGTAAAACTAACTTTGTCTCACGGACGGTCTAAACCCGACTCACGTTCCCTATTGGTGGGTGAACAATCCAACACTTGGTGAATTACGCTTCACAATGATAGGAAGAGCCGACATCGAAGGATCAAAAAACAGCGTCGCTATGAGCGGCTTGGCGCCAAGCGGATTATCCACTGTGGTAACTTTTACGACACCTCTGGCTTCAAACTCCGAAGATCTAAAGGATCGATGGCCACGCTTTCACGGTTCGTATTCGTCTGGAAATCAGAATCAAGCGAGCTTTTACCCTTTTGTTCCACAGATTTACATTCTCGTTGAGCTCATCTTAGGACACTGCGTTATCTTTTAACGGATGTGCCGACCAAACTCCCACACGAGAATGTCTTCGGATCGTACAGTGACTGCGCCTTGGAGCCAAGGAGGCGATGCCCGCTTCCGACTCACGGAATAAGTAAAATAACGTTAAAAGTAGTGGTATTTCACTTGCGCAGCTCCCACTTATCCTACACCTCTCAAGTCATTTCACAAACTCGGACTAGAGTCAAGCTCAACAGGTCTTCTTTCCCCTGATTCCGCCAAGCCCGTTCCCTTGGGCGTGGTTTTATTTGGATAGTGAGCGAGACAGTGGGAATCTCGTTAATCCATTCATGCGCGTCACTAATTAGATGACGAGGCATTTGGCTATAAGAGTCATAGTTACTCCGCCGTTTACGCTTGGTTGAATTTCTTCACTTTGACATTGAGCAGAAATCACATTGCGTCGGCATCCGCAGGACCATCGCAATGCTTTGTTTTAATTAAGCGATTGATTCCCCTTGTCGTACCAGATTACGAGTCGGTTGTTCGGCGCTCGGGGAAGGCGAACAACCGTTCGGTCGTCCCGGCGGCGGCGACCGCTCTCGCCGCGTGAGCAGCTCGGCGATCCGCCGGCAGCGGACGGGTTCGGGCGGGACCCCGAGCCCAACCCTCGAGCCAATCCTTTTCGAATTACGGATCCGTTTTGCCGACTTCCCTTGCCTACATTGTTCCATTGGCGGCTGTTCACCTTGGAACTGATGCGGTTATGAAATGCGGCCGGGCGTGGATGGTACTCGGTCCTCCAGTTTTCATGGGCGCGGGCTGCCGGACACCATGCGCGGCGTGCGGTGCTCTTCCGACAGCTGGACCCTACCTCCGGCTGAACCGTTTCCGGGGTTGGCGGGCCGTTAAGCGAAAAGATAACTCTTCCGAGGCCCCGCCGGCGTCTCCGGACTTCCTAACGTTACCGTCAACCACCACCACGTCGGCAAAATCTTAACGATTCCTTTCGGGCAACACAGCGTGATCGCGTCTGCGGGGTTACCGTCCCAGGATCGGCTTACCCATGTGCAAGTGCCGTTCACATGGAACCTTTCTCCTCTTGACCTTCAAAGTTCTCATTTGAATATTTGCTACTACCACCAAGATCTGCACCCGGGCTCGCTCGCCGGGCTCGCGCCCGGGTTTTGCAGCGGCCGCCGCGCCTCCTACTCATCGGGGCATGGCGCTCGCCCGGATGGCGGGTGTGGGTCGGCGCGCATTTCGGGGCTAGTTGATTCGGCGGTGAGTTGTTACACACTCCTTAAGCGGTTCGACTTCCATGACCACCGTCCTGCTTGTCTTAATCGACCAACACCCTTTGTGGGTTCTAGGTTGTAGCCTTGATTCGGTAACCCGGCTTCCGGTTCATCCCGCATCGCCAGATTCGCTTACCAAAAATGGCCCACTTGGAGCTCGATTCCATGGCATGGCTCACAGCGGTAGTCCTGTTAAAGTTTGAGAATAGGTCGAGGCGTTGCGCCCGATGCCTCTAATCATTGGCTTTACGATAGAACTCGTAATGGGCTCCGGCTATCACGAGGGAAACTTGAGGAGGAACCGGCTACTAGATGGTTCGATTGGTCT
>CP053463.1:98677599-98809205 GCA_022644695.1 Cenchrus purpureus | reverse complement strand
CTCAACGCCTTCAACGCAGATAAAATAGAACAAGAAGACACTGTAACACAGCTAAATGGTTGGTCGTGTCTTTTTGACTTTTGTGCAAAACCAAGTTTCGAAAAAATGCAGTTCCCAAATAATATCTTGTTTAGTTCGTTGCAAAACTTGCGAAAATTTATTATAGCAACTGTATAGCAAAGATTAGAAGGTCTAAACATGATCTAATTAGAAATCATGAGATCTAATCTATTAAGCTTAATTAATCTAGTATTAGAGATTATTTACCGTAACATGACATTATCTAATCATGACCTAACTAGGCTCAATAGATTCGTCTCGTAATTTCCCCTGAGGTTATCAAATGAATTTTGTCATTAATCTACGCTTTAATATTGCGAACTAAAGAAAGTTTAAGTATCTAAATTAAATTTTGATTGAACCATGTGATGTTTCTTATGACAAAATCTAGATTACACTTGACTGTATTTTGAATAAACTTATACCTACATTTTTTGAACCAAACCATTTTCGAATACACCAACAACATTTTATTGATTTTGACCAATAATTTTTACCGGTCAACACATGTGCAAAAGCAATTTGATTCAAATATAGTCAAGTGTGACATTATTTAGTAGATCTCGTCATATGAAACACCATGGTTGAATCCAAATTTAGTTACGAACAACGACGCACGAGGTCCAACAATGTAGAAAAATGCAACGCAGCTAACTGGCATGACACATGTTTTGGAAGAAAACGTAAGCTACCTCCCTCTAAGGTAGTTGCCAAAACTTGAGACGAACTCGTTCGCCCATCCCGTCCACCTTAGCGGCCTGCTGCGAGCAACAGAGCAGCACGCCGACGGGCAGTGGCCGCGCGCCGCATGCAACAAAGAGCGGAGCCCGGCCTCGGCCGCCGGCATGGCATCTCAAGAGGAGACTGATGAAGAGCTAAACCAACTTGGGAACTCATGTTTTTTCTGAACCCCGGTGGGTGGCTGATGAAGCGATGGGTGGTTGTCCATGGGTGCATGGTTCTCGTGTCGTGGGCGCGCTGAGGTGTCCGCACATGCGTTCGTTTGGTGGTGGTGCAGGCGGAGAAGGATTTAAGGAGATAGGAGGGCAATGAACAAAATAATTTGTTATTTTTAATTTTTCTCTAATTGATTTCTGTATTTTTGGAGTATATATATTTTAGAATTTCCTTTTGGATATTAGGTATAGTGTATTTTTGCATTGTTTAGAGTATTTTTAGCACAACCTCGTTGTATAAAGCCAAAAGTTTAGGTATTTCAAGAAAATTGCCCTATTTAAGTAACCAGGTTCATCATGACCTCTAAAAACATTCTTGAAATGTTAACTACCTAAACATAAAGCATATAAACAAATCAAGTTAAAATTAAATACTCCACACAGCTACTGATCTACTTAAGTTAAATTAGGGAAGTATTAGACTAAATTAAGATATAGCATTAGAGACTTTAGTAGGATATTGGGGTGCCTGGCCCCTCAGCCCTCCCTCCTCCGCCCGCGGTGGACGGTGTTGATGTGCTCGAGAGAAAGATCTTGCTTGGTAGCAGGATCGATTTGCTCGGCAGAAGATCGCTGGCGGCTGATAAGCCAAACGAATCGGATCCTGATAAGGACGACGTGCCATATCATTTCGCATCACAATCACATCAACTACACAGCCTGCGCGCTGTGCTCGCAAACAAAACGGCACCGTTTCCTCGGCCGGTAGCTCTCACAAATGCCATCCATCACCTGCCATGCCATACATTTCATTATTACGCACAACATTCCTTTTCACCAGCCCATTAGCATGGCTAATGGTTGAGACAAGCACTTGGCTTGTAGCCAAGTCTACAGGAGCTCATTCATACAACAAACTTGTCTCCTATCAATTAATCTCAATTTTTAGTAACTATTGAACCCACCTTTAGCCGGTACAGTAGCAAGCAAGGAAAATAGCAGCGCAGGCACACAGCGTGCCTTGGCGACCGTGCCGCACTTGCCGCTGGGTCTGGCGACCAGCCACTCTCTCTCTTCCTTGGTCCTTCCAGCTCACGCTTTATGCTGATGTGTCGGTCGCCATGGACAGTTGCTGGGCTTGCTCTTAGTCATTGATTGATCGAAAGGGCTCCCGGCCCGTTGCGGCAGCTCTCCTCCTCTCGGCCCCGGGCCCCCCAATCATTGCGTGCCGCCGCAGCGCGCGAGGCCAGCGACACGACGACATCGGTACTGTAACAGGGTTAGAGTTAAGGTCTTTGGCACACCAGCCGCTTCCTGCTGTTTGAAGCTGCCAAAGGGGAGCAAAACAGTGCAGAAGCTCCCGCAAATCTGCCGAGTGGAGCGGTTTGGAGGAGGCAAGGAAAATAGCAGGCTTTGCCTGCTCGTGCCCTTTACAGCCCGCCTGACCGGGTGTCCGGAGGTCGGATCGGGCCGTGGGGAGGTGGCCGGCGCAGGTGGTCACGGCTAGGGCGGCGTCGCGAGAGACCGAGGTGGCCGGCGGCCAGGCGGCGGCAGAGCTCGACCGCGTGGGGCTCATCGCCTCCGGCGCTCCCCACCCTGGGGCTCTCGTGACGCGGGGAGGGAGGCCGAGCAGAGCGGACGGCGGCCGCCACCGCAGGGAAGTCGAGGCCTGCGCGACGCCGGATCCGGCTAGCAAAGGTCCCCGCCGCCTCGCCGCACCGCGGCGGTGGCGAGGAGGAGACGACGGCGAGACGTGGAAGCGGAGGCAGACGGGTGGGGAGGCGGGCGAGGGATTGGGCGGATGGATCGAGGATCAGGACTGGGATCGGAGACGGCGTTTTTAAGGTAATCATGGGACGGGTGTGAATGGATAAGGGGTTGAGCACTTGCGTGGAGATAAATCAAGGGAGAGGAGAAATAAAAAGAGAAATGAGAAGGTAAAAGGAAAGGAAAAGGAAATAGGAGTAAAAAAGAAGAAAAGGAAAAGAAAAGGAAGGCGTTATAGACATTTCGTCATCTTATCTATGTGACACAGGGAGAAGTTGTTTGAAACGTTCTACAAAACCACCAAAGAACTGGCTTCACACAAAATACAGAAACCACCCGCACGCACCCTTAAAGTTAGTTTCTAACTCTAGCTCTAGCTCTAAACTAACTCTCAGAGGTGTTTGGATAGAATAGTTAATGACATTAAACGACTTTTTCAATCATTAGTTGTGGGTGGCGGAGAGAGAAAGTCATTTTTACCCAACATGAACTACCCAATAAGCACCTCATGGGAATAGTTTTGTCCAATCTAACCTCATGTTTAGATACTTTGCAATGGAGCTCCAACCCGAAACTAACTCTAGCTCATGTATCCGAACAGGACCATCGTTAAACAAGCTCATCCTCCCAGGCTCCCAGCTAAAAAAAAGAAAAGAAAACAACACAGAATGGTTTAACAACAAGCTCCAGGTCGTCGAGGATTGGAGCTGACGGTGGTTGAGTGCTCGAGTTGAGGCGTCGAGCGATATATGCTGCATCACTCATCGATCGACCAACCGGTTTCGGATAGCTTTGTTTACGAGTTCGCCTCGCAATCCTCCGCTCAGCTCCTCTCTGGACTGAGTAGTACCAATCATTCGGGCGATTAGGTCGTCATCATCGCACGAAGCCGCATTAGCCACGAGCTTAGAAAAACCAACCGCCGCGAGACAGCATCCGAAAGCAACGTTCGCTGGCCGCCAGCTCGAACGTCCAAGCTTACGGTAGGATGGTGAGCTGGACGCGGGGATCGTGCGGCAATTGCCGTGTTTAAATGAGTTGCAAAAATTTGAGAAGGGAATCTCGCATTTAAGAAGCACTAAATGAAGTTTTATTCAAAAACCTTTCACATACGGCAACTGCGTGATTTAATCTAATAGTATAATTAGCTTAATGATTTGCTACAAGAATCATCTTCTAATCGCGTGCATAAGTTCTCATTGACTCGCTCTAAAATTTACATTGAGGTGTAAGTAGTTTTATAAACTGCTTTATTTAATACCTTTAATTAGTGGAAAAGGGTTGAAAATTTTTAAAACTTATCTAAACACGGTGCTTGTGGCGCGGGTGAGACGGCCGGCTCGCGGGTCGGCGGGGGTGACGCTGACGGGGATGCGATGCGGGGAGGATACGGCCAGCTACGACGACCGTTGGGGGAGAAGACGGGAGGAGCCTTATTTCAAAAAAAAAAAAAGACGGGAGGAGCCGAGGACGCTGACACGGGAAGAGAAGAGTGAGATGCAGCCTGGACGTGCTCCACGGCGTGGGAAACTGCCTGTGTTTACTGTTGCCGGGAGAGGACCGGACGCAGGTCACCATGGGAGAAGCCGATCGAGGAGGCAGCAGCCTCGTCCAACGCAACGGTAGTATCTTCTGCGCTAGAGATCCCCTGTCTCGAGGACGGAAGGTCGAAAAAAGCACACTGGACGCTCGGATTACACGTGTTCTGGCTGCGACTACAATTTTTACCATTTAAAAAAAAAGGATTTCGTTCACTCCACACCTTTTTCTTTTCTGATTGCAGGCAAGATTCCACACCATCCTGCGGCCTGAATTCGCTGCGGATCCCGAACGGATCTGCGCACGATTTGCAGGCCGAGAAACTCTTTGCAGATTGATGACGATATCTGACTGCAAAATACAGTAGTAACTTTTCCTCCCAAAATGTTACTACAGTACAACAAACCAGGTACGTACTGCACATCTTGTTTGTACTGCTGTACTGGTAACAACTAGCAGCAAGGACGATTGCAAGCAACGTACCCTTGCCACGGCCTTTTTACACTCTTTGCCGGAATGCCGGCCGATGCCGTATCACCGCGACTCTGCGACCCGGCTGCGAATGGGACACACGATTTTTCATTTTATGTACGAAGTACGACCTGGACAATTCAGTCAGGGGACGGGTTTGTGGTGGCCAAGCCTAGCGATTTGGTTCACGTTACATCACCGCCCCAAAATTCAGAGTCACGATTGGTCCTTTACCTTCGAAAGAAAATTGCGTCCAGTACATACCGAGAGTCGCCGAGCACGATGACGTCCACAAAACAGCGAACACACAGAGAGAGATGTGCCATCCCTCGTGGTGGAAAAGGAGACATGCCATTAGCCCTTTTAGCTTAAACTAACTGTACTATATTTTTATTTTCCCGCTCATAGACAATGCGAATCGCGGTAGGAGCAGCACAAGTAGGGAGCTTGAGGGGCGGCAAAAAGGAGTGCTGCTGACATAAACACAACAGAGGTGGTGACAAAAAGAACAGGAAAGCGCTAATCACAGGACTGAACAAACAAAAACTCAGAGTGCCCTTTTTGTGATGGTGCGTGTACGTCCTGCTTTTTTCCTCCTATTATATCCTTTGTACGCTCAAGGAGAGAAAAAGGAGCTAGAAAGATTACCAAACAAGCATCTAGATAAAAATATGACCAACTTTTGTTTTAAAAAAAAAGAACAAGGACGCAAGGGAAAAAGCAATAGACTTGATTCCTGTTTCTGAATCAAGCGATGCATATATACAGATTGAATGCAATTCATCGTCAGATAAAAGGGCTCAATTTTTGTGCAAAGTAGTTACTACTTTCTAGTAAAACTCAAACCTCACTATGGTATCAAGCCATAAAAGAAGGTTTATAGTTATATTATTAAAAGAATATTAGAGTCTCATGTAGAGAACAGCACTCTTGCCCCTCATGTTTGCATAAAAATTTTAATACATCTGAATTTTACAAAATAACATAATCATGTATGCATGATTGGTATCTCCAAGGACCACTGCACAACTGCTCAGCAGTTTTTCTGAATTATCTCCATTTCTGATTTCCTGAAATATTTGTTAATTGAGCCTAAACTATTTGGGGATAATAACACCAGGCCAGCAGCAATTCGCAAGCCAACAACAACCATCCCGCTCCTCCTCCCTGTCAACGTCCCCACCACCGTCCTCGTCACACCACACCTCACCCGATGCTCCCACTCCTTCCAGAACCACCTCCTCGCCACCATTGCCGCCCCGCTATAAGACTCTTCACTCCCGCTGCAGCGCAGTCCGCACAAAGCAAGCACCAGACCATCTCAGCTTTTGCTTCTAGCTAGCTAGTCTCCGGTTGCTGCAAGAAGCTAGCTAGCAGGCATGGAGGGCAAGGAGGAGGACGTTCGCCTGGGCGCCAACAAGTACTCGGAGCGCCAGCCCATCGGCACGGCGGCGCAGGGCAGCGATGACAAGGACTACAAGGAGCCTCCTCCGGCGCCGCTGTTCGAGCCCGGGGAGCTCAAGTCCTGGTCCTTCTACCGCGCCGGCATCGCCGAGTTCGTCGCCACCTTCCTCTTCCTCTACATCAGCATCCTCACCGTCATGGGCGTCAGCAAGTCCCAGTCCAAGTGCGCCACCGTCGGCATCCAGGGCATCGCCTGGTCCTTCGGCGGCATGATCTTCGCCCTCGTCTACTGCACCGCCGGCATCTCCGGTACCGTACTACCACCCGCCTCTGTTTCATTCATCTTGGTTCCCCCCTCCTCTGCTTCTTGCCTGAGCTAGTTGCTGATGTTTTCTCTCTCCCTCTTCTCGAAACCTCAGGCGGGCACATCAACCCGGCGGTGACCTTCGGGCTGTTCCTGGCGAGGAAGCTGTCGCTGACCAGGGCCGTCTTCTACATGATCATGCAGTGCCTGGGCGCCATCTGCGGCGCCGGCGTCGTGAAGGGCTTCCAGGAGGGTCTGTACATGGGCAACGGCGGCGGTGCCAACATGGTCGCCTCCGGCTACACCAAGGGCGACGGCCTCGGCGCTGAGATCGTCGGCACCTTCGTCCTCGTCTACACCGTCTTCTCCGCCACCGACGCCAAGAGGAACGCCAGGGACTCCCACGTCCCGGTGAGTGTTCATCCAAGATAGTAATTAAATAAACATGGTGTCAAAAAAGATTCGAACCTCGACATGCTGACCGATGGTTTCGATCTCTGTGGGACGAACAGATCCTTGCCCCGCTGCCTATTGGGTTCGCCGTGTTCCTGGTCCACCTGGCCACCATCCCCATCACCGGCACCGGCATCAACCCGGCGAGGAGCCTTGGCGCCGCCATCATCTACAACAGGAGCCAAGCCTGGGATGACCACGTGAGTTCACTGCACCTTGGTTTATTAGCTATCTTTTTTTTTCTTTTTGAAAGATGTTTAGCTAACTTTCACCTAGAAGCAAAGAAGATAGAGAGTATAAACCGATTTAATTCATGACAAATTGGGAAGCCTTCTTTTGGTTAACCGGAATCTAATCTGATTGTGAAGCCTGCTCTGGAAAATTAAAAAGAGAATTTCACTCTGGTTAGCTAGCTGATATAAAATTGGGGAGTAAATAACTCCAGGTAAAATTATGTTCAGAAATCATTCACTACTAGAAAATTGTGAAGCCAACTGCTAGTCTGCTACCACTACTAGAAAATAGAAATAATTCAGTAGTTGCTCTCGAAAGGTTCCAAGCATGACAGGATAAGTTCAGAGACATTTGTTCGCTATTTAATTCTGGAAAAAACCTGCCCTTGTCCGAAGGGAAAAACAAACTGAGAGGCCTGCTAGCTTTATTGCAGCAAGCAACCACTACCTTCCAGGACAACGACCCTCGCATGCTAATCATCCAGAGCCTTTCATTCCATTAGCCTGGAATAATCCAGAGCGCTGACCCTAACCATTCGTTCCTGGGCCTTTGCAGTGGATCTTCTGGGTCGGCCCCTTCATCGGCGCTGCCCTGGCTGCCATCTACCACCAGGTGATCATCAGGGCGATCCCGTTCAAGAGCAGGTCTTAAGCTGCTGCTGTTTCCTGCTGCGTGCTGAGAAGATGCCAGTCCAAACAAACAGGCATCTCCAATCCTTGTTGTTACCGTGTTGCTGTGGAGCTGTTCCGTTTCACTTCAAGTTTATTTGCTGTACTGCATGCACTCCAATTAATCTATTGATCTGAACCACCCCCGGAATTGTAATTCCAGTACCCCCCCCCATTGTGTAATACGCCGCTGCTAGTGTTATGTGCAAATTTAAGTTATGATGAGACGATCAAGAGTTCATGTATTTATCCCTCCTGCGATGTGGCCATGCATTGGCCGACCCTCTTGCGTTACATGTTACTACAACGACAACGAGCATAAACTCACGGGGCCATGGCGCTACGCATGACGGCACATTGTGGCTGAAGACAATTCGTTCGTAGTTGGGGTTGTTGGTGCCGGTGAAAAGGACAACGATGAGATGAGTCACCCCCACAATGGCGGCACAGCCCTGCCAGCGAGGGATGTGGGACTGACTCAGTGACCGGAATAATTCATGAGCGGTCCCTAAACTTGCACAGTTATGTCATTTGGGTTTCAAATTTAGGATTTTTAATCTTTGGGTCTCTAAATCTGATTGTTATTTAGGTCAAACTCGATCTCTGATATTTGGTCTCTAAACTTGCATGATAGTGTCATCTAGGTCTCAAAACTTAACATACACATAAAAACTTCTGTACATGTTTCATATTTTTTTTATTAAAAATGAATTAAGTATGATTTTTAGATTAACATAATTCTATTCGAAGTTCCATATATATATGTGTAAATCGGACTTTTTTGAATAAAAAATGCTGACTTTGGGATCTAGGTGACACTACCATGTAAGTTTAGGGATCTGAATATCAGAGTTCGTGAGTTTGAGACCTAAATGACACAACGGTGCAAGTTTAGAGACCTAAATATCTAAAATCCTGAGTTTGGGATCTAGATGACACCACCATACAAGTTCAGGGACCGCCAATGAATTTTACTCCAGTGACTGTGCCTGTGGGCGCGCCCTGGCTCTGGTCCTGGTCCTTGCCGTACCGGCGCAAGCGCAACGCTACAAAACCAGCGCGGCGAACACCGTGGCACACGCCGTGCTGATTGTTTCTTCTCGCAGGAGGACACAGCCCGCGGCAGCCGGAGATCTCTCTCAGTCTCAGCCGCCGTAGCGTAGCGTTTTGGTCGCTCTTGGGTCTTGCCATTACCGCACGGGCACCACACCACCGCTGTACCAGGATCCCCCGGCGCGGCAACGCCCGCAGACGTGCAACGGCCACAAGTTTTTACCTCTCGCGGTTCCCGGAGAGTAACCGAGCGCCGGCGCCACCGGCGGTTCATCAGATTGGTCCCAACTCCGGAGCATTGGTCAGATCGAGCCGGCGTGCCGGCACCAGCCGCGGGCGGACCACCGCAAAGGGCTCATCAGGGCCAGCCGGCCGGCCAGGGCGGACGATCGGGACCTGGACAGGCGGGACCAGATCGCCATTACCCGGGCAAGGGGGACCATCGCCTATTCGCCTTGATGGCAACCCAGGTACTGCACTGATACACGATCCGATCCCCCCTTTTTTCGTTTCGTGAACGAGCAAGGGCGTACACATGATTGGATTTCGTGGAGCTGGAGTAGAATATAGCTTTCTGAAGCAACGTGAATGACCATAAAAAAAAAGCAACGTAAATGAAGAAGGTTCATGCGAGAATATGTGACGACATGCTTAGGGGAGCACAGATTCTGTGCACATCCCGAGTAGATTGTACAGGCGACAGGCGTACAGTGAATGAAATGGCTCATTAGATTAGTATACTGCTACAAAATATACTTATCAGTGCTAAGTCGATTAGCTGCATCGATCAACTCCAGCCAACAGGTGAGAGATATGTAACTGTGAAGGAGCAAAGCAAAGGTGAAAGAAAAGGACTGATTGCTGAATAGCTCAACTGTTTTTCCTGTGCAAAATCTAGGCTTCTTAGTTGAGATACCTTCTATACATTGGCGTCAGGACGCCAAGGAAAAATTTAGAAAAAAAATAGGTTACATATTGGGGGAGTGAGAGATGGGTATACAAATGGAGAGCTACTGCTTTGGTTTGGGTCCTTCAGTGATTCAGTCTGGGAATTCTAATATACAGTCCCATCAATGACACTTGTTAGCGTGCTGGTTTTAGTATTGCCAAGGCAAGTTGTTTGGCCTGGTGGGAATGGGCGGGAATCTGCAACCAATGAACAATATCAGAAAGGAGTGTAATCAAAACAAGTTAGGGTGTTATCATGCAAATCAGGTGCACAACTATACAGGCTGAAAACTAGGAATAACGATAGCAGGTGCAAAGCTTCCGGAATCACACATCAAGCAATGGCAAGACAAAGACAAGGTTTTACTACTGCACTGCAAATATCATAGCTGAAAATCTGAAATAGGTGTTCTTTTTTTATCCACGCATTCACACAGTAAAAACTACTGATAATTATATAAATGTTCAAAAGATTCTGCAAGCCAACGACAAACTATGTTGTTGCTCTGACACAAGACATGACCCTACTAGCAGTCAAAGGACTTGCAAGACAAGGAGAACAGTTTTGGTAAAGTGTAACTGAATGCAGACAATATAAACAGCTGTAAAATGCAGAGAAGAGGCATACCTTTGTTGACTTGAATTGCATAGATGACAACAAAGATCTCATCCATTGCCAACCATTAGCTTCTAAAGCAATTGTCAATCTTTCTGAATTCTTGAACTATGATACAATTCCAGTCATTGAATGGTTATAGCCAAAACCACCAGTTACCTTAACAAATTCCAAAATGTCACCTTGCTTTTTACACTCTGATAGTTATTTACCATGCTGGAGTCCAAGGTTTAGAGAGCCAGATGTTAGGTCAAACGAAGGATTTAGTTCCACATGATCGACAAAGGCATGGCGAGTAAAATGTTCAGAAGGGGACAGCCTTTCACGCAGATCAAAAACATTTCCAAGTCTCTTTCCAAATTGAGGGCTCAGAATATCAGCTTCAGATACTACTCTTTCCCGAGGTCCCTGTGAGACTTGATGTGCCTGATTGAATTGCCCGCGGATAGGGTCTTTGTGCCGGTTGGGAAAGAGATCATCCCGGCCTCTAGATGTGGTCCCAAATCCCTCACTGCTGTAGGTTGCATACCTTAGGTGGTTAAAAGGAATAGCACCATTACCACCAGATAGGGGTGTGGAAGTGCCTGAAGTAGTTCTAGGGCTCGAAATAGGAGAGGGTGACATCCTGCCACTTGTGTGTTGGGGAGACCTCGACTTTAGCAGGGGGCTTCCACATGGAGAAACTGGACATGATACGTTGCTTCGTATATGAATATCACTGCAAGCAGATAAGAATTAGAGGACAGGTCTGTGCATGCATAGTTTTTTTTTTTCTTGACTGGATTCATGCATAAATAGTGGTGTACACAAATCTTGCCTAACTAGAGACTGAGTAGCTGCAATTCGGGTAGTCTTTTTCTCGAACAATACAGAGAGCTGCGTGCAATGCATTTTCATTAAGGTATAAAAGGTACAAAGGTAGGACTAAGCAGTCCCAGCCAGATTCACACCACACACACCCACAAAACCTGTATAAAACATGCCACTAACAGAAAGATGACCAGCACTATCCACCGAACCTAAAGCTCAGATGGAAGTGACCTAGCAATTCAGTTAGTTATGGAACACTTTTACTAATTCTGGTTTTAGTTGGGTATCTGATGCTTTGATTCTTAGTTACCGGGATATTTAACTATTTACCACTTTTAGTTATGATCAATTAATCCCTCTCACATTCACTCATCTCACAAACTGTCTCACTGAAACATTGTTTGGAATTTGGATACATAATTGATATGTGCAAATCTTCTTTCTCGGCAGAATGTAGGATATGCTGTACCTGTGTTTTGAAGATAATTTTACACCCTTCTCTGGTAAATAGTCTGACCCTCCAAACCTGAGGTATTCCTTATCTGCATGGCCACCTGACAAATCAAATTCAAAAAGGTGATCAGGACACACAAATGTGGAATGAAACAAAATCCAATTGTCCATTGTAGCTTCAACAAATTTAGACTCAGAAATTAAACATAGGTATATCAGTTCAATACTTAAGTTGAGCCAAATTAACAAGGAAAATTTCCACATCTCTAGAATGCTACTGCAAAATGAATGCTCCTCTGCCATCAATCCCCATTCTATCCTGTGGTAGCATGTTCAGTAGAGATACCAAAGTTCTGAAAAGCATCACTGAACTGAACTCCAACAACTGCCCATTTGCTCCAATATGCAATCCAATTCGCTATATGTCATGTCATGCCCTTAATCAACTGTCATAACTCAGTATCAGTAAGCTGGGTCAACAGTGTTTCTCCTCCACCTTTGGTCATTTCTCCAATTCAATTCCCACTACCAGTGAGACTTGCTAGGTGTCAAGGGTACCTCCATCTTGATCAGAATTAAAATGCTTCTTGATGGCCCAAAAAAATTTTAAAACAAACTTCATATAGGTGTACAGTTTGACAGCAATGTATAAACAATCAGAAAGAATCAAAAGTTCTAGAAAGATCAACATAGCAGATATGCAGTTCTCAGCTGAAGAACAAAATGAGAGTAGTAGTATTCAGGTGTTACCTTGGGTTTTGGTCTACAGGATATGGCAGCCAGATGTTCCAAAGGATTAGGAGCAACAGATTTCTCAAGTGAAGTTCCATTTTGTATGAACGGATGTTGCAAAAGCTCAACTGATGTTGGACGTTGAGACGGGTCACGTTGCAGACACTTCCTGATGAAGTCCTTGCAGAGCTCTGAAAGGTGATCTGGTATTGGTGGAAGTTCCTTGCTGTTCCCAATCTTGAACACTGCAGCAATCTGATGGCAAATAGAACTGAAACATTCACTGAATTGCATTTATGATTGCTTAATTCTAATTACCAAACAAAAGAAGTATAATAGTTCATATAACTTCATAAAGAGCTTGGCTGTTCCATTTTCAGATAATGAGAAATTCTTGGGGAAAATCAGGAAAAAATAATTTCTCATATTAGTTCACCCAGTGTGGAATTCTGCTCTCTGGATGTCAGTATTGGCACGTCTATCTGTGCTCCCAGTAGAGGGGACATTTCAGTTCTATAGAAGTCTCAGAATTGAGGCATCTCTGGAGGACTTCTAGAATCCATGTTCCGGTAATTAAGAAACTACTGTCTATTTCTGTTGGCAGGCCAGTGGTGCTTCTGGAAGAGTCTAAAGATCAGCATTTTCCTGGTTTTGAAAAATTATCCAACCTAAACCTTGGGAAATGGCCCATTACCTTGAGCGTCACCAAACGGCAGGAGAACTATGAACTTATTTGCTGTGAGCAAGTGTATTATGACACTTGCTCACAGCAAATAAGTTCATAGTTTTCCTTTTATAAGGAAAAGGTAACTTTCCAGATAAAGTGGGTGCTTGAACTACATAAAATTCACTAGCAACTGAAGTTCTTGTTGGGACTAGAAATCCCGAACAGATAAGAGAAAGATACAAAAGCCTAGCGAACAAGTGAGCAATTGAACAAACCCTAGGGCTCTATTTACAGGGAGGAGGAGATGGTTATTTATCCTTATTCCATTGGTGGGGGTTCAATATTACAAATAGGTCCCTACACTTTACAAAGATACACCTAGATGCCTAAATTGAGCCCCTAGATCTCGAATTAGGCCTCTTTTATACACAAAAGAGGGGGGTCCATAGACCCGGTCTTCAAGGGCACATCCCAACAGTTCTAAACAGCTCATTCTATACCAAGTCAGGCTTTTGTCCTTCAAAATAAACAGTAGATATAGAGCAAGTAAATCTTATGTTGTGATGATTTTTTCCCCAAAAAATAAAGGTATCAGTGAAACTTAAAAGTTAAAAAGTAGATATGCCCAAAAGGAAGAAGGGAAGCAGCTACATCTGAACAAACATGGGGTAATACAGACATCCATACTATAGATCAAATAACAATTGTACTTTTGAAATTATACTGACCCCTTCATACTGGCACCACGGTGGCTTTGAAGTAGCCATTTCAGGACGGTGCATCCTAAACTCCATATGTCAACGCAAGGTTGCATCCATTAAATTTTTATAACCTGCATTTGTGTTGCGAATTTTGTTGACTGAAATTACAATATACATGGAATCCAAAAAAACAAACTAAAAGTAAGAGTTGGATTTTCAGCAATACCTCTGGAGCCATCCAGTATGGACTACCCTTAAATGAGAAAGGATGCTGCCCGTTGATCTGGGAGAAAATAAATAAAAAGAAGCATGAGACAAAATCTAAAGTTCTAAACAAGTTTTAAAAACAAATCTAAACAAGTTAAGGAGTCAGGATTTGTATTATGTTTTCAAAAAAGGCCACTTGCAAGTAAATACTTGTATTATCTTTCACACCCTTCCAAAGAGGGGAAATCCCAACAAACTAACTATTTTATTAAGTAAATTTTCATATCTCAAAGTATTCCTCCCTCTCTCACACACACATTCCATTCATTGCATCCTTATTGTCTTCCAATTCCTGCCACCAAACCACCATACCAGGATGTATATTTTGCCAGAGTGGTGTGCCACATGGCACAATAGCGTGCTTAGCACAGAGAGCACAACTTATACCGTGGAGCTTGGCCATGCTATCAGTAGCACTCAGGGTGTGATGTACACAATCAGAACTGGAGGCATGATGAGAGCCAAGGAACTCTGCCAAAGGGCACGGCACAAGCTAAGCTCTTAGACTGCTGAACATTACGGTGGTACAATGATGTCTTTTCTGTAGCAGAGAATGGGCACTCAACTGACATTACGCCAAAAAATGGTTTTTAAGTTGGGTTTTGGAGAGCATTTGAATGTCCAAAATGTTATTATTATCCATAGGTAGGTAGAGCAAGTATGCTTGTGGCACCAGAACCACAGACCAGAACTACTGTTAGCGGCAGCAAAAATGACATTCATATGGATATTATTTTCAAAGTGCTTGACCTATTTGAAGTGGTCATGACTTATGGGTACAGGTGAAAAACGTAGAAAGGAAAAATAAATGTAAGGATGGCATATCCATATTTCTAGCTGGGGAAAGAAACATCAGATGGGTTAACTTTATCTTTATTTATTGATTAAATTACTTTTAACATAGTAAAATGGCTTGGAAACTTACATGTTTTGCCATTCCAAAGTCTGCTAGTTTAACACGGCCACTTGGATCTACTAGTATGTTTGCACCTTTGATGTCCCTATAAATTGTAAAGAGCAGCAATAAAAGCAAAAGTCAAAATACATGACATGTACTGATATGTCATATGTGTAACCCAAAAAAATGAACCAGATCAAACTGAAATGCTACCTATGGACTGTATTCTTGGCATGCAAATAAGCTAAGCCTGAAAGTATCTGCTGAGTGTAGCTGATTGCTGGTTCACCAAGCCGTCCATACTCTTGTAGAATTTTATGTATGGATCCACCAGACACATACTCCAAGTATATGTAAAGTTTATCAACCTGATCTTGGAAAAACATAATGTATAAATTCATGCCCAAATTTAAAGCAATGCATACACGATCCTATTAATGAAATTTGACAAGCTGTTGTGAACTTTCTTAGCACCCTTGCTGAAGAAAAGCTTACAAAACTGAAGACACATTAAATTACAGACAGAATCTTCTGAAATTACAGGAACAGTAGAGGCATTCTAGGAAAGCAAGGAAAACTAAGTGTAAATAGATGGTAACGAAGAAAACACTTTATACCCTTTCCGATCCATAGTATTGTACAATATTTGGATGCTGTAAGCGGCTCAAGAGTGATATTTCCTGTTAAACAGAGAAGAGAAAGAGATGAAAATAATGTAGACCAATAAACACAACAACATATAGACTAAATTTTTTAGTAGTCAGTGCAAAACACATTTGAAACACAATACCTGCACCAATTGCTTTGCACTCTCCTTGATTTAGAATCATCCAAGAATAGGGTGACCTCTTTCATTGCACACATTTGGCCACTATCACTGAAAGAGACAACAACATCAAAATAGGGCAAACAAACAGAAGTTATTAAAACTGAGTCATGATTTGAAAACCTTCAGATGGAAATTGGATTATATCAGTGCAAACAGAGACAGTATCCTAAACAATGATCAATAATTACAGAATACTAACTTCCCTTGGCTTTATTTGGAGCATAAGGTCTTTTAAACACAATAATATGACCCATAATTTTCAATGGCCTATGGTCATATGGAATGTTACCACCAATGTTTTTCGATAACTCTAATGGTAACTTGTTACCATCAACATGAAATACTCATATAGTTATCATCTCTCAACGGTAAGAATGCCAATTATGACAACAACGAGCAGCACTCAAGTTTTATGCAGGTAATATAGTATCATGGTTCTTTTCTATTTGATGGTTTGGATTCATCAAGTTCTAGATGGCCACATGCTCCTATTTGCTTTTGCTACGTCAATAAAGCTGCTTGTGCTTTACACGATGAGCAGGGAGTACAACATGAACACCCTCTCTTAATCTTAGTGGCTGAGGAATATAACCATTCAAGACTTGTAAAGTGCAGCATACAATAGATGAGGCAGGGAGACCCTGTCTCTTCTCGGATTCCTATTAACATGAAAGAAAAACACATTTCCACCCCTAAAACATATACCAAAAAATAATAGAGGGGTAGTTTTCAGCCCTTCAAGGTAAAAACAGAACACATTAAGGTCAATTATAGAACTCCGTTCATAAGAAGAAATTCCATTGTAGTTGGATAATTATAATAGAGCAAATTGTGTCTAACAAAGAAAGTCAAACTGCACATTTCAAGTTCATACATTGGAAAACACATACCTGTTGAAGCCAGCGTACACATGACCAAATGTCCCTCGACCAATCAGCTTGCCCTTCTTCCATCGTGATGCTGGACTTGACGGATTCTCTGTTCTGCCAGGGCTCCGGGGTACTGATATAGGACTAGTTGGTGTGGAGTTGTTTGGAAAAAATGAACTGTTCGAGATGCTCAATGGTGGAAGGGGTAATTTATGAGTTTGCTTCTTCTTTCCATCATCATGCCAACTTGTAGGAGATTCAGGTGCCACTCCTCCAGACCTTGGATGCAATGGGGAAACACTTCCGCTATGCACACGAGAACTAGGGCCAGGACTCGTCATTCTTGGGCTGGGAATTGGTGAACACTCTGGACTACCCCTGCTCGGCTGCCAAAAAAGCTGGGCTAGCATATCGCCACCCACTGAATTATGTCCAGATGTTTGCCCTGAACCTGGACTGGAGCACTGACCAGATCCAAGGAAAGTTACATCTGCATGAGGCTTCACTGCCCAAAAGGCTGAAGTCGGAATATGGTCAGGACATATCCGTCTTGGACTTCTCGAAGGACTTGACATCAAACTATTGGGAGCACTCTCCAAAACCACCGGACGGAGGTTTTGTAAATTTGGTTGACTATTTTCAGCCACAATACTTCTTGGTGATGTGGACAGTGTATGGTTATTGAGGAAAGCACTAGCAGTTGGCTTCGATGTTTCTTTTGTGTTCTTGGTAGTGATGGCACCAGGGTGCTCCTTGCGAACATTACTTCAGAAAGAGAGGAAGAAATTTTAGAGCATGTTTTGATGAAGAGGCATATAAATATCTCGAGCCACGAACACGCAGGGAGAGCTGCGTATCAATATATTAAGAAAGAAAAGGGTTTTAAGAAACCCGAAGTTACAGAACAGGTTTTGTTATGGGAATCGTAAATAGATGAAGTAGTGCTTTTGGCATCAGGCGCGTACCTTTTGTTCTTTGCAGAAATCTTTGTTGGATGTTCAATATCATTCGCAACAGGGCTCTGAAGCTGAGAATCTGCATGATACTCGTTATCAGCAGAACAGTTGCTCGAGACAGAAGCAACCACTATTTCTGAAGCAATCTCACTGTTTCCAGGCCTTTTGTGAAGAGGATCAGGTTTAGGAAGCGGCAGAAACAGCGGTGGTTTGCCACGCTTTTCCAATATGGGCTTTGACTCAATGACATCAGAAACTGTACGCTTTGCTCGAGGGCATCCTCCAGGGATAGGAAGTGGCTGAGCATGCAATCTATCAACCGAGAAACTTTGGCAGCGAGAAACTTCTTTTGATGGTGAAGTTGGACGTGACACTGTGGTTGATTTGCAAACTTTCTCAACAGCTGCATTATTTTCTGCAATTCCGTTTTGACTTTGTGCTTCCTTTTTGCTCATTGGGACTTATCAATCGATGAAATGTATCGATCAGGTTTTCTTTGGTGGTTTTCTTAACATCTTTTGACGATGACTTGCTCCACCATGGCGGCATATTGAATATGAAAATGTTGTGCTGTATCTGACCAGCTACTTGTTGCAATGCTATCCAAACTGATCAATTACCATATTATGGTGAGACAATACTTGGAGCAGTCCGATCAATGGAAAACAAATATGAGCACCTTCTCTGCCTCAAAGGCTGAAATAGACAAATAGATATCATTAAAACCAGAAATCGTTGATTGAGCATTAGCTACGTTAGCTTTTTTCATAGAACAACTACAATAAAGCAATCAGGCTAATATAAATGCTAACAATAAGCTGAAGTATCTGTAGATGAGCATTATGACCAGACTTATCATTACTATAGCCAATCTTTACCCAGAAGAAACAGTCATTTCATGATCATCACAAAATGCACCAGGAGTCTGAAGCACTTTGGATTACCTGCCACACTGAATGCTTATTCCAGCCAAGAAGGTTTTTTTTGTGATAGATGGCACCTCAGTGAAACTGTCGAACAGCAAGTATATTCTGATTAAACAACAGTAAAAGTACAGAAAGATTAATAAACCATGTTTCTATGAGGCCACAATTTAATGGCCACGTCACTTGCACACAACCAAAATGTACCAGCAGGAGTCCAACACCAACTGAAAGAACATGTGGTGCCGTGTTTAGGGCATGTTTGGTTCACATAAGTAGGGTGACAAAGTGCAAAAAGTGAAAATAAGTCACCTGTGTGAACCAAACATACGACTTATTTGCACTTTTAAGTCTAACTTATAAATCCCATAAGGCCCTGTTTGTTTCTCATAAGTAGGATGACTTAAAGTGCAAAAAGTGCAAAATAAGTCACTAGTGAAACCAAACAGCTCTGACTTAAATGACCTGACTTATAAGTTGCATAAGTAGCTCCACCCTTACTTAAAGTGACTTATTTCCACTTTTTCCCTCTCCTACCCTGTGTCGAGCCCACTGATTTATGTCACTACAACCAAACAGGACTCACTTAAATCCAACTGACTTATAAGTCGGGTGACTTGTAAGTCAGGTGACTTGTGTGAACCAAACAGGGCCTTAGCCAGGTTTGCTTTTCACTTTGTGGTGTTACACTTAACGCTGCAGCACTAACACAGTACAAAAAAAGCAAATTCATCACACGTGATAGAGCCACCCGCTCTCTAGTGTTGCCTAATCTATGCTGAGAAAACTCTCCTTAACGCTAACTGAATTCCTAAAATGCAAGCAGCGAAGGCAAGGTAGCATGCTGCTCAGCTGTTTCATAAAAATACAATCCAGAGACAGTCTATTGGAGCTGAGGATCAACCTCCCCCTACTGTATCACTCCTCTGCATTCAAATTTGATACTCAGCGGTCTCCAGTTCACCAATCACCACTGACTTCAATATGCCCCGAAAAAGGAAATTCCGCCAGCAAGCACTGAGTAGATATCTGCTACCGCCAAGCCAGCTGAAGCTACTAACACCCTACACAGCGCGCACTGTTTCGCGAGCGAGCAAGCGAACCCGCGCAGATCTCAGCTCAACCCGAGCGCTCCAGATCCACCGGGCGCCCCGTCCGCGCGAAATTACAGCCCAAACCAGCGCAAGCAGCAGCATCTAGCGGTGGCAGGTTATAGCTAGCAGCAGACCAAACTAACAGATTGCAGCGGCGTGAGTGGCGGGAAGGAGAGGGGAGCTTACCAGGGTCCAGGGCGCAGTCGCGGCGAGATCCGACCGCCGGAGCAGAAGCCGGAGGGAATCCGGAGGTCGGCCTCTCGTGCCGCGGGGGCTCGGGCAGCAAAAGGAGCGGAGCGGAGTGGAAGCCGGGACGCGGAAAAGGATGGGAAGCCCCCCGGAGAAGAGAAAAATAACGGAAAAAAAGAAAGGAACCGATAGCGAGAGCAGCAGCAGCAGCAGCAGCGCGAGGCGTGTGCGCACTGCGTTAGCTAGCGCCCGGAGCGAGAGGAGAAAGGAGGCGGGGCGGTGGTGGAGGGATCTTCTGCGGCACGGCGGGCCGCCCGTTGCGCTGCTCTCGCCTTGGGATCTCCCTGCTGTTTCACATGGCGCGCGCTGTTGAGGCGGCGCATTGGATCCGAGGGCTCGGGGATTTGTTCCTTTTCGGAAAACTTTCGGTTTATTCCGCGTAATGATACTGTGGCCTGCCTACAGAGGCGTGAGGGCAACGGTTCTTTTCATTTTAAAAGTTGGCTAGCTTGTGGGCGTATCCAACCTCTCTCCTTTGTTCCCGCTCTAGAATTAAGACCCTCGAGGATCTCGTGTTTTATTACTGGGTCTCTCATCTAGCATGAATACATGGGGTGTGTTTAGAAATTAAAATTGGGATGTAAAATTGGGAAATTTTGCACGGTTGATTGAAAAGACTGTCGAAAAGCATGTAGACTTTTCGTTTGTTTGTGGTAAATATTGTCCTACCATGGCCTAACTAGGCTCAAAGATTCGTCTCATAAGTACATCCAAACTGTAATTAGTTTTTGATTTCATCTACATTTAGTACTCCATGTATCAAGCATTTTGATGTGATGTTTGATGTGATAATCTTCTTTTGCATAGTGTATTTTGGGGAAGTTGGGCTCTAAACAGGACCATGATGTGTATATTATTTCCTCCGTTTTAAAATATAGTTTATTTTTTAAAAAGTCAAATATTTTTAATTTTAATCGTGAATAGAGAAATAATCATAAAGACTAAATTGTTCATTAACATTTTCAATTAATTGTTGTAATTCTTTATGTAATAGATTAACCGTCTGATTAATAGATTAATTGTTGTAATAGATTAATTTTGGGACGGTTAATTGATTATTACATAAAACTAATTATTGTAATAGATTAATTGTTGTAATTCAATCGCCATAAAACTAATGTTAGTCGATTAATCATTAACCAAATATTGCAATATGTAAATTAATCTACTTGAAATAAATTGTTTTCAAATATAATGTTTGTCAAAATTGAAAAGATTTCACTTTAGAAAAGTTAAACGTCTGTATTTTGGGGCGGAGGGAGTATATATTAAAAGAGATTTTTCTCATTTTGGTGGTGAAACCATAGTAGAATTACAAAATTTCAACGCTGTCTATGAGGATTACTACTTCATGCCTATTAAGGCTAATTAATCCATGAGCTCATGTTTAGTGTAGCATCACATTATCAAATTATGAACTAATCAAGCTTAATTAACTCGTCTCCTGAATTAGCTTCCATCTATGTCATTAGTGTTATAATAATCTATATTTAATACTTCTAATTAGTGTCAAACATCTGATGAGTGATGTTACATGTGCTAACATCTAGCACTCCAAACGTCGATGTGTTTTCCCTTCAATGTAGTACTCTACGGTGGCCGGTGGGTGCTTATTCATAGCGTCATCATCAGAGTACCAGTACATGCTCCTACAACGGTCGGCATCACCAGTTCATCACCCCCCACCAGCACGCAGACGCAGGCAGCTCCTCCTCACCAGAGAAAACGGTGCAACCAACAGCATTAAACCGCCGACGCAAATTCAGACGCGATCAAACGGGAATGAAACCAGCTTGTTCGCGATCGCACCGCATCCTTAAACGATCCTCTGATGGAAAGCAACGGCCGCCACCATTCATGGAGCAGTCGATGTCCGCGGCCGATCGATCGAGAGAACACGGCATGCCCACTTGAACAAGGCAAGCGCTGGAGTGAAGCGTGCTCGTCGCATTCATGGAGGAACTGATCTCGATTGATTGATTCATGCATGATGAATTGATGATTGATCGATGCCATGCATGCTCGTGTTTGTTTTGCAAAGCAACAACAGTTTTGGCGGCCCATTAACAACAAGCCGCCCAAACGAATTTTGGCGCCAGGTTACGTCAGAGATTATTGCCTGATCTCCCCGGCTATTTTTGTTTCTTCTCCAAATCCAAATCAAAACGATATGGACTTTTTTACACACGCATTTTTTTTTTGCTCCAAATGGAGTAATGTAACTCATCAACCCCTTTTAATTACTCACTGTCTATCTACATAACTTTTGATTTGCCCTTTTCTTTTCCCCAACTGCTCCTTCCTTCCCACTCTCTCTGACACGATGATATTCCTCGGCGCATGCAGTCGCCGGCGGGGTGATCCATCATCCATCGAACGATCTTTCTAGGCGCAGGCCGCGGTGGCTCTGGCCGCCGCGTCGAACCCCCCGGCGGCGCGGAGCTCGTCGACGAAGGGGCCGAGGTCGCGCGGGCGCACCTCCATCCGGAGCCCGTGCTTCATGAACAGGGTGAGCGACATCTTCTGCTCCACGCGGTGGCCCGGCGCGACGGCGAGGCGGTGGCGGAGGAGCACGCTGCCGGCGATGTTCTTCATCTGCAGGTACGCGAGGTCCTTGCCCAGGCATATCCGCGGGCCGGCGTTGAACGCCACGAACTTGTACGAGTCGTGCGGCTCGAACCTGGCGCCGTCGGCCGACAGCCACCGCTCGGGGCGGAACTCGAGGCAGTCCTCGCCCCACACCGTCTTCATGCGGCCCGCCGAGTAGATGGAGTAGGTGATCGACGAGCCCGCCGGGACGAACGTGCCGTCGGGTAGGACGTCGTCGGCGACGACGTGCTTGGAGTCCTCGGGCACGGACGGGTACAGGCGGAGCGTCTCGGAGAGCGCGGCCTTGAGGTAGACGAGTCGGTCGAGCTCCTCGAAGTCGAAGGGCGCGGCGAGCCACAGCACCGGGTCGTCTGCGCCGCGGGACGCGGCCAGGACGGCGCAAAGCTCGCGCACGACCTTGCGCTCGACGGCGGGGTGCGTGGAGACGAGCCAGAAGAACCAGGAGAGCGCCACCGAGGAGGTGTCGCGGCCGGCGAGGATGAAGTTGAGCGCCACGTGCTGCAGCGACTCGTCGGAGTAGGTCCCCTTGCGCATGAAGCGGGAGAGGAGGTCGTCGTGCGGCGTGGCGGCGGCCGGGGACGGGGACGGGGAGGAGTCGGCGGCGCCCTTGTCGGCGGCGGCGGTGAGCTCAAGCTTGCGCGCCTTGATGACGGCGGACAGGTAGCGGTCGACGTGGTGGACGCTGCGCGCCAGCGTGGTCTCCATGCCGAGGCCCAGCCACTTCTTGCAGCGCCACACGCACTCCGGGAAGATGAAGCGGTTGAGGGTGGCCTCGGTGGCGCGGTCGAAGGCCGAGGCGAAGTCGTTCTCCGGCAGGCCCCTGGCTAGCGTCTCGGGGTCCTTGCCGAACGCGAGGCCGCAGATGTTGTCGAAGGTGAGGCGGAGCAGGAGGTCCTGGAGGTCGACGACGGCGGCGTCGGCCAGGATGAGCAGGAGGCGGCCGTGGATGGACCGCGACACCCAGCGTGACATGGCGGTGCGCAGGGTCCGGGTGGTGAACTCGAGCGCGGCCGTCTTCCGCTGCGCCACCCACGTCTCCCCGTCGGAGTTGAAGATGCCGTCGCCGAGGAGGTCGCGGAACACGCCGTGCCAGAAGGGGCCCTTGGGGTAGTTGTCGAAGCGGGCCTTGAGGACGTGCTCCAGGTTCCGCGGGTCGCAGGTGACGGTGACGAGCCCGCCACGGCGCGCCACACCGGGCACGGCGAAGATGCAGGTCTGGTACGTGCCACCGGCGCGGCGAAGGTTGGCGGCGATCCACTCGTGCATGTCCTCGGCGTGGCGCACGAGGCCCGGGAGGGAGCCGACCAGCGGCCACACCCGCGGCCCCGTGAGGCCGCGCGACACCCGCCAGAACCACGCCAGGTACACGGCCGCGGCCGCCGCGACCACTGCCCACCACGCCCCCGCCTCCATCGCCGGGCGCTGATCCGATCCGGCTGGCAGGTGGCAGCAGCAGCCAGCAGGTAAGCTGATGAAACGAAGCGGCTGCTGACAGGTGAAGTAAGTGAGCTCACATGGACCGCAGGGGGGTAGTGAGTGCAGGAGGACGTGAGTGAGGGCGCGCGAGGCTATATAGCAGTCGCAGGTCGCACCGGAACGGGCAGCGATTCAAGCCGGCGGGCGGGCAATGAATACAGAGGCTATGCACTGACGAGAATGCCACTCCAGCTAGCCACCCTTGTCAGAACACAGAGGCTAGTGATCCCGTCCCGTGCGCCGGAGTGGCTCGGAGATGGACCCCGTGTCCCTGTAGCGTATACGTATATCAAGGGAAGGCAACGCCAACGCTTGGCTACCTACGGGAACCTCCCATAAATTGCCGTCAGGGGTCGTTGGTTGGTCGAGCGGACCGCTGCTCCGAACCCAACGCGAGCGCGCCGCGTGCGGCCGGGCAGCCGGAGCGGGACATCCCCCGGCGCGGCGCGCCCCTCCTCACCAACTCGTGGGGGAGGCTCTTCAATGCATGCCGCGGTAGCGGGAGGCGCCATTGCTGCTGCCGATCGTCGCTCGTCGGTACGCTACGACCCCCTACCAAATGCGTCCACTGCAGCTTCGCGCGGCCTTGCTTTTGTCTGTCTTTGCCCCCCGAACCGTGCAAATGTCACGAGCCCAAAAAAGGCCACCGGAAACGTGCGCGACGGCAAACGCAATGCCATGCGAAAACTAGCTAGTTTGGTGAAGGCGTACGTACGCGACCGAGGATGCCGCGGCGGGCGACCGGCGGCGAGGTCGCTGACGGAGACGCCTGCCGTTGGCGTCGTATCGACTCGCAACGGACAAAGATGTCAAGCGGCAGGTGGAAGACGCGCCAGGTTGGGAGTGAAAGCTGGCCAACTGTTTTTCCGGGTGGTCAGCGCGCCTCTAGAAAGGCTCTGTCAGATGGAGGTGGGTTTGACGAAGCGGCCGGAGGTGCGAAACAGGGGGTCACGCGCCATGGTTTACCACGCACGAGTTCGGAGGTTGGGTCACCCAACCTTCGCCCGAGTCAGGTTATCAGTAGCAGCGGACTAGCGGTAGAGTGGATCGGTTAGCTCGAGGACGAGTAGACGACGGCCGGCAACCGGCGGCATGCAGATGCTGGTGTGATTGTTTCATGTGTCTTTCCGATCCTCAGCTTTGATTAAAGCTAGAATAGAATTGGGGTTGCCAGTTTTACAAAGTTCAGATGCAAAAGCCCAGCAGGCAAAAACACTCTCTAAACAACTCTCGCTCTAACAAGCACACTCTAACACCACACAAGCGCGAAGGAACAAAAGACCCTGAAACAAGTTCAACAGGTTCCAAAAGGAGGAAACAAAACAGGGCGAGGGGCAGCATGACTCAAAGAACTAAGTGAACTTGATGAAGCCGCCAACGCCTCTCCTGCGGACAGTGCGGAGCCAGCGGTGGGGCGGGGGGAGCCCCCAGGCCGGAGGTGGAAGAAGAAGAGGGGAAGGAGGGCTGGAGGAAGAAGCCGCGGAGCCCCAGCCGCCGGGTGGCCGCCGCTGCTGCAGAGCCTTCCTACTCAAGCTTCAAGTCTTAATGATGATAGTTGACGATTCAACCTTAGTATCACCAAGTCGATCCAGCGTTGATCCGTCTCTTTGTTCATTATCTTCCATTTCGCAAGAAGGAGATAGTACTGAAACAAACCAACATTAGGGAAAACACCACAAGATTTTGGAAAACAAACTCGTTACGGATCAGCCACGGACTCCACGCAACACGACCAAAGAGGAAAAGAATTTGCTTAGATTGTCTCAGAGCTCTATAGATATCAAAAATATCATCGAACAGGAAGGAGCCAAAGGCCACCCATGGCATCCTCGCAAACATTCCAACAAAAAGAGCTAACACACATTGGAAAAAAATGTGATTAGTTGCTCATGTTGCCCGCACAATTTACACTCTATTGGGCCTGGCCTATTTCTTTTCTTAAGTTGTTCATAAATTGATTTTATCTTTAATAACCTGCCACAAAAAAATCCTGATCTTTAAAGGAAGTTTAGTCCCCACAGGCAAGTCATCTATCTATCCGAGAAGCCAAGAAAGTGAGTTCTTTATACAAAGAGGAAGTAGTAAAGTTCCCAGACCTCTCCAACAACCATTTTACTCGAGTCCTTAGTCGTGAAAGAGAAACCCTTCATCAAATCAAACAGGGACAATTCACCCTCCTCTTTATCCTCAAAGTTTCTTCTAAAGGTCAAAGCAATATCTGATTGAACACTCTACAAACAGGCTAGTCTTGTTGATTGCAAATTTCAAAGATATTAGGAAAAGCTATTGTCAAAGGACGGTCACCTAACCAAAGATCATGCCAAAAGCGGGCTTTTTTCCCATCACCAATTATATATCTAAACCCTCCAAACAATCCCTTTAATATCCTGCAAACTCTTCCAATTGGGAGCATTAATTCTCGACAAGCAAAGAACCCTTTGTCTCCAAGGTACTTTCTTCTTAAAAGATTACAGCAGATGTTGTCCTCTCCACTTTCTATTTTGAAGATCCATTTAGCCAAGAAACACTTGTTCATCACTCTAGTATTGGTAAACCCAAGTCCACCCGCTCTCTTAGGCAAAGACATGGTGTCCCAACTAGCCATATGGTACTTCTTTTGAGATTAGGTCCATGCCGTAAAAATTAGATCTAGCCGAGTTCATTTTCTCGATGAATCTCTTCTTGTAACAAATAAACTCCCATATTATAATTTGGAATGGAGTCGAGACAAGATTGAATAAGAATTGCTTTCCTTCGGTTAAATTTGCACTCGCTGTGTAGGGAGCTTTTTTTCAACTTTCGATAAACATAAGCTAAGTCCGAAACCGACAAATGCCTATCATCGACCAACACTCCAAGGTACTTTATTGGTAGGCACCAATATTGCAATTTAGCATAGCGACAACAGTTTTGTTCCTCCTCGGACCCTCCAACAACCAAAACTTCACTCTTCCGATAGTTAACTTTTAACCCCGACATAATTTCAAAACAATACAACAAAATTTGGTAAACAAAATAGATTGCTCCTCTAAGGCCAAAAAAATGATAGTATCGCGGCATATTGAAGGTGAGTAAGCCCTCCTCTATCAAATGCGGTACCAAACCACGAGATCCGCCCATCTAATTTAGCTTTGTTTAGCATGGAAGCCGAGTGTCACTAACCAAATTGAAAGAAGGGTGATAATGGATCGCCTTGAGGCCCTTAAAGGTGTTGAAAAAGCTTCTATGAACCCCATTGATGTTGATGCCTACTTTACCACCCTCCACACACGAGAGATCCACTCTAACCATGTGGAAGGAAAATTTTTCCGTCTTAAGACCTCCATTAAAAACTTCCACCGAACTTTGTCATAAGCTTTTTCAAGTCCAGCTTTAATACCACTCCTTTTGCTTTGGATACTCTTAATTCATGGAGAATTTCATGTAAAATAATCACCCTCCGTAATAAACCACCGGGATGAACGTTGTTTGAGTCATGCTAATCGGTTTGTCACCAACGAGTGCCTCTGTCGTGGCCTTTGTGAACCATTTGTAATCAACATTGAGGACACAAATAGGTCTAAACTGTCAATATTGTTTGCTTATTTCATCTTAGGAATCAGAAATTATCCCAAAGTTCAGCCTCTTTAAGTTAAACTCACCTCTATGGAAGTCGAGAACATTTCGAACAAGCTCTTTGAGATCGGACCAAAAGGCTCTATAAAATCCTACAAAAACCATCGGGGCAGGTCTTGAAGATGCATCCATCTCTTTTAGGGTATCTTCAATCTCTTTTAGTGTAAAAGGTTTGATGAGCTCTTCCGCCTCCTCCGCCGAGAGTATACAATCCTCACTCCAAAATTGTCACCCAATCTAATCCTTCCTTCTTCTACCAAAAGATTTTTATAGAAGTTGTCAACAAGACTTGATTTGACCGGGTCCTGATTTTCACTCCTTCATCCTCTAGATAAAAATGGAACATCTCCTCCTCCTACCACTAGCCCCATGAAAGAAGTCGTTATTGGCATCTCCTTTGAGGACCCACTTAATACCACTCGCCTTCTTAATCGAGTTTCTTCTATTCTATACAAGATTTCCAAATTTGCTTCAAGGGCATATCTATTTTGCCATTCCGAGGGCTCAGACTCTCTAACTTCAGCCTTTGTCAATGTCTTTGATGTTAATTAAGAGTTCTTTTGTCTTTTTAAGTGGCTTTGATGGTTAATCCCCACCCTTTACAAAACTTCCTAGTTGCTGTTTAACTTCTCTCCAATAATCCTGAATAGGTCTCCTTCTCGAAAGGCCATTTGCTTTTAACCAACTCCAAAAACCTTGCTATTCTAGCCAACTCGAGTCAAACTTGAAGTTGTGTCTTGATTAAATCTACAACTGTCGTGTTTACAATGATAGGATTATGGTCGAACCCACTCGTAATAGACTCACAAGAAGCCTTTCTATAAAGAGAATTAAAGAGTTACAAACCAGCACTCTATCAAGGACACTCATCACCGGGTTACTCGCTTATTGGTCCGGTATATTTGCGCCTATCCTATGCAACTCCATCAAGCCATGATCCAAAATAAAATCATTGAAAGCCCCTAACCATGTCTCGATTCACATTATCTCAAGATTTCTCCCAAGCATATCCGATCAAGTTGAAATCTCCTCCCATCATGAAAGGCCAAGAGATATTCGAATTTTCCGCTTAGTTCTGAATAAAGTCAAGCTTCCTCCCATTTGAACAGGCCCATAAACATTGATGATCTCCCATAGCAAGTTATCCTCTCTAGCCACAACCATACTAGAGAAGAATTCCCTCTATCTTTTCGACAACCGATGCTTCGCTAAATTAACTCTGTCAGAGTACCACCGAATGACCACAAGTCGGAGTCCAACACCACTCAAAAGAATCTCCTTCACTCGAGCATTAAGCTCAAAACCCGAAAAGTCGACTTTGATTGTTTCTTGTAAGCATTACATTCACTCTATGTTTAGAACAAATTTCTCTCAACCGAGTCCGCCTCTCTGTACCCATACCTGATATTCCAAGAGAATCTTCATGACTTCTTTTTCTAGCAACCACTTTTTGCTGGTCTTGAGCACCCAAGACCTTTCTTGGTGGTTTTGGGTGGTCTTTCGGCACACCATCATCCTGCCACAACCCCATGGGTGTTAGGATCATCCACACTCAAATTTGTGACATCACGTCGCCCCTCTAGCTTCTTCTTCGCTTCGATCATCCAACCTCTTTTTGGCTGCAAGCAAAGTCTCCCTAGCCAACTCATTAGCCCTGAATGGTACTAATAGAATTCAGAACCTCCTTCTCATTGGACCCCAAATTAATATTACAAAGAAGAACAGACTCTAGAATACGAGGATCAGCAGTAATTAAGAATAGAGAAAGAAGATGGTTTACCCGAGATCTCATTCTGCTTTCTTCTTGGAAGCTTGACTTTTTCCAAGATTTTTGTAGTATTACCCAAGTTCCTCGCTTCTACGGAGTTCTGTCTTGTAGTTGTTTTTCTCTCTCACATTGGTGAAGCCCTTACCGCTTTCCCTCAAAAGTTGTTTCCAATTTTCTCCAATCTCATCAAGATCTTCACTACTTTTGTTCGGATTCCTTCTCGACTATCGAATCTTTGCTATCTCCATTTGAAGGAATTTTGATGGCATGAGCTTTTAGAAGTTTGGCGCTCTCTCCTCTATGTTCTTTCCGTGACCATTTCGACATCTCATTGTCACCGTGTTCGCCTCATAATCTACCGGTTCTTCACCTTCAATCTGACCTTCTCCTCATTCACATTGACGACCTCAATAAGCTCCCCTTCTTGAGCCTTGCTCTACCCCTCCGTCTGTCGAGTAATTGCGTTGTCTTCGCTTGTTGCCCAAATTTACCTCTATCACATTCTCGCTAGTCCCATGTGTCTTCCTTGTTTTCAAAAGGATTCTTCAGTACCCAGATTGGTATTCCCTCATCATACCTATACCCGGATAGGAAAGCAAGACCCATAGTCGATTTGTTTCCTGTGTTGCCCACCTCTTTACCTGCAGTACCACTCTAAGGTCCCTTCCACCTTTGTAAGGATCTGCTAGGCATTTGTCTTAGTGGGGTCCCGCTCTCTATCATCCTCTTCAAAATCATCATCCTCCACCAGAACTCTGTCTATCAAATTTAGAAGATTTAGGTTCCTCTACAATAGGCTTTGTAAGCTCAACTTCCCATCTAATACTATATCCCTCCCATTGAAGAAAACTCTAGATTCTCCTCTAATCTCTCCGCATCCGCAAGCAAGCTTCACTCGATGGGCCCATAAGAATCAAGTGACTTTAGGTCTACCTCTATTGGATCACCTACCGGATAAGCAACCTCCATCACAATGTCCTCCTTCCTAGCATCGGGATGAAAATTGTGGCCTTTAACCCACACCACCTCTAATTTCCCATCAGCCTCGGAGATAAACTGGGAATCACTCGCTTTGACTAGCAGCTTTCAAAACTAAAACCTCGAACCTAGAGCACGGGTATCTTAAGTCTTCAGGGAAGTAAATCATATATTCATTATCTGCATTCATTTTCTTGATAACCCATTTTGGGACCTCCCGAACAGATGCCTTAATTCTCTCTATGATTTCCACACTAGCCTCCCCCGCTTCAATAAGCATGATACCTAACACTTTTTTTTTTGCTCGACCGCCTATCAAGAGGGAATGTGGATGTCAGAGAACCCCTGCCGTGCAAGCCAAAACCACATAGACGCAACCCTCTTTTTCGGGCACATCAAGATCTGTGGCGATTTCAGTAACAAAGGAGGATTAGTACAATCTTTTCTCATGTGGCCGACCATTACATTAAGCAAAGTGATACTCCATGGAGGTAGCGGGCACCTTCCCCTCACATCTCTATCTTCCGCAGTTCTAAACCTGAGCATCATCTAAGTTGCGGCATTCTTCTTCTCCGCAATTTTAACCCCACGAGATCTTGGTCTTCTCTGCTCAACCTCTCTTTCATCAGTTGCGCCTATTGTTGTTCGACGGGGTAGATCTGCGCCCATGCCATAGCCTCGAGATCTTCCCTCTCCTCTTCCATAGATGCCCTTCCTTCCCATATGGACTCCGGCCTCTCTCTACGCGATAGCGCCCTCCCTCGCCAGAATCGGGTATCCCACCCCCATCCATCTTGACCACCGCGCGAACGCTCACAACCTTCTTTGGAGAGACCACGAGAATTCTTCTAGCGGATGAAGGATCTCGCCTCCCTCGCTAGGAACCCTAACCTGCCGCCAAGGCGTTGTTCTTCACCCAGAGCAGCCCCTACCTTATCCCACCAAGAGTGTGAGAAGAGATCATCTATACAAGTGCCAAACGGGTAATTGGGCTTTGGTGGGCGGCGAAACATTTTGATCGGTTAGCGAGTTTTAAAAGTCCTCTCGAAAACTCTCCTTCTCAGTGTAGTCCCCAACTCCTCCTAGCTTCCTCTCGATCTTCCGATTTATGGAGCACTTTTGTGAATTCATCAATGAACTTCTTCGAGGATTCCCGATGATCTCTTGTCTCGAAAGCGAACCTCCCGAACTCAATTTCGTGGTCAAAAACATCTCCCAAGGAAAACGATCCGAATTTGATCTCCGCCAAACCTGACCCCCGGTCGAAACCTCTATGATCCGTGGGTGTTCCTTCGTAATCGCCATTGATCCCCACTCGATATGAACATGAGCCTCGAATCACGGGGATGCGGGCGTGCAAACCTCTTCTCGAACGGAAACAACCGCCCGGCCAGTGGATGAGAAGTCACCCTCCGAGAATTCACGCACAGCGAAATCGATCTGAGAAAAGTAGGAGATTATAGACGAAGCTCCGCTCGATCGAATCCACCGCCACTTTTGAAATTGGATGGATAGAACTCGAGATCGCCGAAAAGGTCTCCCGCCGCTCTCTGTTCCGCTCTCCAATTGCTCCAATTGTGGCCGCGTATATTCCCGGTGATTCGGTGATGATCACAACAATGAACTCAATCTTTCCGATCCTTTGCCGGTAATAATACTTCCTCGGCCGTTACTGTTGTCTCAAGCAACGGAAAGAGAAACTCTGTTTGCGACTTGCACGATCCAATAAAAGTACACGGGGTACTGTTGCGGCAAGGCGATTATTTCTCTCACGTACCCCTGTCTCGATCCGTAGCGACGAGCGAGCACACCAGGAGAACGAAGAGTTCACTTTAGGCCCTGTTTGAAACTTTGGCGAAATACATGATTTTTTCATTAAGTTGCGTGTGCGGAAGAAACGAAATGACGCCATCTGCGGTAAGAATTTTGATGAGATTTCAGGAAACTAGACAGGGCCTACTAGGGCAGTCCCAACGGTAATTAAGAGGTCGTTTCCATCTGCATTTAACAGGGCTTCACGTACGCAAAATTCAATGCAGCGAGAGAAATGAACCAAGAAAGAGAGAGCTCTCGACGAAGGAATCGTTTCTTGTCCACGTACGGAGGGAGTACATCACAAAATCAGAGAGCATCGGTCCAGTAATCACCGGATATTTGATTGACTTTTCGTAGAAATTACTAAGAGAAACTCTTATCAGTTTCACAAAATCACAAACGCCGGACTGGTAGCATCTACGGAGTACGTACCAAAATCGGAGGTACCGGTCTAGCAAGAGAGATTATCGGTTTTCGGTAATGCTAACAACAGGATGCCTGGATTATAATCCGAAAAATTTGGACGGTTTGAGATATGTTTCAATAGTTAATTTTGGATGTCACAATTATTCTTTTCATATATATTATGATGAATGTTACAGAAAACATAATAGTGCTCATGTGCAGTGAGAATTTTCCATCCTAACGTCAAACAACTTAGTAGATTTTTGTATATTTTTAATATTGTACCTATAGATTTTTATGTTAGATTTTTTATTTCGATGTTGTAATGGCACATCTAATTACCAAAATAGCAAGAGTACCAGTCTACCAAGAGACATTTTCTGATTGGCAACCACTGATCCGTGTCATACAAGTACCAAGATCAGAGGTATTGGTCTAGCGAGGACGTTTGATTGACTTTGGGGGTTTTTAGAAATTATGAAAAATTCTTATCAGTTTGGCATCTGAGTTTCAAAAGAACATCGCAAATTAGAGTAGGATTTTATTTTACGATTTTACATAAATAAATATCCAACGAAAACTAGTAGATAAGATGATTTTAATATTTTAGATCTTACCATTGTGTCGATTATTTGAGCACCAAGATGATTTAAAATTATAAGAGTTTTAATTACAAGTTATAGATCTCGATGAGATCTACAATTTTATATAAATTTTATCTCCATCCATATTCATATTAAAAGTTATAATTTTTTTGAATATTCACTGTCCAGAGAAGGGAGCTACTGTCAGTAGATTGTTTACAGTGCCTTACCGGCTGTATGCGTCTACATCTGCTATATTTTTCTCGGGTTTTTAGAACTCTCGGTATTTATTTATGCAAAATCGTAAAAAGATATAAAAATCCAGCGCCAAAACTCCAAACGGCCCACGGCCTGCTACACTTTCCGGCCCATGAAAGCTCTCACAGCGTCCTCACGCACGAGGAATTTTTTATATTTTTTCTCAATTTTGCAAAAATAAATGTCTCCCAAAATTTAGCAAATCTATACTATCGCGTGCCGACACGCGGCCGGGTCACCGGGCAAGGGCAACCGGGCTGCCGCCCGTGGCAGCAGAGCCTCAAAGAATGCCGACTCCACTCGTGTACTACGGCAGAGTTGTTTTTTTGGCCTAGTACGTCATATTTTGAACCCATGATACTTAACGACCAATCACATAAATAAACAATGGCACGTCTGACGCAAATACCCTAACTTTGTGCATTGCTAGTCCTAACGTGCCTTAGGGAATTTAGATAAACGATTACAACATTTATAGTCTAGTTGTACGAATAGTACCCGGAGAACCCGGACATCATAGACCCGCCAAAGTGCCGGAGGGCATGTACCCGGGGTGGAGTGGGATCGACGGTGGCGGGGGTAGGAGTTGGTGGAGTGTTGTCCTTCTTCTCGTGGCATGGACGCAGCAGAACTCGCCTCACAACCGGTGTTCGTCTTCACCACCATTGGTCCGGCCACCGTCCGTCGTCGTCATTGGTAGATGTCGGATCCGGAGAAGCCAATGCCGACGCGAGCTCTTACCTCAGTTGAAGATGACAACATCCTCGAGGTAGTTGATGTACTGATACGGTGAATAGTCCGGGGATCCACCCATTGCACGAAACCGCAGTTATCTGGTTGGTCGGAGTACTGCAGAAACCGAGATTACATTAGTAAACCATAAAATGATGAAGGACAAAGGTCAAGGAGTTTTGCTTACCCATGCTCGTGAGCAATGCCGTAAGGCCGACCGCAGTTGTTCCATCCTCGTAAACTCGCATCACACGTAACTCACCGTGTGCACACCTTGGCCGCTTCACCGCTTGATTTGGTGCGCATTTTCTAACATCACGCATGGATTTGAAATCTCTTATCTAAGACTGAAAATTGTTGTTGAACTCGATCTTGCCGGCTCCATGCGGACCGAGGAGCCATCATCATCCCCACCAGAACTCATTGGTGCTTGTTGTGTTGAGAAGTGACACGAGAAGAGTGCTCACATATATGTAGCATCGGACGGTGGGCCATTCGATCCGGCAAGAGAAACGACAAAGGACTCGTGAGGAAACACACCCTAGTACTAGTACACTGCTTGATGCAAAGTGACTCACGTAAAACACACCCTATGTGTTCACTGCTTGATGTAGTGACTCACGTAAAACACACCTTAGTACTAGTTTTACGCTTGAGGAAACAAGCTCTAAATGCATCTCAAATCAAGTTCTTAAAGATACAACCCGACTCTAGAGAATGATGAAATGAAATCATAATTTTTATGGATACAAGAGCACTGCCGATCTAGTACTCTACGCTCATCGGGTACAACGGGGTATTTCCTTCCTCATAGCATCCGCCCAGCCTTCCTTAGCCCGCGAGCTCTCTCCTCTTCCTCTCTATCTCGCTTCACGCCGCGCCGCTTCACGTTCTTTGATCTCCTGCGAATGCGAATTTCTCCGCCGCTCCTTACGTTTTTTTCTTCTTGTTTTTCTCGCCTCAACCATCCTTTGCCACCTCTCACGTGCCGAACGACCCATCGCCTCGACGTAACGCTTTGTCTTGTTCGGACCGCTCACAATCTAGCCACCGTGATAAAATCATAGAGAGGAGGTGGAGTCTTTTTCAAAGACAAGTTAGCACATAATAAAATAGCAATGACATATTATTTATTTAGTAATGTAGTTTGTTCTTACTTTGGTCTAACATTGCGACATGGTGGGAGGGGGTCATGCTCGTAGTTCACGCACATGAAGAACCTCATCCCGTAGCAAACTCGAGAACGTTGCACTTGACAAGCTTACAGCTTGTCACCGCAGATAGCACATAGGAGTGTGGACCCCTTTGGCACCGCAACCTTGTCCTTCCCATCGTGAGCAACCCAAGTCCAACTCAGACCCGAGGAAGCCATTGCAAAGCCTACAAAAAGATGACAAATATGATAATTCATTACATGTTTCATTTGAAATTAGAGAACAATACATAACAGATATGATAATAATTTTGTAGGCAACAAGAAAACAACAAGCAAATGAAAAGGTAGTTCAATTATTACAACACGATAACATGCATAAGTTCAAATATTACAAGACCTTGCAAATTAAATGGTTCAAATATTACAAGACGATAACATGCATAAGTATTTCAAATATTACAACACGGTAGCACAAACAAGTACGATCACCAGATTCCTTCAGTGTAGCGACGGAACGACGCCCACGCACTACTAGTCAAGGTGTGGAGAAGTGGCGTGGAAAAGTAAGATGCTTCTGCATTTCTTGTAGGAGTGTCCTGGATTGTTGCACTTAGAGCATATCTGCACCGAGGTCCACACCTCATCCATGTTGTTCCTAATCCTCTTCTTCTTGCGCCGACGACACCTTGGCACATGGTTGGATCTCGATTTGGTATGTACAACGACCGCCTTTGGGGTCTTGAGTGAAAGTTCCAAGATGTAGGTAACCCTCAATAGTGTGGTTCCAAGTGTCTAGAATGGTTTGCTTCAAAAGTATTTAGGCACGCATCGACCCCAATGGATTATTCTTTGTTGCAAGGCATGCACGATCACATGTGAGCAGGGTAGGTGTAGCAAAGCGCCGGCAAGAGCATGAGCATGTCTCATTCCCAATAATTGTTTCTTTGTATTGTTATTTCACCATTCGCTTTTTGTGATTTGGACCGCAACTTATCCGATACTTCCACTTAACTTCCTCACCGGGATCACGACGTAGAGGTTGTGGGTAAGCTCGTGAGCAAGAGCACCTTCTGCTTTTTGTGGTCAAGTACTCATCATCCATGTTGAATACACCTTTGTCCATAGATAAATGTGCAGAGAGCACGCTCAAGAAAGTACTTCATTGTGCGATACAAGAAGAACTCAATGATACCAACAAGAGGGAGAGCTCGCACCACGCAAAACCGTTGTAGACCTCAAAGAAAATTTGTTGTCATTATCCCATGCCTCACACCTCCTTATCAAACAGAGACACCATTTCTCCTTAGGCTCATTCTCGAATCCACCGGCTAAAGGTTTTCACAAAGACGCCCCTTCTCCTTTTGACATTTGGAGCATCTAGCCCCACGCCCTCCAGAGAAACTGCTCTTCCCGTGTTCAAGATTTATTGGCTTCTAGCTATCTCTTCGATGCTTTCTGCCGATCATCTAATTTTTGCCATATCGAGAACTTTTTCTCCGATTGGTCGAACATAAGCGCTTGAACAATTGTAAGTTCTTTGTTCTTGAACTGCTATGAAAGTTTGCTCCCATATGCCTCATGCACCACCGCTATGCACATCCGCGCTCGTGACGTTCTTCACTACCTTCTTTGATGTCATTAATGGCCGCAAAATACCTTTGTGTCTATCGTATCACACACACGCCCGACATCTCCCACCACCATCTCGCTTCAATCTCCAAACCAATACCAACTGTCACCATTCTCTCCCACCGCAAGAAATTGCCAATGGCAACAAGTGATTGTTGCCATTCGCAGCCACCATGTAAGGATTGTGCCCTTGTATTTTCCTCGTTAGGAATGTGCCATCTATGCAAATGACTCGGTCGACACTGTTTGAATGCAGCAATAGTGGACCCAATGCTAAGAATGCCCGCAAGACTTGCTTCCCCGGCCTTGATACAAGATTATAAGTCTTGATATCATAATAACTACCGTGATTTAGCGCAATTGTGTTCAAGAATCGAGGCAGATTGTCGAGGATGCTTCGTAAGTACCCCACCTCATCTCCATTACCTTCTTCTTCGCCATGTATGCCTTACCATAACTTATCGTACCTAAATTTCTCCTCAATTGCCAAGATAATGGACTTGGGCTCATAAGTGATTTTCCACAATCTTAGCAAACATCCGGGCCACAAACCGACCGACAAATTACGATGGCTTGCATCTATCAAGTACACAAGTGTGATCCACAATGATTTGATCTCCCGAATTTTTCCACTTGCCCTTGGAAGCATACACAAAAAGGACAGCTTGGGCTTCACACATTGTACATCATATATGTGGAGAACTCTTCACTACCTCGAACTCTCTCTCGAGAGTAAGGGTGGCCCACCTCTTCACCGCATCCTTCACCTCATCGCACTCTTATACATGGCGCCAACACAAACTGATTATCTCTATATTTCCCATGTGACACATTCTCACCGTGATTGATGATGAGTGGAGAAATTGTAACTGTCCCAGCCCCTTGGCAACTAGCGGGTCATCCTCATCATCCGAGGAGTCCTCTTGCAACCCACGCTCATCCTCAGGCCTCCATTTTGCATCGCCCGAGTACTTCTTCATTAACTTCCCCTCGCCAATTTCTCACCACGGGCCTCAAAGGGTGTGTCACCATCTCCTCCTACTTCCGCCTCCGCAAGACCATCTCCTTCTTCTCGCCTCAAGAGGACCATCTCCTACTTCTAGTTCACCACCGGTGAGCAACCAGACTACCCTCCTCATGCACTTGACTACTAGACCTAGCCTTGTGAACAACTTGGATAAACAAAATCTGTAAAACCAAATTGACATGCGCTCGATATAACTCCTCCAATGTTCGCCTTGAAGTGGCATAAGCTCCCAATATAATGCTCACTCGCTGATTAGAGCCATAATGGACAAGTCATGTTGCTACATCTACATGGAATGCCTTATAAAAAGTTGGTTATGGCCCCCACTCTTCTAATCACATGGTCAACCGAATCAAATTCGATAAGTCAACTCCATTTTCACCATATCTAATCTGACCATTACCGAAATACAACTTCACAGTAACTGCATCCGACATGTCTGACAACATGAAAAAAATAATCGCTATTAACAAGTGGATTTGTAATCTACAAATATATCTACTCGTGATCTACACTTAAACTATAATTTTACTAAGTAGATCTACACTAGAACTATAATAATTTTACTAATCGATCTACACTAAAACTATAATTTTACTAAGCAGATCTACACTAGAACTATAATTTTACTAATCGATCTACACTAAAACTATAATTTTACTAAGCAGATCTACACTAGAACTATAATTTTACTAATTGATCTACACTAAAACTATAATTTCACTAAGCAGATCTACACTAAAATTAAAAAATATGAATTATCGAGTTCAAAATATGAATTACTGTAGTATTACCTCTAACGAGATGAAAAGCAGAGCTTCGCACCTTCGCCACCTCCTCCTCACTCCCTTATCTTCTCCCACCTCTCTTTTTCCGAATTATTATGACATTTTCAATTTAATCGCACGGCGGATTTCCCAGTCCGCGCTGGCATAAATGGGCGCCGCGCAACTAATCTGTTGGTATATACCAAGACAGATTATATAGATTATATTATATAATAAAATACTGTTTGATTCCTTAAAAGACTCCAGCGCATAAGAGACCATATATATATATATATATATTAAAAAAATGAGAACAAAACACTCCTTCCTCATCAATAGCAGTCTGCATATATATCTAATGGCTCAAAGGAAGCAATTCGCAACGCCGCGATTCTTCTATATATAATCTCTTCCGCTTAGATCGACCCGTGCTTGGTGGATCCAACACCCGGCAGGGAGGACGGCATTCTGAAACCTACTGGCCGCGGATTTTCCTGCCGGCGCAATCATGATTCTCTTCAACCGCGGCTGCTCCGGCCATCCCAAGGAGGACCTCCAGCTTTGAGCCTGCTACGATAGCTCACTGCGCCGGACTCCTGCCGGAGCGAGCGCCAGGATCAGGCGGGAGATGGCGTGCCATGAGCAGGCGGGTGGGGGGACAGGTGATGGCACGGGGAGGACTAGGACACGAGGAGGTGGCGTGGGAGATGCGGAGGGCGCGAGGCAGGAGATCCACCCGCCACGAGGACCGCACCTCGACATCGCCGGGAGGAGGCCGAGGATGCATGAGATGGCGTGAGCGGGCCGCGAGATGCGGAGGGAGCGACGACGATGGGGCGAGATCACTGCCACGGGACCCACACCTCGACCCGCACGGGGGACAAGCGTCACGCCGTGAGCTCTAGTGCCCGGCACAGCCACCCGCTGGTGCTCGGTGCCTCGGCGCACCCGCTGCTGGCGCCGCGCCGCCAGAGGGGAGGGAGGAGCAGAATCTGCCACGCCGCCACGCCTACCTGCCACGCCGCCACTCGCGGAGGATAGAGAGAGAGTAGGGGTGCAGCGCTTGGTGGAAGAGGGAGGAGGATCCTGAGATCCCGGTGGGCTTCGGTGGAGGAGAGCGAGGATGTGGGAGTCGTTGAGATAGAGGAGGATGCGGCGATGGAACATCCAATTTTTTGAGATGGTTTTCCTTTCTCTCTATAGTAGCTTTTATGGGGGAATGGGTTCCTTCGGAGATAGTCTTAGGTCTCGTTCGGTTGTATGGGACTAGCGGTTGCGCCGCGCTACCCCATTAAACCGACAGTAGGCAATACCATTTATATTATGTGAATGTGTTGGCATGCTTTGCGTCACCCACCAATTTTGTGTGCACCACCTAACCAAGATCGAAAAGCACATACAACATAATCAATCAATTCGGTGTGATCCCCATCAAGATGTGCTAGAAAAATAAGAACATCACCACGACTTACAAAAGAGTCAAGAAACTACCTAGTTCGAACGGTTGACTTACTCTCCTCTTTACAACAACACATCAACACTATTAAACACGAGTGCTAATTCATAACAATTATCTAGGAATCATGGTTTAACCAATCGATTCCATCAAAATGAGTCCAAAATACGTCCTAAGACACCATGTTCCCAACTTCTTTCAAACACCATCTAGTTTTCTTTGATGCGCAAATGTAACGAGAAAGTGAAGAGCATAGAAACCAAGGCAATATTCAATGGAGCAAACTCATGTGGCATGAGGCCTCCTCACCTAAGATGCAACCCTTTTTCGACCTTCACCTTATTGTGGTTTGCTGCCATTACAGCCTCAATGTCACTCATCACTACAAAGCACAGTTGATACTTAATCAGCTATAAGTAACAATTACCATCCATCGGAATCTTAGAACATAGGACTTACCCAACATTATCAAGAAAATCATTAGTTAGCAGCAGCCCAGTGTGCATTTAAGGTCTTTGTTTTTGATCAATCATGATGAAACCGAAAGAAACACAAAACAATGCATCATAACCTTAGCAAGAAAAAATCTAAGATGAAATGAAACACGAGGCAAAGACAGAAACTTGTATACATATAAATTTAGTTTTCTTCCGCATTCTCACTCATCATTTTTTTGTCAAGAATGGATACTTTTTTCCTCGTCCTGCTACCAAGATCGATTCTTTTACACGGATCATCGAAAATGAAATGATTATGCAATGACGTCTAGATGTTTGAGATGCACCGATGTAGTTCTCAAGTGTCTCACCACAATCAAGTCATGCTTTCTTGGTGGTGTTGATACAGTTGTCATAGTGAAAGGCCGTTGAAGATGGCATTATGTGACATAGTGTTTTCTGATTTTGGTGGCATAGCAAAGCGTTGGGACTGATACGTTGGCGACTTAGTGTTATAATTAGTTAGTGTTATAATTAGAGTTTGACCGATTGCTTGCCAACGCTTTGGGGAGCCTCAAGGATGTCCACGCCGCAGCCATGTTCACGTTAATCAAAATTCAATTCACGAGGCGACTATCTGTACAATGAGGGCAATCGAAATGTACGTGTGATGAGGGAACCTCGAAATGTGGCACGTTCCAACTGAGCTCAAACTCTTTGATTTTCAATATAATATAGTGTGAAAAGGAACACAAAATGATCCATTGGAATTGTGGCAAGAAGAAACTTCCAAGATCAAATAAACCACAGAGATGCGATGATGGGATTGTATCATACTGAGATAAGTTTTGTTCGATCTCGCATGCTCCCACCATTCTTGTCAAAGTCAAGAACATGGGCGTCTCCAAAGGTCATGGTTCTTCTGCATGGGATGTGATGGAAGAAATGATCATCATGCGATGCAAGCGGTGGACATGCAGTATAACCATGAATATCCCTACAAATTTACCTTCCATCGAGCCGTGCCTTTTAGAATAACATGCATCGACCCTCTCTCCTTTGCATCACTTCCTACACAAATTAGAAGCACGGATTTTAAAAAACCAAACCAATGCATACAACGATAATGGAACCCAAATGAAAATGGGCAAGAACAGATCAATTATTAGCCATAGAGATAGCTAAAATCTTCGTGAGGATTACACGATCGAACCAGCCTTTATCTCGAATCCCATTGTTCATCCAAAATTCATGGTAGAGGGAAAACATGGCTAACTTATTGCATATCACACATTGATAGACAAACATAACTATAACTATAATCCACATATTCGGATAAATGCAAAGAAGAGTGATGAAATACCATTCCGTGCTCACCATGAGAATAGCGAAAGTAATATCAAATTACTTCACACTAACAATCACTCGATTTTAATATTTTCACTTACTATTTCTCTCCTAACATATATCAATACAATTTTACTTGTGAGTTACTAAATTCAATGTACCGCTGCATATAACAATCAATGATGCAGGAAAAAGGTTAAATGACACTTCCAATCACACTTGTTTGTTCCGACAAATGGGGAAGTAAAAGCTAGCCAAAGTATTCTGTCATATGAACTCAATGCTTGGTGTGTTGAACTTAAAGGCAAGATTCAGCAAATGATATCATAAGAAGAACTTTTAGAGAGTAAAGAGTCCTTCCGGACTTTTCTACCCCAACGCGTAGGGAAGTCGAGTTCACTGGTTCGCCATTTCCATCCCCATTGCTACTGATTCTCGATAGGTGCCGATTTGGATCACCAAAGGATGGTCCGATCTTCACGGCTGGGTTTTGTAACACAGGTAAATTGCGCAGGCCGGATAAATAGTTTTATGACAAAGGTTGGATGCGACCAAGCAAGCGACGGGAGAGAGCACGAAACCGTGAAGACTTGTTCGATCTCCAAACGACATCGAAAACCACAAGCTAATCCAACTAATCACTGGCAACAGTGAGCAACCAAGCGGAACCGGGGTTCTCTTCACAAGGCCAAACAGAAGAAAGAAGAAAGAAAACCTGTGGTTGTCCATTTCTCAATTGTCTTTCTCATTGTGGGTACATAGAGTTCTTGGGGTACTATAGAGGGTATTTATACTAGGAGCAACCCTATAGATGGGTGTGGGATAAGTGTGAAGAAGTGGCCATGTTGGGAGATGGAAGGCCAATCGTATGGAAGCATTCACGAAGTCTTCTTCACGCGCGTTTGTTCAAACCTACGCAGCCTTTAGTAAATTGGCCATTACTCCTAGCTCGGAAGTCGAAATGATGTGCCATTTGTTGGGTTGGAATCTTGACTTGAGAAGTGATGTATCACTTGACCCCATCTCTTCCCGAAATGGTACAGACTTGGACGTGAAGTTGATACTGGCGTAACCCCGAGTCTTGTGTGTGTAACCCTTCGGTTTGGGCATCTCTTGGTGTCCTCCGAACCTCCTGTGTCCTTCACGTAACCCAATAGAGAAGTCTCTTGTGTAAACCTGAGTAGAGTAAAGTACACGACTTAGGTAGTATATGACTCTCATCAACATTGCAATGTAACTCGAGAGGAAAGTATGCACCTCTTGTTGAGTTTCCTTACTGCTAGAACCATCGATCCATCAATCACTTGAGCTCGTATCCAATGCTTGTTCTTGTGTAACCAGTTGTGCACTTGATTCTTGATGGTGAGGTGGGCTTGGTTCAACCAAGGCATCCGGGTTATGTATGCTCATGTCCTCATCATCCTCCCCTTTGAAAAGGAGTCGTCTCGACTCTTCAAATCCAAAGAATGGAGATAACATTGAAACTTGTACTAACACCGTATGAACTTGGAAGATCAATTTTATAGGCATTATCATTAATCTTGCAAAGCACTTTGACCATGGACCATCGTCGCTTTTGCGTTGGTCGAAAGCGATCCTTGCGTAGGTATACCCAAACCAAGTCGCTTGTTCAAACACAATCTTCTTGCGACCCTTGTTGGCATGCTTCTCATACATCTTGGTCATCTTCTCAATATTTACTTTCGCTCGTTCATGAAGTTTCTTGACTAGTTCGGCACACTTGCTTGCATCAAAGTTCACATGTTCTGCAAAGGCAAAGGCGTAAGATCGATGGGAGCAGCAGTTTGAAACCATATACAATTTCAAATGGACAAAATTTTGTGGTTGAGTGCACCGCCTGTTGTATGTAAATTGACATGAGGCAAGCTTTCTTCCCAAAGCTTCAAATTCTTCTTGAGTACAATAATGTTGACAAGTGCGGTTCACAACTTCGCTTTGTCCATCCGTTTGTGGGTGACATGTTGGAAGATCTTGTCCCAAATTTTCCCCACAAGGTCTTCCAAAGTAGCTCAAAATTTTGTGTCACGATCGACACAATGGTTCGTGGAACTCCATGTAAACGCACAATTTCGAAAAATAAGTCAACAATATGTGAAGCATCATCGCTCTTATGACGTAGAATAAAATGAGCCATTTTGCTAAAAGCGATCAACTACAACAAAGATTGAATCCTCCCCTCTTTGTTCGAGGTAAACCAAGAACAAAGTCCATAGAAATGTCTTCCCATGGTACACTAGGAATAGGCAAAGGGTGTATAAACCATGAGGGTTCAAGCGGGACTTAGCTTTGTGGCGTGTTACGTGCATAGCACGTATCTCTCCACATCTCTTCGCATCTTTGGCCAAAAGAAGTGATCACCTAGTACTTGCTCTATTTTCTTGGCACCAAAGTGACCCATCAGTCCGCCAAAGATGAGCTTCCCGCAAAAGCAAAGGATGAAGAACAATCTGAATGCAAAGTTTGTTAGCCCGAAATAAAAATCCTTCATGCAATGGAATTTTTCCCATTGCCATCACAACATTTAGAAAATGGGTCAAGAAAGTATGAGTCAAGAGCATACAAATCTTTAATACTTTCCAAACCAAGAATTTTAGCATCAAGTTGGGACAAGAAAGCATGGCGTAGACAAAGCATCTGCAACAATATTATCATTCCTTTCTTGAACTTAACAATGTAAGAAAAGATTCTATGAATTCACTCCATTTAGCATGTCTTTTGTTCAATTTTAATTGACCTTTTAGATGTTTTAAGGATTGATGATCGAATGTATAATAAATTCTTTAGGCAAAGGTAGTGCCGCCAAGTTTCAAACTCCTCACAAGAGTATAAAGTTCTTTATCATAAACTGAATAGTTAAGAGTTGGACCACTTAGCTTTTCACGAAATATGCAATAGGTCTTCCTTCTTGCACGAGCACGCCTCAATCCCACACCGGCATCACATTCAATTTCAAAAGTCTTACCAAGTCCGGAAGTGCAAGGAGTGGGTCATTGTTAATTTCGTTTTGAGCTCGTTAAATGCCTTCTCTATGCGCACCCCAATGGAATGGTATGTCCTTCTTCATCAACTCGTTGATTGGAGCAGCAATGAAACTGAAATCTTTGACAAACCGACAGAGAAACCAAGCAAGTCCAAGAAAGGTTCGCACTTGGCTCACATTTTGTGGAGGCAACCATTCACGCATCTCAATCTTTTCTTCATCAACCTCCACGCCTTTGAGTGAAACAACAAAGCCAAGAAAGACTACCTTGTTGGTGCAAAGGTGCACTTAGCAAGGTTAGCAAACAAGCATTCCTCCTCAAAACAAAGAAGCACACATTTTATATGTTCAACATGTTCATCAAGAGACTTCTGTAAATTAATATGTCATCAAAATAAACCACAACAAATTTTCCAATGAAAGCCCTAAGCACATGATTCATTAAGCGCATGAAAGTACTAGGTGCATTCAATCCAAAAGGCATCACCAACCATTCATAGAGCCCTAACTTGGTTTTGAAGGTTGTTTTCCATTCATCTCCTTCTCTCATTCGAATATGATGATAGCCACTTCTCAAATCAATTTTTGTGAAAATAGTTGCACCACTAAGTTCATCAAGCATGTCATCAAGCCTAGGTATGGGATGTCTATACCTTATGGTAATGTTATTTATGGCTCGACAATCAACACTCATTCTCCATGAGCCATCTTTCTTAGGTACTAACAAACAGAACCGCACAAGGTGAGAGACTTTCCTTCACATACCCTTTGTTGATGAGCTCTTGCACTTGGCGAATTTCTTTTGTTTCTTCCGGGTTGGTACAAGATGGTACGGTTTGGAAGTGAAGCACCGTGAACAAGGTCAATTTGATGTTCAATCCCTCTTTTGGTGGCGTACGGTGGTACTTCCTCCGAAACACATCTTCATATTCCCGCAACACATCGAAAACAACACTATGCAAAGTAGAGGTAAGTCGTTAGTGGAAAAAAAATTGTCCTTGCAGAGTACAAAGAACATGGCATTGAGTTCACTCAATTCTTTTAAATCCCCTTCCCACCATCATAACTAATCCTCTTTTCCCTTTGGCCTGGTTCTTTACACCGTGGAGTTTTATTTGGTGTGGAAACACTCCCAAGACTATGTTTGTGGCTCGCTGTAAGTGTTTCTCGCTCTCGCTGCTTCGTTTGATCATCCTTCAAAATTTCCTCCCCGACAAAGGAAGCAAAGTGGAGGCGCTCTCGTTGTACATGAGAACAACCTTGTTGGCACGACCACAAATCAACATCACGATCATATAACCATGATCTTCCCAACAACAATTGGCATGTCCGCATTGGCACCACATCACACTCCACATGATCATTATATCGCCCAATAGAAAGGGACATTCACAATGTTGCTCACGTACCACACTCCTCGTTCAACCATTCAATCTTGTATGGAGAAGGATGACACCTGTTTTAACCCTAATTTCTCAACCAATTCTTGACTTGCTATATTATTATAGCTGCCATTATCAACAATGATCCACGAGCTTGTCCTTGATCATGCCTCGAGTGTGAAAAAGATTGTGCCGATTATTTTCTTCTTCCACAGAGGTGACACTAAGCACCCGCTGAGAAATGAAACAATTATTATCACCTTCATCGGGTTGGATCTCATCTCCATCATTCCCATTTTCTTCATCATATATTGGAGCACGTTCTTCATCACTTTCGATGATTCACCTTGTTCATTCACAATCATGGTCCTTTTACTAGGACATTCAAGACAATGTGTCCACGACCTTGGCACTTGTGACAAACAATGCCTGCTTATGTGAAGATGATGCACGATGGGTCGATGCAATCAAGGTCACTGCACTTGTAGCAAGACGCGATTTTCTTGCCGATTTGCGTGAAGAAGCACTAGAAATGTACTTTGGCAGCACCAATAGATGGAGAGGACCAGTGCGACCTTGAGATCGAACACACCAACAGGTGACCGCCGTCACCAGACCATGGAGTAGAGAGATCGACTCTATAGGACCGACCACGTCCTTCTTCTGAATTTTCCTCTAAGCATAGCTTGATCAACAAGATCTTGCAAATTACGGTATGGAAACATCTCCACAAAACCCGAATGTCATCATTGAGACCATGCAAAAATCTTGCCATTTTTTATTCTTCATCTTCCCGATGTTAGAAGCGAATCAAGAGCAATTCCATCTCTTTAAAATATTCATCAACCCGATTTGGAACCTTGTTTCAATGTTTGTAACCTATTACGAAGGTCACGGCGATAGCTTGATGGAACAAAGCGCCTCATCACACGCTCATTTCAGCCCATGTGTTGATATGATCACGCCCCAACACAAGCTGATTGTCTTGTATTTGATTCCACCAAGTGAGAGCATATCCAGAGAATTCAATGGAAGCAAGATTAACACGCTCCGATCGTAGAGATTATGCACTCAAAATTTGATCACACCGCTTCTTCCCAATCAAGATATGCATCAGATCTTCCTTTCCTGAAAATTTTGGAACACGAGTTTAACACGGGCAATGCTGTCCGGATCATCTCTATGGCGACCACGATGGTGTTCACCATCATGACCAGCACCACGACGGTGATCTCGACGACGCTCAAACCGCCCACCATTTCCAAAAGGATTCTCATCATCTTCTTCCTCCTCATGGCTGCCCCGAGATTCAGCTTCATCATCAAAGTGAACACGACGCCATGATCACGACCACCTCCGCACGCCGATCCTCATGACCAAAGACGCCTTCCACCACCACGACCATCACGACCACCTTCAAAACGGTCACGAAAACCACGCCCAAAACCAGAATTTTCATCACCGATTCATCATGGTGATGTGGAGCTCTTCGCCTCGCAGGGAAGATGGTCATCAAGCATCCTCTCCATTGCCTCCACAAGCGAGTTGGCCATATTATGCATCTCACCTGTGAGACAGGGGGTCTCATCTCCGTGGTTCCCACCACGAACACTTGAATCAGATCCCGCCATGTTAGGGATTGCAAGAGAAAGTGGAATAGGAAAAATATGTGGAATCACACAACCTCACCTCTTGCTTACCCAAGTTCTTACCCGCTCAAGGACCGTGAGTGTGCTAGTGTGGCGAACCAAACTTGTGATTAAGCGTTGAAAGGATTACGAATCAAAAGCCCTTTTTCAGATTTTTGTGGAGCTATAGGTGGCTGTTCAAGGAAGGCTATGGTCAAACAAAGTGTGTAACCTGCTCAAAACTTGCTGTCCGTAACCACCACCAACTTGAGATTATAGATATCAAACTTTAGTTACACAAACCGCAACACAACCCTTTCAACTTCTCCTTTTTTTCTTCTTTTTTCGCTTTTTTTGCTCTTTCTTCACACTTTTTTCTGATTTTTTTAGCTAACAACAAGAACACATATGAGGGGTGCGGAAAAAAATTAAAACACGGAAGAACAAAGGTGGTGACTAGCAACAAGATGACGCAACACAATAAAGTAATAGTACCACAAAAGGCTATAGGATTTTTGTGTGGCTTTTAGTGGACTGTAGGACATGAACAAAACACAAATATATGTGATGGATGAAATCAGTAACAAAATTGTAAAGGGTGGGAGGGTGGGTAATAACCAAAACCTACCGTGACAACGATAGCTCGATTACCACATGATAGGTGCCGATTTGGATCAGCAAAGGATGGCCCGATCTTCACGCAGTATGGGTTTTGTAACAAGGTAAATTGCTGCAAGCGGTAAATAGTTTTATACCGACAAAGGTTGGATGCGACCAAGCGGCGGGGAGAGAGGCACGAAACCGTGAAGACTTGACTCGATCTCCAAGCGACCGCAAAACCACAAGCGGAACTAATCCACACAATATGCGCAAAGCTGGAATCCGTAGAGCAGCAGTAGCGGAACCCGAGAGGGTTCTCTTCACAAGTCCAAGAAGAACAAGGAAGAACAGGTGTGCAGGCACTCAGACTCGGCTGCAAGAAAACCATATGTGGTTGTCTATTCTCAATAATCAAAACTGAGTTCTTTGGGGTACATAGGGGTATTTATACTAGGAACAACCCTCCTAGATGGGTGTGGGATAAGTGTGAACTGAAGTGGCCACGTTGGGAGATGGAAGGCCAAGCTGGTGGAAGCATTCACGAAGTCTTCTTCAGTTCACGCGTGTCTGTTCAACTTCTGCGCAGCCTTTAGTAAATTGGCCATTACTCTTAGCTCGGAAGTCGAAATGATGTGCCGTTTGTTGGGTTGGAATCTTGACTTCGAGGAGCTTCAGTGATGTATCACTTGACCCCGTCTCTTCCGAGATGGTACAGACTTGGACGTGAAGTTGATGCTTCTGCGTAACCACGAGTCTTGTGTGCGTAACCCTTCTCGGCTTGGGCATCTTGGTGTCCTCCACGTAACCTCCGTGTCCTTCACGTAACCCAATAGAAGCCTCTTGTGTAAACTTAAGTAGGAGTAAAGTACGACTTAGTGTATATGACTCTCATCAACATTGCAATGTAACTCGAGAGGAAAGTATGCACCTCTTGTTGGAGTTTTCCTTACGCAGTCCGTCAATCACTTGAGCTCGTGTATCTATGTTTGTTCTTGTGTAACCGGTTGTGCACTTGATTCTTGATGTAAACAGAGGTGGGCTTGGTGCAACCAAGACATCTGGGGTTACGTGCTGTCATGTCCTCATCACATTCTGTACCTGTAGTGCTCGAACACGCAGCTCAGAGGTCAGGGATTCAGAGGCAAGCAAAATGAAATCGCGCGACTTCGATGCATCGGATCTTACAGTATTTAATGCGTTGTTGCCAAGAACGTCGATGAACTGCGGGAAACATAGCAGAGGAGCAGGGAAAACGGATCAGTGATTCGGCGAGCAAAGAAAACGGATCGAGAAATGGTTGGGGAGGGACCGGAGTGGCGATGTCGATTCAGTACCTGCCGGTACAGGCTGGTGGGATCAACTTCGCGTACTCTGAGGATTCAGCGACATCAGTCCGGGTCGACAACGGAGATTCAATATTCCAGCTCGCTTTCTCCTTGCAACGAGAGAAAGAGCTTCCATGCCGTGACCTCTGTTGTTAGGATCATATTAGGGACTGGTGCAGGAGCCCCTACCGAGCGTGTCGTCAGTCCGCCACTTCCTCCATGCGCCGCCACCCATCCACGCGCTGACGTCGTCTGGTCCTCTCAGTCGTAGTTAGCCCGACCTCTTCCGTCAGATGTGTCGTTGCCTCGAGCGGTCTCCACGCTATCACCACGCCTTGCTCCTCTACACTGCACCGGAGCACCACCTCGCTCGGCCTAGATCTGAGAAAAAAAATAAAAGGGATTTGAGATATAGACAGAGTGGATGAAAACGGGAAACGAAGGAAGGGAAAAGGAAGACAGTACCTCTACGTGGGCTTCACCGTCGTGCCTCCCGCACCGGCGAGGGCGCACCGCCTCGCCAAGTCATGCCGCCGTCACCACTGCTCTCCTCCGATGACGCCGCGCTGTCACCATGCCTTCCCTCGTCGGCGAGGCCGTGTTGCCGCCTTCATTCGCCAAGTCGCGCCGCCATCATTGTGCTTGCCCTCGCCTGCGTGCGGAGTGCTAGGAAAGAGATGAAGGAGATGGAAAGCAAGCTGCTGCTAGCTAGAGAGAAGAGGAGGATGGAAAGTTGTGCCACTGTGGGCGACTGCGAATGACAGGCTTCTATCAAGCAGCAGAGCTAGGACGACATGCAGCGTTGGTAAAAAGGACGACGTGGAGCGCAGGTTCCAACTGGGGAGGCTGCACCCATCGACGTGCAGCGAGCCGTCCACGTGCCCCTGGGCCATCGACGGCGGGCCTTGACCGGGTGACGCGGCGGCACCGCTCCAACCGAATTTTTAAAATATATTTATTTTTCACAATTTTTCGAAAATATAGCGATTTAAAATTTGCGAAAGTAGGCGTGGTAAATGACGGTGGGGACCTACCACCAACGAGCGGGTAGAATTAGTAACTGGTCATTTCAATTAGCGGTTGATGCAGGTAACATGCAGTCTTGTAAGCGGGTTCCGGTCGCCACCTACATCATTTCAATTGGCGGTTGGTAGGTAACCCAGTCTTTATAGCGGAGTTCGGTCGTCGTTTCCTGGCGTGAGGGGACTTCTTTCAAAAATCATAATTTTTGGTATGAACTCGGATGAGGATAAAATTTATCTGAAAATTGTAGCTTTCGAGATCTACAACTTTAGTTCAAACTTTTTCATTTGAAATCATCTTTGGACTCAAAAATCAATATACTAGATCCGGATAGTATCGATTTTGAGTCAAAGATACTTCAATCGATCCGATATTATATCAATTTTTGAGTCAAAGATGACTTCAAATGAAAAAGTTTGAAATAAAAAGTTGTAGATCTGAAAGTTACAATTTTCGTATAAATTTTATCCTCATCAGTTCATATCAAAAGCATTATGATTTTGAAGAATGTCCTGCCATAACCGAAAGCAGCGGCAACCCTCTGTAAATGACCATGCTGTTAGCCAGATTGATAAGCTCGATACTCACCGCGTTTACTGCTTGTGATGAGATCCTCAGCCATTTACCACGACGGTTCGAGACTACTTTTGCAAATTTTTGCATCCTATTATTTTTGGAAAAATTGTGAAAAATAAATAAAAAATAAAAATTCGCTCAACCGCGCCCCCGCTGCATCTTTAAAGGTTTTAATTGTGCCCAATCCAGGTGGAACTTATTGGGCTGACTGCAATCCTGAGGCACAACGAAAATGCTGTTCGTTTAGGCCCGGTCCGGAATAGAAACGATGTTGGCTTCGTTCCTGAGCTCAACCCCACGGTCAACTCCATTCCCCGTGTGGCACCCTCTGGATCGAATCCTACGAGGCTACGACGAGCGAGACGGGGCACTTGCGGCGTGGGGTGGCGGGCGGCAGCGACGACGACGGCGCGGGGTGAGGCAACGACGCGGCGGCGCGACGCTGGTAACACATGGCCCTCGTCTTCCTTCCCTCTTCTCTCCCTCACGAGCTTGCTTCTTGAGGTATGCCGGATCTGCCGTGCTTGGGGAAGGAGGGGTTGGAGCGCCGACTCCACCTTCCGCTGTCGCCGTGCAGGTCAATGGATGCCATCCTCTTGAAGGATGTGGACGAGGCCCTGGACGGGCTCTACCCATTTTGGTTCTTGATCTCCTCCCCTTCCAAATTAGCTTGGTTCTTGAGGTCACGCAGCAAGCTTGCAGATCCAAGCATTCAGTAGGCTGCTGATATACTACTGCAGTGCAAACCGTTCAGTTTCTCCTGTGGTAGTGCAAAAGAATTGTTGCTTTTCTTTCCTCAGTTGTACTGCATGCAGTGCTTGGAGTAGCAGTAATCTGGAGATTATCATGATGTATGAAAATTACTCAAACCAATATGGTACTTTGCTTTCCTGCAATTATTTGTTCAAAATTAATTTGCTCAAGACTGATATGCCCCAAAGAACATCCAGAAGGTGGGGACTAAATGAAATGGATGTGTCTCAGTTAAATGTTGGGTGCAGCACAATTTATTCCTTCCTTGCCGGAAGGAGTAGAATTGTGGATTATAGTAGGTTGAGCTTTTCTATTTTCCTTCGATGTCGCTATTAGCAAATAAGTTATTTGCAAAGTTAGCTGCAGCATGATGTCACAAGGCTCATATGCAATCATGTTAATTTAGGCAAATCCGTAGGGATTAATGAACATGCCTGATGACAAGAAATTCATGGATTACTGCTAGTGCTGGTAGATTGGTTCTTTTAGTTTATTCATCTTGTTCTGTAGTAAAATAAGTTTAATCTGACCAAAGTTAGCTATCAGGCTAGCTGCACTTCAAGAAAATTAATTTTGACATGTGATTGCAGTTGTCTGAAGTTGACTGTTTGCAGTAATTTTGACCCTCTCTGCGATATTTCCTGTTTCTAGTAGCTGCAGATACATTTGAAACATGGTATGAACTGGATTATCGGGCACTAATGGGCAGGATAGATCGGCTACTCGCCCTCTCGGAGGAGGCTCTGAGATGCACTCTTTGATCTATTTTCTGCTTATCTAACCCTAGGACTCCTAGCTGCCTTTTATAGACTCAAAGCGCCTAACAAATCCAATCCAAAACTAACTAATCTTATCTAATTTGCTAACAAACTAATCCTTATCCGAGTAGTGGCCCAGGCCCATAATTGGTCCCACCATAACAAAACAAGAGTAGCTCCACCTTGTAATTTTGACCAAATTATATCATTTGATTGCAACTCTACTACTAGCTGTATGCCTTTGCTTCCTCTCTGTCCAATATGGTTTACTTTGTTGTTCGTGTAGCTATCAGCTACACCACTACATAGATGTATATCAATGATATTTAAGTCCAGCGGCTTCTTATCTGGATAGCTAAGTGCAGTGGCTTGTTATCTGGATTCAGTTACCCTCCTGGTGCCTGGATAGCTAGTTGGTTATGTCGACTGAAAGTAGCATCAAGAGCTAGCACATCTGACAAATTCATTTTACTATGTCAGCTATTCACATTTACAGATTTTATTCATTTTACCATGTTCTTCTCTTGTTACTTGTAATCCATACTGTACCAAATGTCTGCATTGATTCAAAGGGTTTATTTATTTTCTTGTGATTACATATGAGGCATTAGCAGAACATGGGAGCAGAACTTGTAAATTTGTTGCTTTTTTAAAGCTTGACAGGGCTTCAACTGGAGTTGATGCTGGTGAGGGATCTAGAGAACGACAATTGCTGGTGAGGGATCTGGAGTTGGTGCTTCAACTACATGAAAGGCTCATGTTTCTAGTGCTACATATTCTAATTGAAAGAGCGATTGTTAGTTAGTACTTAGTAGTTTCTTGCGGCCTGAATTGATGTTGTGGAAATTTGGTCCTTGTTGGCCCCAAACACCCTGCAACCTCAAGGTAAACTCCTAGAACACCTAGAGCTTGGCAAGAACAAGATGAAGAACACCTAGAGCTCACAAGCACACCCACACACAGCAACTAGCAGCTGCTGCAAGCACTCAGAATGTGGCGAATGAACTGCCTTTACCATTCCAATGGTTGGGATACATATACACATATGCTTACCTACTCCCTACACCTCAAGTACAACACTGTACATACACCTAATGTGAGGTATGCCACTATATGGCACTGCTCATACATACTGCTAGTACTACAGCCACTATTTGGCTTTGTCAGTGGCACTGTTGCCACATACTAGATACAACAGGCAATGCTGCAATGACTTGCATGCCCAGAATTTCAGGGGAGGGAGAAGTGGAGCTGCAGCAAATTATCTTACAATTCTTCCCCTAATTTCTGCTGCCATCCTAAGCTCCAAGGTCCACCATGCCAATCGTCTTCGAGAGACTTGGTGAGGATGTCTGAGTTGCCGGCTGTCTCGACGAACTCGATGACGATCTTGCCATCATCAACGCAGCTCAGAAGGAAGTGGAACTTGACGTCGATGTGCTTGCTCCGGTCGTGGAGCACCGGATTCTTGGCCGGCCGCAATGTTGGTTGGTTGTCCACCATGAGCGAGGAGCAGCCTTCTTCACCTCCTGTGTTCTCTCTCCACCGGGCGCAACGACCGCCTGCACGCGCACGGTCAGCGACATACTCGACGCGCGTCGGCCACAATCTTCGCTTCAGCCGATTGCCATGAAATCGGGCCGGGAGGAAGAAGCACATCGAGGTGCTCGCCGTCCGATGTCGCCCGCCATGTCGCATCGGCGAAGGCGACCCACGCGCTTCCTTGTCGCCGGACCAAGACAATCCGCCGTAGTGCCTTGATGATGTAGCTGACCGCCACCGTCAATGGTCCTCCGTGGATCCTCCATGAAACGACTCACATACCCGAACGAGATGTCCTAGGGTGTGCGTGAGGTAGCGCAATCCGCCGACGATGCTTGATGCACAACCGACCTTCTCCGCTGCGTTATTCCTCGATAGCTTCAAGTGCTCCTCCACCGGTTGTGCGGGCTTGCATCGCCCGCCATGCCCGCCCCACCGCCTTCTCCGCGTGCGCGCTTATCCCGCGTCTCGCTCCTCGCTTCACCGATGCCGAGGGTAATGGGAAGCGGGCCCAAGTCGCTCATGCGAAATCGATCCGCCATCTCCCGCTTGAATCCGGCGATGTCCGCCGCGCGTCCCTGTCACCATCAAATCGTCGACATACACACCAACGATGAGCTCGAACTTCCCCCGCCGTCGCGCATAGATGGCGTGCTCTGTTCGCACGGTGAAATAAGCGCCCGGGAGCGTGGCGTCGAGCTTGGCGTTCCACGCCCTCGGTGCCGCGCCCGTCTGAGGCGCCTTTTGCAAGACCTGTGCTCTGCTCCAGACACGACGAAGCCCGGCGCCTGCTTGACGAAGACCGTTTCCGCCAGATCGCCGTTGAGGAACGCTGACTTGACGTCGAGGTGGTGCACCTCCTAGCGTTTCGGCCGCCACGCTAGCGGCAAGAATGACTCCATCCGCGCCATGCGAAGACTTCATCGAATCGATCCTTCTGCCGCACGAACTCATGAGCGAGGCGCTTTGTATTTGACGATGGCGCGCGTTCGCCGCTTCACCTTGAAAACCCATTTGAGCCCGATCGGCTGCGGCTGCCGAGCATCGACGAGCTCCGGTGTGGTTCTCCTCGATGGACTTCATCTCCATCATCGCCTTCCTCGGTTCTCCTCTCGCCGCCTCCGACGTGGGTGGCTCTTCTCGCACTTGTCGCCGCGGCGTCATCGAGGATGCGGCTTGCCGAGCCCGGCGTGGTCGCCGACGATGTCGTTGATCTTGCGGAACCGCACGTCCCGCCGTTGTGGAAGGCGCCCACGTCTGTCGCCGAGGTTGCTTGGTGAGAGCGTACTCACCGCCACGGTGCCGTGATCTCTGGTGCCGATGAGCCTTGTGGCGTGTTCTCCCCAGAGACCACGCGCTTTATTCTCGGCCGGGACTTGGCGGCTCGTCTGGCCTCCTCGCTCGCGGCGTGCGCCGCTCCTTCGCCGAGGCCGTTGCTTCTCTTCGCCTGCGTTCTACCGTGGATCACCATGTGCTCGATAGTGAACGCCCGCCGCCGCCAAAGATCCCCGACCAGAGCTTCCGGTCCGGCGCCGCCACCTCGTCGAAGACGACGTCGCGCGACACCACCACCCTGCGCGCACAAGGATCAAACAGCTTGTATGCCTTGCTGCCCTCCTCGTAGCCGGGAGCACCATGCGTGAGCTCCGGTCTTCCACTGCGCGATGAACGGTGTTCTTCACGTGGTCGATGCAATTAACGTCCGGAGGGAAGAGCGTCGGTTGCCGCCCGTACCACGCCTCGAACGGCGTCTTGTCCTTCAGCGCCGTCGTCGGCGAGTGGTTGAGGATGAACACCGCCGCCGCCTAACGCCGCGGCATCTTCTTGGCCTTGAGCATCCTCGCCATGCCGACGATCGCGTTCGCCCACCACGCCGTCTGCTGCGGCAGTATGGCGCGGTGGTGGCGGCCGATCGGCGATGCGTGGCGGGTCGGTGACCGACGTGAACTCACGCCGCGATCGCCCGACGCGGCAGCTTCTTCCGGACTCGCTACGGAATCGCTGATTGCCGCCGTCCGGTCTGGTGTGATCGGTAGCGCCCACATGTACCACTATCGTCGACGAGGAGGAAGTAGCCCGCGCCGCCGGCGTGATTGGCCCGCAGAGGTCGCCGTGGACGAGCTCAAGGACGTCCGCCGCCCTGAACTTCGCCATCTTGGGGAACGACAGCCCGCTTCATGGCGGTGCCTGCGGCACGGCGTGCTCGATCTGTAAGTCCGCGCACCATCTTCCCGCCCTGCGTCGGTGGCCAAACTGGCGTGCAGCCCGCTCAGCCGCTGTTGCGCACACTGCCGACGTGATCGATCCTTAGATCCGGCATACGGTCATTCGGGCGCCTCGCGCAAGGCGCTGCCTCGGTCGTGGATGCTTAGGACGCCGTCCTCGATCTGCACCTTGCACCCATGTTCGTCGAGCTGCCCCAAGCTCACGATCCGAGCGCGCGCGGATGTAGTACGTCCGTGCGCGGTGCTGCTCGTTCGCACCGGAACACCACGGTGCGCGCCACCGGATCTCCACGCCCAGCCGTCGAACTTCAGGTGATGATCCGCGTCGAGCCGGAGAAGGCCGCCTACGACCGGTCATGTGGTTGCTGGCGCCGAAGTCGAGGTACCACCTCTGCTGCGCCTGCCGCCGAGGTGTACTTGCCGCACGGCCGTCCGAGGAAGATGCTCGCTGCACTCTCGCCCACCGCTCTCCTCCTCTGTTCGACCGGCCGGCGTCGCCGCGTCGCAGCCGCGGCCCATCGCCGCCGACGCGATCGCTTGGGCTCGCGGCCCGGCACTCCTTTGCCTGCTGTCTGCCGCACGCATCGGTGGCCACGCGCTTGGCGCCTTTCTTCTTCGGCGCTTTGCCGCGCTTGTCCCGCCCGGCGGGCCTGACCACCGGCGCTTGAGCCGCGAGCTCGACTGCGGCTTGCGCACTCCTCTTTGCGTGAGGAGTAAGTCCGCATCGACACGCGGTCGTCTTCCTCCTGGCGCGGTCCTCCGCCGCCGTCAGGCGCCCGTCACCTCTTCAATCGAGATGGTCTTCAGGTCGAGCATGGTCTCGATGGAGATCACCACCTGCTCGTACTTCTCCGGCACCGTCCGGAGATACTTCTTGACGACGTCCTTCTCAGATGGTTCGCCCAAAGACCGCCACCGGGCAAACCATCACCGGAGCCGCACGAACTCCTCCACGGTCTCGGGCGCGAAGTCGATCGTCGTACTCCGACGCCTGCCGCTGGCGTCGCGGATCCGCTCGCCGCCGAGCCGCATCGTTTCGCTTGTCCCACGCTCTTCGCGTCGTCTGCGCCCGGTGGCGTCTGGCTTCGGCGGGACGGCCTTGAGGATCGCCTCCGCATCGCGGAGGTCCTCGTGCTCGTCCACGCCCGTGACTGCCACAGGCCCCGCGTGAGCATCACCTTCATGATGGTTGACCACTCGGGTAGTTGGTGCGGGTCAGCATGGGGAACTGGGCGGCGCCGACGTCCCTGACCTGCCTCGACACCACGGTGGTGGTGGAGGCGCTGGCCTGGCCCTTGGCCTTGTCAGCCTCCGCCTGCCTAAGCCTCTCTCGCCTCGGCGCCAACCGCGTCAGCTTCCCAGCCATCAGGCCCTGAACTCAGAGCTCTGATGCCAATTGTTGGCCCCAAACACCCCTGCAACCTCAAGGTAAACTCCTAGAACACCTAGAGCTTGGCAAGAACAAGATGAAGAACACCTAGAGCTCACAAGCACACCCACACACACAGCAACTAGCAGCTGCTGCAAGCACTCAGAATGTGGCGAATGAACTGCCTTTACCATTCCAATGGTTGGGATACATATACACATATGCTTACCTACTCCCTACACCTCAAGTACAACACTGTACATACACCTAATGTGAGGTATGCCACTATATGGCACTGCTCATACATACTGCTAGTACTACAGCCACTATTTGGCTTTGTCAGTGGCACTGTTGCCACATACTAGATACAACAGGCAATGCTGCAATGACTTGCGCATGCCCAGAATTTCAGGGGGAGGGAGAGAAGTGGAGCTGCAGCAAATTATCTTACAGTCCTCTTCGACTTTTATCTTGGCATATTTGTATTATCAAGGTGAAGGCAATTGGCTCTATAGTTCTTCTTCCCTTTGTCTTGACAGTTAAAATTTTTAAGTGAAATCGTTGTGTCTCGTGAACATGTGAGTAGCTTGAATATTGAATCTCAGCTCTTGTTGAAGTGGTTGAGGCTGGAGTGTAAGTCTGGTGAATCTGTGGTTGATTAGTTTGAATATTGCCCTGTGTAGCTTCCTGTTCAACCGAACACAGTTTTGTAGAGATTGGAATGTTTCCTCTCCGGGATTGAAGCACACCAGGATCAAGTGAATTACCTGGATTCACTCGATCCTGGCTCTGAACTGTTCCTGGGCAGTAACGGAAACACAACATCCGAACGAGGCCTTAATTTGGTGCCTGACTGCCTGTAGTCCGATTAGCTTCATCAGTTCATCTGATGTTGCACGTTATGCTCTAATTTCAGTAGTTTGGTCTTGCAATTCGGATCGATTTACACTATTCCGTGTCAAAAAAAATGATGGTTTAGTGTTTACGTGTACAGTACTAATTAGTGTTGTCGGGCTTATAATTGCTTCTACAGTAGTTCTGCTGTCATGCTTTGCTGTCCAGTTCAGTTCCTGTCTACTTCCCTTGTTCTGAATCTTTAAGATAAATCCATCTTCATCTTGCCTTGGGTTGCAGGGCTCGGTAGGAATAAGCAACGGTGAACCGAAATATGGCAGAGACAGCGAACGGGAAGGAGGAGACCAAGAGGACAGGACTGGAAGGAACAGGCCTACCGCTACAAGGCAGTTCCCATGGCAACCTTCACAGTGCTGGCAGCGACCAACAGCTGAGGCAGTTGCTCAATTCGCTTAAATCCTCCAAGTCCCCTGTAAGTACAAATGCTCCTCTGCACTCACGACTGAATCACGGAATGAACCAAACAACCTCCTTATTTCTATTGTGAAATGTTTCACTTCTAGCGACAAGGGAATGAGCGCAAAAAGGGGAAACAGTGTGTGCAGTGTTCTTACAAGTTAGAACACGGATGCACTATCATTTACCACATGGAATTTGTTTTAACTAGTTTATTTTGATTAAATCTCTTTGACATGTTCTTTTCAGGCTGTGATCAACTATGGTGCGTCATGGTATGTTACCCTCTTGCTATGTTTTTTCTTTCATATGACTTAATTCAGGAATTGAAAATGTTTAATATTTGGACTTGTTCTTACCATTCTTTTTTTACTTGAATTTGATTGTGTAATAAACGATAGTACTATGCCCATGTGATTTGATTCTAGAAGATACCACTTCTCTCACTAGTTTGCTGTCAATCTTTGCGCTGTTGCAGTCATTGTGGGATGTAACATCTTCAGAGTTGATTACTGTCATGGTCTCATGGATTAAGTGAACATCTGTCAAATGCTTGATTCGGTGTGAAAATTATGTGATCCCATATGATACCAAGGCAAATAAAGAACTGTTTCACTTTTTGGCTCCATTATCAAAACAAATTTACAAATCTAGAGCCTACCGGTAACCGTATATGGGAATACCATTTGCTTCTCTTGCCTCTGTATGACTAACCAATCTGATTCCTGCCTTGTATGTAGGTGTCGTGTTTGCAGTCAGATTCTTCCATCCTTCTGCAAGTTGAGCAATGAATTCAAGAATCTTACGTTCATCTACGCTGATATTGGTAAGTGCCCTGAAACAACACAAAGCATACGCTACACCCCAACTTTCCATTTTTATCGAGATGGAGAAAGGGTTGATGAGATGTTTGGCACAGGAGAGGAGAGATTACATGATCGACTTTGGTTGCATTCTTGATGCTTATTTGTGACTTCCGCTCTCACTGTTCTCACGAACCGTTTATATTGAATGTGACTTGTACTTTGTTTTTTCAAATTTTATAACTAGTAACAGAGTTCTATTGTCAAACCCAATCTTTTTTGTCTGTACTGTGTTTTTTTATGGCCATATTTACTAGAGGATATTCAGCATATATCTGCTATTCTTGTCTAGCTCTTGTGCTTGCGCCCAAGTTGAAGAGAACAAATGAACAATCAGAAAACGAGCTTCTGAAACAACAAACACAATTTGACACGTTGAATCATGGTTAATATCTGATAGAAATATGCTGCTAGTCATTGAGACTGGATTGTGTGAGACTAAAGTAAGCAGTTCACTTATTTACCAGGCGCTACTGCTTAAATTAATCGGTTAATTTTTTTTCATTTCAGAACGAACTTACATTCAGCAGTATTCAAATATTGCGAAGTGAATGCATCGTTCAGGAACCAGTAGCCATACAAAGAAGAAAAAAAGGCATAATTAATTGTTCCCATGGAGCATTGAAAAAACACAGGCGTAATAATTCCAAGAGAAGTCACATTTCTTATCCCTTTCCTAAAGCCATGTACACTATCCACAATGCTCTTCCCATTTGAGATTACAAGAGGGCATCCACCTACAGGCTTTTTCAAGAATTAGTGGTTATACCGCATACATATGTGCTTTGCAGGATCCACAGATTTCAGATGTGATATCACAACAGCCTCTCTGAAAAAATATGAAAAAATGGAATCTAGGAGATCTAATTCAAATTGTACTAAGCTAAAGCAATTGCCAAACATTCGATGCAAGTTGGTCTGAAGACAAGTTCAGCAGCGGTTGCTCCATCCAAGTGAACACATTCATTGCCAGGTAGATATCAACTACAGGCAGTCAGGCCCAACAAAAAATCAGCAGTCAGTAATCATGACGCAGTAACATTAGGCTTCATGGATTTTTTCAGCTTTGAGGGGCCAGGTTTAGCTCGACTCCTGTTACGTTCTGCCTTAATGGATGCAATCACCGCATCTGCTCCAGGACCAAGGCCTTTCCTGCCAACTAATTTCACACCATTTTTCACAGAGGTAATGCAACCTCATGTCATCACCTCCTCTAACCTCTCTTAACTCCATAGCTTGCTGTCGTGATAGCAATGTGTAAACATAAAGTTGCTGTTGCTGGTTAAAATGTGACTGGAGCTGCTGAAACAACAATTTGTTTGAGTGGTTCTGTTCTGCCTTTGCACCTTCAATTGCATTTTTCTTTCGCTGCCCACCAAATTCTACCTTTAGAATAGCTGGGGATTTCGGATCAGAAGCTTTTCCTCCGAAAATAACGGAGAAGCTCCCAAACTCCAAATCTGGTTGCCTAAACAAGTCCGTTAGTATAGTAGCACAAGCCTGCGTGTTTGTTGATGAGCTTTTGTCCACTTTAGTCTTTGCTACTCGTGCATTGGCATGGAGTGTGATGCTACCAGCCTCTCGCAAACCACTGATGAAAGCACCGTGCATTGTTGCTGGGTAACGTCTCGTGGTAGCCTCACCAGCAAAGAAAAGACGCCCATCACCAACACTCTCGGCTAATATGTCATAGTCATCTCCAGATGCTCCAACAGCAACATGAGATGAACCTAGACTGAAGGAGTCAGTGCCCCATCTAGTGCAAACACTCTGTAGAGGATCAGGAACCTCAATCCCTTGTGGTTCATAGATACCTGTCGACAAAAGGTGCATATTTTAGATAAAAGCCCAGGGGTTTAAGCAGTCAAATCGATTTATATGACACAAACATAACTGTATGTACTTCAGGATATCTTTGGAAGTGACTAGACTACAGATTATGTATTGAAGTAACTCCTGGTTTTGAGAGGTGCTGAAATTACATGATGCAGAGTAATTTGAATAGTGATGCAGAGTTTGTTAGTTTTTTCTTGGAAGAAAATCAAACTTTGATTGTAGAATATTCTCACCTCTTAGTATTTGAAGAACTGAGCTGACAGCATCAGTTGGAGGTGTGGTTTCAAAATTGTGAGCAGCTTCACCAGCAACCAAGGCCATCAGCAATGGGCCACCAGCCACCGTCGCATAGCTATAGAACAGAAAGAACTCCCCACGACGCCTTGGATCTTCAACCAGATGCCCGAATGTATCTAGGTCAGTGCTCCAGAAAACATTTGGAAACAGCATGGCTACTTTGTTCAACAACCCAAATCCAAGCCTCTTAATACTATCAAGCTTCCTCTGTGGCAACTCAGGTAAAAACTTGATGCCTCCATTCTTCAAAACCCCAAGTGGAACTGTGCACAGTGCCATGTCCCCTTCATACACTTGCCCTCCATTGACAACCACCTGCACCCCATCCCCTCCATATCGTATAGTGTGCACCGTCCTCTCGTAAACAATCGGCACATTCTCTGCCAGGGCTTGCACAAGTCTCCCATTGCCACCAGGCAAGAAGCAGTGATCGCCACCCATGTCATATGGATCATCCTGGTCCCAGAACGCAAGGCTTAACCTCGACAACAATCCCGCATTGGCATACTCAAGATTCGCTAGATGCCAATTGAACAAGTTCTTCTCCTCCTGTGTGGAGATGCCTCCATCTGCTTCCCGTAATGTCTCAAGCGCAGCACCAAGCGAAACATCCACTGCCACCTCCCCCATAGATGTCCGCAGGTTGCTCGACTTATCAAGAAGCTTGTTAAATGTAATCTCTACTTTCTTATCCACATCTGGATCAACTGGTGATCCATCTGGCCGGTAGAGTGGGCACTTGTCTCTAATCTTGTGCATGGGCAAGCCAAGCTGCTTTGCCACAATTCCCAGCGGGTTACCAAAAGTTCCGGTAAGCACGCTGCCGCCAAGATCACCAGCAGCTGAGCGCCCACCGCCTTCCATCTTCTTCGTGTACACACGGCCACCGCACCTCTTGCGGCCCTCCAAGACTATAACCTTAAATCCAAACGCCACAAGCTGTCGTGCCGCGGCGAGCCCGGCAAGGCCCGCACCGATGACGACGACGGTCGTTGGCCTCGTGGGCTCCTTGGGGATGTGCTCCTTGATGGCCGGCGCGACACCGAAGTTAACGTAGCTGTGGGAGACGAGGAAGGAGTAGGCGGCGTTGAGGAGGTGCTCACAGTGGGGAGGGATGAGCGTCGCGAAGGGCTCCTTGGCGAGCCAGGAGTTGTAGGTCTCGCGCCACCGGCAGAGGAGGTGGTTGCGGATGAGGATGTAGTTGACCTGCTCGATGCCGCCCACATCGGAAACCACGCCAGCCTCAATCTCCTCGTCGGTGAGGGAGTCCGCCGGGAAGCCCGCCGTGAGCGCGGTGACGGCCTCCGCGGTAGGCTCCCGATTTATCACTATGATGTCGTCGGCGGAAGAAGCAGGGTGTGGCGGCTGGGAGGGCGCCGCGGGAGAGAGGGCGGGGGCGGCCGGGGACCCGGAGGGGACCTTGCGGCGGAATCCGGTGCGCTTGCGCTTGTTGGGAAGGCAGGATTGGGGAGGACAAGGGTGGAGCTCGGTGACGGGGTGGCGGTAGGATCTGGGGGAAGAGAGGAGACGATGGGGAGAGGCGCGTAAGGTGGCGCCTGGTCGGACATGGTCGCCGGCAGCGTGCGGCGAGGGGCGGCGGCGGTGGTGGGGCACCTGGCGATGGGTTTAGAGTTTAGACGCGAGCGTAGAGCAGGTGGAACAAAGGAAACAGGCTATGCGTTTCGTTTCCGCCTTCACGTCAAGGATACGTAAGGGTTAGTTACGCCTTCGAAGGCGTCTGTAAGTAATCAAGTTCAGTCTTCAGAAATCACCATCTTCCTGGGAGGTTCATATATGTGCTTCCCATTTTACAAAAGAAAGAATGCATATTCACTTCATCCGAGTCTCTGGATTTCTGCTAGCATCATTCAACATCAACTGATGCAGAAGAAGTTTCTTCTTCTGAATCACATCTTTCATTAGTTTATTAGAACAATCAGTTTGGGAAGAACACCATGTATGATTGCAGAAAGTGGAGCTCTTTATTTCAAGTTGCTTTGGCAAGCCAAACTAGAGATACATATACACATTGCCCACCATTGAGTGGCCTTCTTCAGCCAAATCTCCAATGAACATAGAATTACAAAGAACAAATCAACATGCAAGAGATTCTAGCATGGTGAATGGACCAGACCATACCAGAAGTTGTACTTCTACATCACTACATGGCTGCAGTACACCCGGCAACTACATGGCGGCAGTACTTCTGTTGCGAGCTGCACTGCCCGTCCTCAACATTATAACTTCACTGCTGTTTGTGTGCTTGTTGTGATTCTCTAAGTTATATTTTCCGAAAAGAATCCATGAAGACACCAAGAATGAGATCAGGGATCTGCACGCACTGTCGATAGATAGCTTTAGGTATCGAGATTTATTGACTGGGAATTTCAGCAGCCGCTTGTACCCAATTGTCGTGCCTTCAACAATTGTTTGCCACAATTTATCTATGAGGATATCCACATGAAACTCGATAACACGCTGTCCCAGCTGTATAGGCTCCTGGAGCTGGAGCACATTGAAGGAAGCAGATTGCCCAAGGTCAAGAGCATTTCCCAGCAGGTTTGCCCTTCCTCATGGAGCCCAGTAGGAGTATATGTTGTCTTCAAGCACATTGAGGGTGCAAATTGCAGATTATCCTGCCCACCACGAACACTGTTTGCTGTGACAGTAGCATTGGCAGCAAAGTTAAGAGAGAAAATTGTATGCCGGATCTCAGTGAATTCCTGAAGGACTTGCATGTCTTCATCGGAAATGAGGCCAGATGAATTGGGAGGGACATTCAAAATGAGGAGACAGTTTCTACCAACTGATTTGTAGTATATGTCAAGCAGAGTTGTTGCGTTTTTTGGTTTCTCTGAGGCATGCCAGAACCAACCTGGCCTGATGGAAACATCACATTCTGCAGGAACCCAGTCTTGCCCAAAAGGATCTCCACAGCGTGAGTATCTGGGGACAGTTGGCATTTTTAGTCATAGTGAATACATAAAAGCAGGATGATATCAGTAACAAACGATCTTTGTGGCTCTGCGCGTTATTTTATCAGGTTGCTCTGAAGAAACAATAATGTGTGAATGTTATCGATTCTAGAAATATGCACAACAACAACAGGTTAATCACATTAAAAAATTGCCACATCCAATGTTATTATACAGAACTATACTAAAGAAGAATTTTAGCCAACAAGTCTACTGTTCTGATTTCAAAACTTTTGTTATAGGACCATCCTGGAAATTTAATTTGGTGCAGATATCACATTTGCAGTGGCCACTTTCTATGATACACAGTCATCAAATAATGCTGAGTGCACACTGACCAAATAACAATGGTCTGAATTATAAAGCACCATCCTTAACTTCAATTTGAAGAAAACTACAATGTTTATTTACACATAACATTGTCATCCTCTACATTTGCAGGCATGCGTACGTGCTCGAATAAGTTATCATTTGCAATCAGGGCAAGAACTGCAGCACCATGCTTTGAAGTAAAGGTTAGATGTCTGGTAATCTGGCCCCATAAAAAATGTATTATGGTAGTGTAACTTCAAAGCGGGTTCAAAGCAACAACTGAATAGCTACCTCACTGAAAACAAGTTGCAGTCATAACTGAAACATTCAATCAAACTAAAAGGCTATGCATTTCAAACACAGAGATTGTCTCCTATTGAATAAGAACCATCATATATGCCTGTTTATCCTTTTCTATAAATATGCTACTAACAAATCCGAAATCCACTAATGAGAGAAATTATATTGAAATTCCATCCATGCTAGAATCTTGACAGAGTTATGGCTTATGTGATTCTAAGCTAATGACAGACAGACAAAGCTAGCTAGTCATTGCATTACTTACTCAGCAGTAGTGTGCCCAATAGTCACGGAGCTCTTATTGAAGGTAGACCAGCAGGTATAACCTGCAACCCCTGCCTCGTCTCCCACCCATCTAGTGTCTGGTCCAGCATCTGAGAAGATAACTACCTTTTGTTGTAGCTGATGTATAAGTGCAAACCAGGCATTAAACATATAATCCATCTTCTTGGCATCACCCTTTGCACCATCAAGCCAAACTTCCTCTACCTCTCCATATCTGCATATTTGTAGTGATCTTTAATCTTTAGATTATCCTAAATGCAGAAAATTTATAACTGAGTGTCCACAATGATGAGTAGAAAGTATATGAATGCTAAGTCTTTTCTTTTCATAGGGCACCATAATTAGTCACTGATGATAAAAAAATCGAAATGCAAGAATTATCACACCTGGTCAGCAGTTCCGTCATCTGGCCCATGTAATGCTCATTGTACGCGACGGTGTCCCCATATACCGGCTCGTGCCGGTCCCACGGCGACAGGTACAGCCCCAGCCCGACCCCCTCCGCGCGCGCGGCAGCGGCGAGCTCCGCGATGACATCCCCGGCCCCGCCCCGCCACGGCGAGGCGGCCACCGAGTAGTTGGTCAGCGCCGACGGCCAGAGGCAGAAGCCGTCGTGGTGCTTGGCCGTGAGCACGACGCGGCGGAACCCGGCCCGCGCCGCGACGCGCGCCCACTGGCCCGCGTCGAGCGCCGAGGGAGCGAACACGGACGGGTCGGCGTGGCCGGTGCCCCACTCGGAGTCCGTGAAGGTGTTGGGCCCGAAGTGGAGGAAGAGCGCCATCTCCGAGAGCTGCCACCGAAGCTGCGCGTAGGACGGGACCGGCAGGATCGGTAGAGGCGGCGGCGTCGCGGCCGCGGAGGCAGTGGCGCCATGGGCGCAGAGGAGGAGAGTAGGTGGGCGAGCAGCACAGGAAGAAGTGCTGCCATTTTCGTCAGAAAGGGGCGTGTTGTGTGGCTTCAGAGTTGACTGATTTTCTGTCATGGAACCCATATGTCGATGTGTAGTTGAATAATCTGTAACAACTTTGCAAGTGAGACTCACTGGATCTTCTCTCAACATGCAGCGTCACAACATCACCATCCGCTCAACTGCTAGAATCATGAATTTATGTCGCCTGCGATTTTACGCAATTATGCATTGAGTTAGCATTTGCAGTATCATGCTACAATTTTAAGTAGTTCTCTCTAAATAAAATGAATGTATTTTTATTTACATTGTTGTTTGAAAAAATATTACGATACAATCATTTTAGTATTTCTACTTTCAAATTGCATCTTCAAATTTTGTTGAAATTCCACGAAACACGAGGTGTCGATATCAACTTATACTCGAACCTTTCTCTTCATTCAAAAAAAATACCCAGAACCTTTCTCCATTCACCTTTTACTACAGTGCTGGATCTCGAACTTTTCTATTATACTTCCACTATTCTCAATTATAAATCATTTAATTTTCTAATACACTTACATATAATCTAGATGCATATAAACATTTGTCCCACGGCGGTGGGGGTCCGATCCGTGCGGGCGCATGACAGCTTTCCGCCGTGGGCCTGGCGGTAGAACCACTACTTGGTAAGCCATGGCGATAGGACCTAATCGCTGCGTCTATGGCCGGTATACCTATAAAAAAGGCGGCGGTACGTCCCCCACCCTACCTTCAGCTTGACCCTCTCCCTCATCTCTCTCGAGATCGTTTTCTTTCTTTTTTAATTAGTTTAATTACGTAATTAGTGTAGATAATTAGATTTTAGTTTAGAAAATTTAGAAATTAGTTTAAAAAATTTAGAAATTACTTTATCTTGTTCTAGAAAATGGAAAATTAGTTTAAAAATTTACAAATTTAGAAATTACTTATCTTATTTAGAAATAATCGAAAATTACTTTATCTGTTCTAGAAAATATAGAAAATAGTTTCCATTTTGTAGAAATTGTAGAAAATTACTTTATCTTGTTTAGAAATTCTAGAAAATTACTTTTATGTTTTAGAAAATGTAGAAAATGTAGAAAATAGTTTTCATGTTGTAGAAATTGTAGAAAATCACTTTATCTTGTTTAGAAATTCTAGAAAATTACATTTTCTGTTCTAGAAAATGTAGAAAATGTAGAAAAATAGTTTTCATGTTGTGAAATTGAAGAAAATCACTTTATCTTGTTTAGAAATTTTGAAAATTACTTTATCTGTTTTAGAAAATGTAGAAAATGCACGAGATTACTTTATCCGGTTTTAATTGTTAATTTATTTTTGTATGCGCTCAGTATGGATCGGGCTCGGTGAGGCTCGGGGCTTGAGGCTGCGCGTGATGACGGAGTTGTTGGAGGCTGTCGGCACCAGCACTGCTTCGTACTCGCCGAGTCCTCGGAGAGGATCTTGGACACGCACGTTCTCGCACTCTGTGAACGTTGTTGCCGATCCACAGTTGGGTTCCCAAGCGTAAATTTACCTTTATTATATGTACCTTTATTTATACTTTTGTTATTAACTAATAAATTTACCTTATTTGTTTCAGACTACCGCTCAGAAGCGCGGTTAGTTGAGGTGACAGTACGCGGGACGCCATTCCTAGTAAGGATCGCATCACGGGTTCAGTTCGACTTCTCCTCCTCCTCGCGCTCGACCATCGGAGGCCGGAGACCCACATGTTCCACTTCACCGTCGGGCGAGCCGACGGTGACTCTTCGTGACACGCCCCTCGTTGATGGGCTACCTTGTGAGAGTGAACCGATGGAGCTGTGGGACATCTCGGTGACTGTCGATCGAGTTCCTGCTCGGTTCGCGAACGTTCCTCGAACGATCGCGCCCGCCTGCATCAGAGTTCACGAACGCCGGACCCACCTTGAGTGCTTGCACCGTCAAAGACACGCATTTCACCTTATATTTTCTTCGTTTTTGAATATATGGAGACAATGTTACTAACGTTTGATTTTGTTGGTGTAGCTTTGATTACCGCCATGAGGTCGAGGACAGACAGTCGACATGTTCTTGAGGCGTACTGTTGTGGCTTTGGGTTCGTGTTGTTTTGCGATTCGCAGGAGACGCGTGTCAGTACTTGCTCCCCACGCCGGAGGATCGCCGAGACGCCCTTGACGCCATGCCCCGGATCGGATCGTTCTTGTCTCGCACGCACAGGGCTGTGTTTCTGGGGTGTTGAAGGGTCGCGGCGACGATCCTTCTCGGCCCTCTTCTTCTTCGCTCCGTGCCACGGTTTCGATTGGTCGACCTGCGTCTCCCACGGCGACGAGCCCCGCCAGTCACGACCCGGCGCTTCACTATGGGATCGCTCTGGTGCCCGCGACGGTAATTTCTTAACTTTCACTTTTAATTTGTCTCTCCATGTTGTCTAGTTTGGTCAATTCACATTTCGTTTGTATACGGACCTCGTCGCTCACGAGCGTACGGAAGAGGGCGGACATGACTTCGTCGGACACCACTCTCGACGGGACGCGACGCCGGTGGGCCATACTCGAGGTGGCCGGCGGCCGCGCACGTGGCCTCTCGTCCTTTGCTTCCAGAGACCGGCCTACTGGAAGCGAAGCGCCTTGGTGTTCGACATGTATGCGGAGGAGTCGCCGTCCACGGGGTGATAAGATTCGGCTGTGCACGAGTCGCCTCTGCACCTGTGTGCACACCTTATTCGCCGGACGCCCATAGGTGAGTTCGTCAATTTCTCAATTTAATTCACGTTCAAAGATTGAGCGGCGAAAATATGTTTAATTTGTGGTAGGTGGTCTCGGAGGAGTCCCGGACGTGTTTCTTGGGTTCGAGGAGCCGTGGGCGCTGATTGGATTGCGGCGGAGAACGTCGTCACGAGGAGCGGCCTCACGGCACCCGGTGTGGGAGGCGTACATCATGGTACACCGAGGACTTCGGGCGTGTGTGATGTTCGTTCCACCACAGCCACCGGGTCACGGTCCCGGACGCTGGCGAGGGTGATTCTGTCACCTACCCCGGGATCGGATCGACTACGTGAGTTTGAAAAATGCAACTAATTATTCTTATCGTATTAAACAATGTAACATTTACTAATAATTTTTGCGATTTAACGTGATTGCGGACATCTCGCATGTTCTTGCGGAGTCGAGGCGGCCGCACTCATGACCCACCGTGATATCGAGCGACGTGGGAGAGGATGCGTGGTATCACCACGAGGTTTCTTACGCGGTCAACTACCGCGGTAACCGGCTCTACCACTGTTTCCACGGTCCACGGTGATCCTCCGCTCAGCCTGACCGGTCGCCGCACTGTGCACCGTCGTCGTCACGTCACCCACCTTCGGTCACTTTCTACGTCGCGCCCTCGGTGCATCCTACCCCTTGGAGGATGCATCCTCTAAGGGTACCGATTCACGAGCCAGCAGCACCGTAACCACGAGAACCAGCACGCACGAGCACCACCAAGAGTACCACCTTGTTGTTCCTCGTCCATAGCAACGCTCTTCACACTAATGACCACAATTATATCTCTAACTATATACAAATACAAAATCTATTAATTATGATTCATGATTTAATAATGTTATTTGTTCCAGATTTCGCTGGCACCGCGAGCCTTCCGACTCGGCCTAGGCGACCCGGGAGGCCGTTCGACGACTTCAACCTAGACGACTTGACTTCTTGCACGGGTGGGACGCGCAGAGGAGCTCGGAGGTCACAGCCTACGGCGCGCCCGGCGTGGACACGGGAGGGAGGATGCACGCATCCGGAGGGTCGCAGCCACGGTAGCGGGACCTGACAGACCGGCGGGTTGCCGTGGTCATCCCACAGCGGTTGCAACGGCGATGGCGACACCGGATGTTGCTGCGATGCTGGCGTCCACCCACCCCACGGCTGTTAGCGTACCCTCGCGACCATATGCGCGGGCAGCGAGCAGTGCGCTCCGAAGAGGAGGCGTTGCTAGATTAGCCTGCATATTGTTTAGACAGTACTCTTATTTGTGATGATGACTACTTTTATTATGTCACTTTGCTTGTTGTTGTTACGCTCGTTTTCTTTGTCATAAAGTTAAAAAATCATTCGACCGTCGTGGGTCACGAGTTCCAACCCGTGGCGCCATGATACCGCCCTTATATAAAGGGCGACGGTTCCAACCAGCCCCGCCCCCCCTACCGCCACCTCCCTCACTCTGCTACTCTCCCGCCACCTCCATCTCCCTCTGCTACTCTCTCTTAGGTATGTTTCTATTTATTTTATGTAATTAGTTAAATTAGTTTCGAATAGTGTAATTAAATTAGATATTTTGTATAACTAGAGATGTCTATTGCTGTAGGAGGGTGAGATGGTAATGGTGATCGTGATTCCTCACACCACAAGGGAAAAACACAAATACACCACGATCCAGAAGAAAATGAGCACGTTGGAAAGAGGGTATGCTTCGTTGTTGCAAGGAAAACTGCAGATGTCATTGCAAGAGGAGAGGAACCTCCTTGGGATGCTCTTTATGCTCCACAGACATGCATCATTATTTGCAAGAAAACAGATGCCATTGCAAGAGAGAGGAACCTCCTTGAGTGGTCGTGGTCGTTATGCTCCACCGAGACCCTTGTGTTGCTAATCCACCTACAATAAAAGCTAGCAAGAAAGCTAAACCTTGTCACATCGCAATAATGGCTGAAGTTTGTCATTTTGTATGATGTTGTAGACTTTTCTGCATATAATATTTGAACTATTATTTCATTTGAATCATAGTAGTATTTGAGCGGATCTTATTGTGATTGTGTTCTTAATAATTGAGGCAATATTCCTCAATTTCCTTTTTTTACTTTCATAAAGTAAAAAATAACCAATTGACCTTAATTTGTGGGCCACGGTTGGTCCTAACCGTAACCGCGCCAGGACAAACCGCCGCGTGGCTAGGTCTCAAATGAGTCCCCCAGCCGGCGCCCTCCAAGTCTCTAACGCCGTGCCACGGTTAGATCGCAACCGCCGTGGCCACAGGTGGTATATTTTTGTAAAATTTCAAAACGGTAGTATAATTTTGCAAATTGAAATATATATATATATATAATTCGATGGGAAGGGCGGAGGTTGAAGACAAGGTTGGAGGAGGTTGAAGACAACGCTGAGCCGGGACACGAATTATTTTTTTATATTTATTTTATCGCGATTTTGCAAAATATATGGTCCGTCACAAATTTTGCAAAATATACATCTGCCGCTGTAAGTAGGCCGCGTCGACTCTTGTCCCACACGGCATAGGAGCCGCCAGAATGGACCCATAGCGTATGCGAAACATACCAGAGTGCACGCGTCGAAGAGCCTAGCACCACACACGGCGTTAGGTCCTAGCGCCATGGGCGGCGAACCTCCTAGCCCCTATATAACAAAATTCAGCCGAAAATGTCATAATAATTCGAAAAAGAAAGAGACGGGGAAGAGGAGAAGGAGTGAGGAGGAGGTGGTGAAGGTGCGAAGCTCTGCGGTTTTCGTCTCGTTAGAGGTAATACTACGATACTTAATAGTTTTAGTGTGATAATAGTAAGATATATAGTTTTAGTGTAGATCTGCCGAGTAAATATATAGTTTTAGTGTAGATCTGCTTAGTAAATACATAGTTTAGTGTAGATCTGCTTAGTAAAATTATAGTTTTAGTGTAGCTACGGTAGATATATTTTGTAGTTGCGATCCACTTGTTAATAGCGTTTTTTTTCATCTTTGTCGAGACATGTCGGATGATCTCGTGTCAAGTTGTATTTTGTAATAGGCATATTAGATATGGTGAACATGGAGTTGACTTGTCGAATTTGATTCGGTTGACCATGTGATTAGAAGAGCAGCCTCAAGAACTTGGGGTCCATTACCAACTTTTTAGGGCATTTCATGTAGATGCGAGCAACATGACTTGTCCATTATGGCTCTAATCAAGGGTGAGTCATTATATTGGGAGCTTATGCCACTTCAAGGCCGAACATTGGAGGAGTTATATCAAAACAACATGTGAAATTGGTTTGCACTGTGATGTTGTTTATCCAAGTTGTTCATAAGTGGGTCTAGTAGTCAAGTGCTGAGGAGTGATGCTCACAGGTGAGGTGAACTACAAGCGGGAGATGGTCACTGCGAGCCCAAGAAGAAGGAGATGGTGGTTCCAGTGAGGAAGAAGAAGGAGATGGTGACACACCCTTTGAGGCGTGGTGAAATTGGCGAGGGGAAGTTAATGAAGAAGTACTCGGTGATGCGAAATGGAGGCCAATGAGGATGAGCGTGGGTTGGAAGAGGACTCCTCGGATGATGAGGATGACCGCTAGTTCAAGGGATTGGGGCGATTACAATTTCTCCACTATCATCAATCTGGTGAGAATGTGTCACAGGAGTATAGAGACAATAAGGTTTACATTGGCGCCATGTATAAGAGTGCGGTAGAGGTGAAGGATGCGGTGAAGAGGTGGGCCACCTTACTCTGCGAGAGAGTTCGAGGTAGTGAAGAGTTCTCCACATATATATGATGTACAATGTGTGAAGCCCAACTTGTCCTTTTCGAGTGTATGCTTCCAAGGGCAAGTGGAAAAATTATTGGGAGATCAAATCTGTTGTGGATCACACTTGTGTACTTGAGCACTAGATGCAAGCCATCGTAATTTGTCATGTCGGTTTGTAATGTTTGCTAAGATTGTGGAAAATCCTTGAGCCTAAGTCCATTATCTTGGCAATTGAGGAGAAATTTAGGTACACGATAAGTTATGGTAAGGCATACATGGCAAAGAAGAAGGTAATGGAGATGAGGTGGGGAACTTATGAAGCATCCTATGACAATCGCCTCGATTCTGAACACAATTGCCACGCTAAATCCACGGTAGTTATTATGATATCAAGACTTATAATATTGTATCAAGGCCAGGAAGCAAGTCTTCAATCGGGCATTCTTAGCATTGGGTCCACTATTCTGCATTCAAGCGATGTCGATAGGTCGACTGATGGCACATTCCTAACAGGAAAATACAAGGGCACAATCCTTACGGTTTGTGGCTGCGAGATGGCAACAATCGATTGTTGCCATTGGCAATTGCTTTGCGAGAGGAGAGAATGGTGACAGTTGGTATTGGTTTGGAGAGATTGAAGCAAATGGTGGTGGGAGATGTGTCGACGTGTGTGTGATACACGATAGACACAAAGGTATTTTGCAGGCCATTAGTGACATCAAAGAAGGTAGTGAAGAGCGTATCAGCGGCACAATGGCGGATGTGCATAGCGGTGGTGCATGAGGCATATGGGAGCAAACTTTCATAGCGGTTCAAGAACAAAGAACTTACAAAATTGTTCAAGCGCTTATGTTCGACCAATCGGGAGAAAAAGTTCTCGACCTATGACAAAATTAGATGATCGACGAAGAAAGCATCGGAAGAGATAGCTAAAGCCAATAATCTTGAACAGGAAGAGCCGGTTTCTACGGAGGGCGGTGGGGCTAGATGCTCCAAATGTCGAGGAAGGAGAAGGGGCGTCTGTGAAGACCTTGACCGGTGGATTGAGAATGAGTCTAAGGAGAAATGGTCCCTCTGTTTGATAAGGGAGGTGTGAGGCATGGGATAATGACAACAAATTTCTTTGAGGTCTACAACGCGCTTTGCGTGGTGCGAGCTCAACCTCTTGTTGGTATCATTGAGTTCTTCTTGTACCGCACAATGAAGTACTTTCTTGACCGTGCTAATGCAGCACATGCAGCTATGCAGACCGAAGGTGTATTCAACATGGATGATGAGTACTTGAACAAAAGCAGTGCTCTTGCTCACAGAGCTTACCCACAACCTCTCGTCGTGATCTGGCGAGGAAGTGCGGTGGAAATATCGGATAAGTTGCGGTCCAAATCACAAAAAGCAAATGGTGAAATAACAATACAAAAACAGTTATTGGGAATCAGACATGCTCATGCTCTTGCCAGAAGCCACTGCTGCTACACTACCCCTGCTCACATGTGATCGCTGCATGCCTTGCAACAAAGAATAACCATTGGGGTCGCTCGTGCCTAAATACTTTTTGAAGCAAACCATTCTAGACACTTGGAACCACACTATTGAGGGTTACCTGCATCTTGGAACTTTCACTCAAGACCCCAAAGACAGTGCGTTGTACATACCAAATCCGGATCCAACCATGTGCCAAGGTGTCGGTCGGCGCAAGAAGAAGAGGATTAGGAACAACATGGATGAGGTGAAAGGCTGGACCTCGGTGCAGATATGCTCTAAGTGCAACAATCCAGGACACTCCTACAAGAAATGCACCGAAGCATCTTACTTTTCCACTGCCACTTCTACACCACCTTCAGCTAGTGCACGTGGACGTCGTTCCATCGCTACAGAAGGAATCGTTGAATACGTTTGTATTGTGTTGTAATATTTGAAAATACTTATGCATGTTATCGTCTTGTAATATTTGAACCATCTTGTAATATTTGAACTTATGCATGTTATCGTGTTGTAATAATTGAACTACCTTTTCATTTGCTTGTTGTTTTATTCTTGCCTTCAAATTTATTATCATATCCTGTTATGTATTGTTCTATAATTTCAAATGAAACAAGTAATGAATTTATCATATTTCTCATCTTTTGTAGGCTTTCAATGGCTTCCTCGGGTCTGAGTTGGACTTTGGAGTTGCTCACAGTGGGAAGGACAAGGTTGAGCGGTGCCAAAGGGATCCACACTCCTATGTGCTACTGCGGTGACAATCGTAAGCTTGTCAAGTGCAACGTTCTCGAGTCTTGCTACGGGATGAGGTTCTTCATGTGCGTGAACTACGAGCATGACCCTCCCACCATGTCGCAATGTTAGACCAAAAGTAAGAACCAAGCGCATTACTAAATAAATATTATGTCATTGCTATTTTATTATGTGCTAACTTGTCTTTGAAAAAGACTCCACCTCCTCTCTGTGATTTTTGCGTGGCTAGATTGTGAGCGGTCCGAACAAGACAAGCGTTACGTCGAGGAGGCGGGTCGTTCAACACGTGAGAGGTGGCAAAGGATGGTTGAGGCGGAAAAAAGAAGAAAAACGTAAGGGCGGAGGAGGAAATTCGCATTCGTAGGAGATCAAAGAAGCGTGAAGCGGCCGCGTGAAGCGAGATAGAGAGGAAGAGGAGAGAGCTCGCCGGGCTAAGGAAGGCTGGGGATGCTATGAGGAAGGGAAATACCCCGTTGTACCCGATGAGCGTAGAGTACTCGGCAGTGTGCTCACTGTATCCATAAAAAATTATGATTTCATTTCATCATTCTCTAGAGTCGGGTTGTATCTTTAAGAACTTGATTTCAGATGCATTTCAGATGCGAATAGTAAAACTCGTACTAGGGTGTGTTTTACGTGAGTGCGCAAACAGTGAACACATAGGGTGTTTTACGTGAGTCCTTTGCACCGCAAGCAGTGTACCTAGTACTAGGGTGTGTTTCCTCGAGTCCTTGCCCGTTTTCTTGCCCCGGATCGAATGGCCCACCGTCCAGTCTGCTTTATTGCCTACATATATGTGAGCACTCTTCTCGGTCTCACTTCACAACACAACAAGCAACAATGAGTTCCTGGACTGGGGATGATGATGATGACTCCCTCGGTCCAGCACTGTGGAGCCAGCAAGATCCAGAGTTCAACAACAATTTTCCAGTCTTAGACAAGAGAGATTTCAAATCCATGCGTGATGTTAGAAATGCGCACCAAATCAAGCGGTGAAGCGGCCAAAGGTGTGCACACGGTGAGTTACGTGTGATGCGAGTTTATCGAGATGGGACAACTCGGTCGCGCTTACGGCATTGCTCACGAGCATGGGTAGGCGCAAAACTCCATGACCTCATCCTTCATCATTTTATGATTTACTAATGTAATCACGGTTTTACGATTACTCCGAACAACGGATAAGCTGCGGTTTCGTGCAATGGGTGGATCCCCTGACTATTCACCCGTATCAAGAGTACATCAACTACCTCGAGGATGTTGTCATCTTCAACTTTGAGGCAAGAACTCGCGTCGGCATTGGCTTCTCCGGATCCGACATCTACCAGCGGCGACGACGGACGGTGGCCGGACCAATGGTGGTGAAGACGAACACCGGTGTGAGGGGAATCTGCGTTGTCCGTGCCACGAAAGAAGGACAACACTCCACCGGCAACTCCACCCGCCACCATCTCGATCCAACTCCACCCCGTGGTACATGCCCTCCCGGCCTCCGTGGGTCTATGATGTCCGGGTTCTCGGGTATTCGTACAACTAGACTACAATTGTTGTAATCGTTTATTTAAATCCCTAAGGCACGTTAGGACTAGCAAGGCGGCACAAAGTTAGGTAATTGTGTCGCATGCGTGCCATTGCAAATGTTGTAATCGTTTATCTAAATTCGTCGTTAAGTATTAATGGTTCGTCGCTTTATCCAACAATTGAAATTTAAAAAATAAAAAATTCCTACGCGCATGCATGCGGCAAGGAAGACATAACGTCGCGTCAGCGGCGTTAGCTCGGCGTCACGCCGGGCGTTGATCCCTAACGCCGTGGCCCGCGGCGTGGTCGAACGCCGTGGCCCTCGGCGTTGGTACGGGCCCACTCGGCGGCTCCTACGCGTGGGTCACGCAGCGTTATGTCTCGCCGTGGTCTACAGCGGCAGATGTATATTTTATAAAATTTGTATGACCATATATTTTTGCAAAATCACGATAAAATAAATATAAAAAAATTGAATTGGGTTGTGCGCGCGTACGCCTTTTATTTCCCCAAAAAACAGACCTTCTCTACTCCCTAACTGCCGCCAACCGCACACACAAAGCAGTCAAACAAAAAGGCGCTCGCTTTGTGGTTTAATTACGAGCATGCATATGCTAAGTAAAAATGAAAATGTTATGTTGATTTTATTACGAATTTTATATAGAGGCTAGTATCATTTAATTAGCTCCATTTGATCTTTAGAGGCTCAAAATCGTATTAAAGTTCATATTAATATATATATATATGTGCTTATTATGCCTCCATGTATCAAGTGAAACCGTAGTAGGAGAAACCCTCTCAAAGTCCTCTAGTCCCACACAGATTAGGATTTCATTTTAGGTCCCCAACTAAAACACAATTTTTACAAATTTTCGGTTGAATTTTGGATTAAAAGTGAATCTTTCAAGAAAGCAATGAAATTTCTGCAAATGATTTTGGTCACCATTGGATAAACTGAAATTTTTGAACTATGGTCCCTAGTCCATCACTTATGGTTTGCTCACACGTCTAGATCTTGGCTTGCCACCGCTCAAGGATGATGCAAACGGATCCGGAGATTCACGAAGTCACCATCGGCGTCTCGTCGTCGGACGTCGCTTACCACTCTTGCATTAATGTATAAGGAAAATCCTGGAATAAATCCGAGGAAAGGTGCAACCGGATTTGAACTTGGGTAGCGTCCAACCGTCCTACCATTTAGACTACAAGCCCATTCGAAGTACTTCCACGTACTTCTAAAGCGTAAAAGCTCATCAGATATATAGTTAAAACATGTAAATCTTAGTTTAGATGTCAGCTTAATAGTTTTTAATCCAAGCAAATCTTCTGATTTGTTTTAGCCGATCGTTCTTTTCACTTTATACAAAGTGATCAAATTCGAGATCTTAGCTCGCTCAAAAAAAATTCGAGATCTTAGGGGCAAAGTGTAAAGTTTCATACAAAGTGGGAGTGAAAGTGAAGACGTGAACGTTCGACTTCGACACTCCGCTCGTGTGTGGGGCATACAGACGAACACCTCGCCGGGGATAACCAGCCACTCGTCGCCTCTCCTCGACTCGGAAGCTTCCTGCGGACGGAATGTGCGGGTGCTCGGCCCTCGTCGCCGGAGGCCGGCTGCCTCCGCCCGCCATCCCCGCCGACTCCGCCGCCGCCGAGGAGCTCCGTGCGGGCCGAGGCCTCACCAGGCGGCGAGACCCAGCGGAAGAAGGTTGCCGTCGCGGGCGCCGGCTGGGCCGGCCTGCCGCCGCGCACCACCTCGTCAAACAGGTTCGCCTCGCGCTAGAGCTCTCCTGTGGATCGTATTAGCTCGTGGGTTCGTGTGCACTTTGGTAGTTTTGTTCGTTACTGCCAATCTGCGACTCGTTTTGATGATCAGGGGTACGATGTCACGCTTCTCGCAGCGGAGAGCAGCCCAACCGAGGAGGTTGGCCTGAGAGGTATTTCAACTTTCAGTGCATAGTATTGGATTGTACATTTCAATCTGGTGCCAGTTTGTTTCAGTGATTCGTTAAACCGTGGCGTTGCACATAGGATTCTGGTATCCGTACCGCAACATCTTTGCTCTAGTCGATGAGCTGGGGATCTCGCCTTTCACGGGCTGGAATAGAGCAGCCTACTATTCTCCAGAGGGCCTTTCAGTAATTTCTCTGCTTTGTTTCGTTTTCTCACTTGTTTAGTGAATTGTTTCTCAGGTGTTTGAGAGTCATTTGAATTGGTTGTAATGCAGGGTGTCGTAGGTTCTGTAGGTTTACCAGGAGGGCTTCGCCTTGCTGTTTTCTTTTTCTGGTTTTAAAAGTGCTGTAAGATGCGTGAAACGTATGTTTTGCCTTGTTAATGGAATGGGCCAGGCGTGTGCGTGTCGACTCTAAAAAAGCTTGTTTAGTGAATTACTGCATTACATCATAGCTAATGAATTTCTCATAATAGACCAACGAGGAATGATTCCATTAATTTTCTACACCTTTTCGAATTATTTTATTGGTGGATTTATTACTTATACTGGATATCAGTAGGAAAACTCTCAGATTTATTTGTTTCAGACTATAGCAAGTCTCATTATTTTATACTGGCTGCGCTGTAGTCTGGATTAAATGATCTACTATATGTTAATGTCCTCCATCCTGAATGTTAACTTAAATCCTTATGATCACCATGTAGGTCAATTCCCTATATTTCATAGCCAGCCACGGTTACCAGCTCCATTTGGAGTCTTATGCATCCAGAGGTATGTTTTCTTTTACCTTATTCTGGTTATCTTTTATCAGATTCTAAATTAGTCATAATATCCTGATTTTTTTTTGTTGTTGCAGTTCCCTAACCTTCCTTTGATTGATAGGTTGACTTCGATTCCTGTCATAGCTGCAGGTACGGAATCCAACTATTCAGCTTGTGTTATACATCAGCTTATTACTTCCTACCACTTATGCATTGCTTTGGTCCAGTAATTGACTTTGACAACACTGACACTGCTTGGAGGAAGTATGATGCAAGTAAGAAGTCTCATTGTCTATTGTCACAACATTTTGAATCTGCCAATTAGCTCGGAGTTGAGCACATGTATGATGGTGTCTTTGTGACTTGGTTATCTTTCTCAAATTATTGTTGGTGTCTTCATCTACAGTGACTGCAAGAGAGCTTTTTAAGATGTATGGTTGCTCTCAAAGGCTCTACAAGGAAGTATTTGAGCCAGCTATTCAGGCAGCCCTGTTTGCTCCTGGTGAGCAATGTAGTGCAGCTGCAACGCTGGGTATGCTGTACTACTATTTGTTGTCTCATCAGGTACTATGCCTATGCTCTTCGAAATAATCAATGATCGTTTTCCTTAAAATGACACTTTAATAAAAAGCTTTTATTATCTTGTTGTCTATTTGTAGCCTGTAGGTCTTGTTTTTTTTTAAGGAATGCCATATTTTACAGGAAAACTCTGACTTCTTGTTGTGCCGTGGCGAAGTAGAAGAAAAAATGTTCTCCCCTTGGCTGCAATTGTTGGAGATGGAAGGCTTAAAATTTGTAGCAAACAAAGTTCCATCAAGTATGACTATAGATACGGATAGTGGATGCATCTCTGCTATTGTCTGTGGTGACGATATGTATAAGGCAGATGCATTTGTTGCAGCCATGGGACTCTCTTCTCTACAGTCCATTGTCAAAAACAGGTAATACTGTATGTGGTTACTGCACGAGTCCTGGGTCAGGTTTGCTTTAGCTTACTACATTCGGTAATCTAGTAACACTTAGAGGATCCATAAGTTTTACAACTTGAAATCTTCAATTAATTTATGGGTTTTTCCGACAAGTGAAGTCCATCCCTATGGTCTCATCGAGAATTCGCCAATCTTCTTCACCTGTCCGCAGTAGATGTGATCTCTGTAAAGTTATGGTTTGACAAAAAGGTAAGCAGAGTACGCACTTCGTTTGCTAACTGTTCACATGTTGTGCCTCCAATATGAGTTTATGAAATTTTGCAGATCACAATTCCAAAGGTTGCCAATGTATGTTCTGGGTTTGATGATTCATCTGGCTGGACGTTCTTTGACCTTACCTCAATATACAATGATTATTACGAAGAACCAATAACAATTGTGGAGGCTGAATTTGTATGTTCAAGGCCACCTTTATTCAATTAAAAAATATGGGCCACCTTTATTCAATTAAAAAATATGTAGAATTTCTGCCAGTCTGTATCATATACACTTGCATTCTTTTTGCAGTATAATGCTAGCCAGCTGATACCTCTAGATGATGATGCTATTGTCTCTGAAGCTTCACTGCATCTTGTCAAATGCATACAAGATTTTGAGGGTGCTAGTGTGATGAAAAATCAGTCAGGAAATCCCTAAATCTGTAATCAACTTTCTTCCAGGTGAACTGAGATCATGATCTCATTTTAAATTTCTAATGTAAATGCTTAAAAGGCCACTCTTTTTTTGTGCTGAAACTCTGAAAGGCCACTATTCTTGATAACTTCTGCTGGTAATTAACAATTATATACGATTTGTAATGCTATGCCTAAATCATTTCAGTTCATAGTGTCCAAGCAAATTGATGTCAGTTGTAAATTCATTCTGTGATAATGACCAATAATGATAATAATAATAAATCTACTTTTGCGGTATAAACACATCTCAAGTGCTGGTTTAGAATGTTGTTTCAGACTGTACTCTGAGGAATATTTAATTTGGTACTCGAAAAATGCATTTCTTGCAGGTTCCTACAAGTACACACCAAGAGGATCAACTTCCTTTCCGAATTTGTTTATTGCTGGTGATTGGATTGTCAACAGACATGGATCGTTTTCAAAAGTGAGACATAATATTTCACAAATCGTTTTAGAGAAACAGTGAAAGGTTGTATTTATGGTTGATATTTTTTGTGGTAGGAAAAGGCATATGTAACTGGACTTGAGGCTAATAGGGCGGTGGACTATTTCGGTACTGGGACTTTGCCAGAATAATTGCAGTTAAAGGAGATGAGCCTCATATAGAGACATTCGTAATCTCAGCAGAAGAGCCAATGAGCTGAAGCCACAAATTCCATTTTCAGAGTTCTTTCTCCAATGATGTGGTTGGATTTTTCATCCATATGGCTGTGGGCGATGCCCATTTCTCATGGGGCCCATATGTAAAAGGTCATCCAGTTCTCATTTTATTTGCTTTTTTTTTATTTTAAGAGAATATTTCTTGTTATGTGCATTTGCCTGTCAGTCTTTGGTCTGAGATCGTTTGTTCCTCATTACTTTTGTGGAAGACTGAATACATAGTCTTTAAAAAGATCAAATAAAAATCTGTTAAAAAGAACAAAGATGTGGGTTGAGGGAAACAATAACTCCTTGTTATACATTTGGAATACCAAAGGTTAGTTTGAACTTCACATTGAAAAAATCACCAAATATCCCCCAGCAGTGCAACTACACGGATCCAATGTTATGGGCATATGAGCTTATGTGCACTACTAACAAAATGGCTACTTTTTCTGATGGCTTTCAGCTACTTGGGTGAACAACACCTAACAAAAATTATGTTAATCTACCTCTGTATTTGCCATTCTTTGTGCAATAGCATCTCCCTGTTCATATATTGCACAAATCATGGTTTACCATGAAGTTCATAATTTTGTTTAAGCATTTTCCTCTTTTCCTAGCCTCAATCTTGAACATGCTTAATTTGGAACAAAGGAAATATACTTTGTTGGTGAAAGTGGCTTGCACCAGGATTAGCTCAGGTATCAGATAGGCTATATATCCTTTTGAGTATGTATGTATGATGCCAATATTTTAAGTCTGAACAATTTCTCTCTTGCAGCATGTTTGGTTATCAACAAATGTACATACTAGTATCAGACCATAATTGCAGAAAACAACTTGTTCTGAGTTAAACTTGCATTGTTGCTTGTACTTGCAGTATTTGTTGAAACATATATATACAACCTCTTCCATGAGATCAGAGAGATGCCTCAGGTATAACTTCCCTTCCTCATCATTTCCACAAACTCTTCATAGTCGATATTCCCATCCTGTGTATTCAGTGGGGGTGATGATTAAATATATGCAATTGGGATTGGTTAGTCGGAAGAATATTCTCACCTTGTCTTTATCGACTTCATCTAGTACTTGTTTAATGCTTGCTTCATCGCCCATTCCATACTCTGCCATAGCTTGTTCCAGTTCGTCTCTTGTTATGTACCTGCAGTTGTTATGTATGTTGTCTCGGGTTAAATATATTGAACCTTTTGTTTTCAAATGAGTTTAACCAAGCAAAATGGCAATGCAGACGCTAGCATGTATTGAGCATTGTTAATTTATTATATTATGAAAAAAAAAGTGGCGTGTAATATGCTTTTCCAAAATTCTAGCATTATTCAGTTGTATAGCTCTTCATCAAGGTGATGCACGGAAAATTAATGGCTTTCTTGATTCAACAGAATTAATTTTACCCGCTGTCATCTTTGTCAAAGTATCGAAATGCACGGATCAAATCCTCCTCCTTTTCCAGTTTATGTTTATTCATCATGGCAGTAAGGAACTCTGTGTAATCAATGCTGCCACTCTTGTCCACGTCAACCTGCACCAAAGTATGATTATTGAAGCATTTCATACACTAAATTTTAACTTGGTGAAAGTCTGAAAGTGAAACGAAATAAGCAATCTTACTGCTTCCATAAGCTTCTGAACCTCTGCTTCACTAATCTTTGATCCTAGTTTTGTCAGACCTTCCTTCAGTTCTTCGACTGTGATTGTGCCACTGTTGTCTGTATCCATGTTATTGAACATCTGCTTCAATCCCTTTATCTCCTCTGCTGATAGGTTCTCCGCAATTACCTTACAATAGGAGGAGACTATCTGTCAAACTCAATTTGGCACAGGCGAAAAAAGTAGTTAATCCTGTTATGGAGATTAACCTTGAGTGCTAGTTGCTTTAGCTTGTTCATAGCCTTGAATTGCTTCATTCTTGACAGGACTGCGCTGTCAATAGGTCTGTCAGGTGCATCTTTGAGCCATGGATGTTCTGCACACATAGTCATTCATTTGTTTGGGATGAAATATAAACCATGCAAATGCAGATGAACTTTGCCTCCACAACTGAAGTGATATATGATAAGGCAGTTAGAGAGTATTACGTAGGGCCTGAGCTGCAATGCGCCTCCGAGGATCTCTATTCAACATTTTCCTGATGAGATCCTTTGCACTTTCAGATATGGAGGGCCACGGGTGGAGCTCAAATCAAGTTCGAGGACAGTATAGCGTCAAATATGCCTTTCTCTGTCTCTGCTCAGATATATGCAAGCATTGAAAATTAGCCTATAATACTGAAGTAATGTACTACGTTAGGATGAAGATGTATGAATTACTCACCTGCCCAGAAAGGTGGTGACCCGCCTAGAAGAATGTATAAGATCACTCCAGCACTCCAGACATCAATTTCTTTGCCATAATTCCGGCGCAGTACCTCCGCCACGTAGTATGCACTTCCCACAATGTCCTTGTAAACTTTACCTGCATTGGTTGGGGCAATTCTCTTGCATTATTTGTCTAGTTGTGTGCGTCTGGTGGTGTCAATTCTTGTCACAGTGATCAGGTTGTGCTACAGTATGAACTATAATGTAGGTTCTCTACTTGTTCTTGGTTTGTTCGTGTTTGATATCAGCTGCAACTTTTGAGCCCGGCTTGCTGGATACTTTTGATTGCGATGAAGCTAACCTTCTTCGATGAAGACGGAGAGGCCAAAGTCGATGGCCTTGAGCGGCGCGTCGTCGGCGGGGCTCGCGAGCAAAAAGTTCTCGGGCTTGAGGTCTCGATGCATGACCCCCATGAAGTGGCAGACGTGCACGACGGTGAGGATGTCTCGGCAGACGGCGGCGGCCTGGCGCTCGGAATAGCTCCCCTTGGCCGTGATCCGGTCGAAGAGCTCCCCGCCGGTGCAGAGCTCCATGACGAGGTGGACGTTGTTGGCGTCCTCGAAGGCGCCCTTGAACTCCGCCACGTTGGGCTGCCCGCTGAGGTGCTGCAGGATGGTGATCTCCCGGCGCATGTCCTCTATGTCGGCGCGGCGCACCAGCTTGCGCTTGGACACGGACTTGCACGCGTACTTGAGCCCCGTGGCGCGCTCCGTGCACAGGTACGTCGTCCCGAACTGCCCGCTCCCCAGCTTCCGCTCCAGGTGGAACATCGTCCGCACGTCCACCATCGGCTGCTGCAGCACCGGGCCCACCTCGCCGGAGGGCGCCCGCCGGCCGCCCATCATCGACGACCCCGACGACGGGAAGGGCCGCCGCCGCGCCTGCGTCGTCTGCGTCCGGCCGTCGGACGGCCAGCGCGAGCCCGAGGACGACAGCGGCACGTCCCGGGTCTTGCGCTCGTGGGGTGGCCTGTACTGCGGCTGCGACGGCCGCGGCGGCGGCGGGTCCACGGTGATGGGTATCTCGTGCTCGTACGTCTTGGTGAAGCAGTTGCCCATTGTTGCCTCCTTTTCTGTGTTCGTATGGGCAGGACGCGGCGGCGACCGACGTCGAAGGTGGGAGACAACACGAGACGAGACGGTTTGAGGGTGGTTTTCCGAGTGCTCCTTTTGTGAGCAAAGGGAGGACGAGGATATGATACGAGGGCAAAGCTTGACTTGACGTGATGCTCAGCTCAACACACCTGCTGAATGTGAATCCCGTTTGCTAGCTGTTTTGCTTTTGGGCCGGGGTTTGAGCTAGCTTTATGCCTTGTTTGGTGCTCTCGAGGTGGAAAAGAAAGATTCAGGGCATGCCTGAGGATCACGCTATCCTATATATGCAGACAGTGCGGCGGGGCGATTTTTATTCGGTGGTGCCGGTGATGGAGAAGCAGCTGGTGTGCGCAGCCAAGTCATTCCGGGCTTTTCTTGGTTAATTTGATGACGAGTTCAGAGTTCAGACTCTTGATGAAGAAGGAAATTGAAATGAAATCTTCGGCGTGGATTTTATGTGAAGAAGATGAATTCAGTGTTAAAGTGTTTTCCTTCAGACGGCCGTGGAGGTCTTCTTGAATTCAAAGTTGAAGGAAACTTGGAAATTCAGGTGGACGGCCCAAGGTCTGGAGGCTCAAATCCAGGATGGGCCGTGAGCCGTGGAAACCTTTGCAAATGTTGGGAATGCAAGCATCCGTTCAGCCGATTATTAAGGCTGCTGAAATTCTCAAAATAAAATAAATTAAGGCTGCTGAAATCACATCCGCGGTCAAAACAAAGGCATCGTCACCACGCGATGCTGAGTCACCGTCACCATATATCTTGAGCGCTAATTTCTCCTATAAAATAGATACATTCTGGACGGACACGAAACATGTAGGTGAAAATGCAAATTACCCTATTTTTATGAAAGATCTATATATGAATTGTCTTTGTGGGCCATTGAATATCAATTTTTGTGGTTTGAAATTACATCGTAAAATTTCAAACTCATGCGTTTACAGGACAGGAGTATCACTTAACTGGAAAATAATCACAATCCGAGTTACCAGTTTCAAGTATTTTTTCAGTTTTAGTAGAAAAAAAAGTGTTTTCCGGTTACCATCATCTTGGTACCATGTGACCGTGATAGGCCATCTCCGCTCTAACTTTTTTTTTTTTGGCAGTTTTGACGTTAACAGCTGTGTCTGGGAATATACACAATGATACCCAGAGCGTTAAAGTGACGGTAACAGGTTTCATCTTGATCCTTGACGCATACTCAAACCACCTCGATTCCTAACGTTCCTTTTGGCGAAAGCGAAGAACGATCACCATGGTGATTCCTGCCAAAGTCAAGGATAGTGTCACATGTATTTCTGACCTGCTTTAGTCTTACGAAGCAACCAGCTGCGGTGATCAGAGACTCTGAGGTGTACAGTACTCCTTCAGTCCTTCTAGCCTTTTTGGTCCTTATTTATTTTACCGCCCAACAAGGGAACCACTTTTCTCCATGCCTTTGTTCATCCATCTTTTTTTAAGTCATGGCATTGGCCCTCTCTCGACAAGTAAACAACTGATGGTTGGGAACCCCATCCTATCGTTCTCCACCAGAAAAATGCTTAGACCACCCGCGGGGGACGGATATCAGCATCCAGCTAGGTTGGTTGGTTGTGAAAAAAAATCCGCAGATGATGATATATGCGAGGTTTCTGGCCCTCCTTGAGATGAAAGAAACTACTGCAGGAGGTGGTGCTAGCCGCCATCCCGCCTCTGCCGCCTCCTCGCCTCTGCAGCCACCGCCCTGCAAGGCCTGAAAAGGCGGTGAATCACGGAGGAGCGACTTCTGGAGGAGGAAGGAGGTCGAAGCGGGAGCCTCCAGACAGGCTGCAGAATCAGGCAAGGCGCTCAAGGTCAGCCTTTCAGTTGACCAACTGTACCGCGGATCTGTCAGTAGCAGCGCTTTCGCATCATGTCTTGACTCATCGAGGCAGCTGAAATTCTGAAGCGCAGATCGGCAGCGACCATCACGCGAGCGGCGATCGTGACGGAGCCGATCATTTGGCAGATGGAAGACTATGCGCTCGCATGAGAGAGATCCTCGAGGAGGGCACGAGGCCATGGGGGCGGCTGCGCCGGTGGCCTGAGCACGGATGAGGGCATCAAACACTGGCTCTTCGTGGGATCCGCTATCCGCCCGCCGAACAAAAGCTGCCATTCTTTCGCTGCCGTAGGCGCAGTCAGCAAATCAAGCTCCATCATCCGACAAGTTGGATAAGTGGCCAGGTGGAAAAATCTGATCCCATTCCTCCATCCAATTCCTTGATGGACCCTGTCATAATATAAGCAATTCTAAAAAAATGCCATATAAGAGATGAGCACTGTCTATCAAAATATGAAATTCAAGAACCTGTAGAAAAAAAAAAAAGATGAATCAACTAGATAAGAAAAGAGAATACACTATGATCATAATTTAGTCATTAAAAATGTTTTGATGATGCAGTATGATGGATATGCAGATAAATTTATACACAGTTGTGATATTATACTAATTGCAGTAGGAAGAATCTTAAATATCAAGTGCATATGGATATGACGGCCACCCTTCTCCCACTGGGTGCAGGTGGACAGAAGATGCACTGAATGCGCCTGCACTGTCCATGGATGACAACAGTGGAAGCAAGCATGCTGCCATATGTTCCGGAGATGCACCATGTTCTCCCATCAGCCTGCAAAAATCCCTGCTTTGCATCTGGTGATCAGCCAACTGCCAGGATGTTGAAATCAGGATGTGTGATCAGTGTCAGATACTTTGGGTCGATAAGCTGCATATTGTTTCCAATTTGGTCTTGTATGATATCGCATCCTGTCAAGATCAAGAACAAATATGGGATGTTGCTTCACGCAGAAACTGATCGCTACTAATGATGTCTGACAGCAGCTTGCCGTTTGATTACTTTCAGTTTAAGTTCAGCATTTTGAAGTTTCAGTGTATCGTATGGATCAACAAAAAAAAATGATTACCAGCAATCTCTTTCGATCTGTATTTGCCAACAGTTTCTGTTGAACAAGTATGATTGATAATAAAACCTGATCATGTATGCAAGATGGAATCATTTTGAATAGGAAACCAGGATGTGGATATATCTGTCACTATCAGCAGGCACTGAGCAAATTATGGCACCAACATTAAAAAAAAAAATTATAGTGCGCAAGCGATCAAACTGAACATAAGTATACTTTGTCTGCAGTCAGCAGACCAAAATCCTCTGAAGGCTGGAAGAATCATCATCGAACAAGTTGGATAAGTGCAAAATTGTCCAGACAAGCAACCTGGCTGCCTGCGTTTTGCAAAATTAAGCATCCATCACGCTCAACAAAGAACTGTATCAAATAAAAATTTGATGAACTTCAATCAACCTGTCATCAATTTCAAAGAGCAATTTCTTCCATTTAGTATTATGTTTCTATGTAACGTCCAATATTCATAAGATATGACCTTTTCACACGGTGCTCCACATTATTTAACTAGTGTCCATTTCCAATTAAGTCATTAAATAGCAAAGATTTTATGGGGTGATCATATAAATATAAAGTCACGGCTTGGAAATCATCAAAAACACTTTGTTTATCTTTTACATGCGCCATTTTCCAATTGTGTTTGTTTCCTTCGTTGTGATTAGGTGTTCACATGTCCGGAAAGTTGCTGTTAGATCTGAAACCATCTTTGCTTATTTACAAATGAATATTGTTTATAATGTTCAAATCATTGATATCACAGTTGATGATTATGCAGTGTGCAGTTCCTTGTTGTTACAGTTGACAAATTGAATGCAAAAAGATGATGCTCATTCTTTTCATTGATGTTAAAATTGCAGATGTTGAAACGTCGATATATGCTGTAAGAAGATTGTGAACAAAAAGCAGATTAAAACCATGAAGCAAGACTTCTCCATAGATCGATAGCGTAAAGGACAAGGATTGTCATGATTGCAAGGACAAAACTCAGAAATTAAGAGATATTCTAAGATTGATGTTTTTTTTAAATAACAAATTTAGCCATGAGAAAATTTGAATCTTTTCGTTAGATCGATAGAGCCGGTAAACAAACGGTGATGATGAATGCATCTGCTTCGAAAATCTCGACAACACAAGATGATTTTTCAAATTTGCATATACAAAGATTTGTGCATCCTCAACATTCTGCGGACTACTATTGGTGCTTTAGGGGAAAGCAATGGCCGCTACTAATGCTATGATGCTCGGATAGCGAGCCACCCAGTGCATATTTTAAGTTTTTTATTTTAACAATTGCGAAACATCAAATATAGCACATCACAATTAATAGCAATAGATCGTAGACCTAGAATTCTTTAATTAGTTTAGAGAAAGTGAAATTTAGTTTTATAGAAAAATTAGTTTAGTTTTAAAGTATAGAAATTTAGTTTATAGATTTAAAAGTTTACTAAATTAGTAGATAATGGTAAATACTAGAAAATTTATTACAATTATTTTAGATATTTGTAGATAGAAAATTAGTTTCTTTATCTCTATACAAATTGTAGAAATTAGTTTATTTCTTTAGATTTTTTAGTTTTTATAGAAAATAAATTTATTTGTTCTTTACTAGTAGAAATTACTTTATGTTTAAATATAGTTATTTAATATAGAAATTTAGAGAAAAAAAAATTGTTTAGAAATTGTAGAAAATTACTTGCTTATTAGTTTGTTATATAAAAAAGATGAAAATTTTTAGATGTTAGTTTGTGAAAAAATTTAGAATGAAATTTAGAATCTAGTTTAAAATCTAGAAAATAATATTATTTATCATGGATTGTTTATTAGAAAAGAGAAATTTACTTTTTTGTAGAAAATTTAGAAAATTACTTTATCTTAAATGTAGAATGTAAAAATTAGTTTAACTTTTGAAATGTACCAATTATACTTTCTTGTTAGAAATTTAGAAAATTACTTACAAATGTAGAAAAGTTAAATGTTGTAAATTTATAATTCTTATTCTTGTAGAATGATTTAATTATTTAATGCAATGTAGATTAATGATCGTTTGACTGCTATGCGGTCGATAGTAATCCTTTTATCACCATGAGATACAATCCTAGTTTTCGAGGTGGGATCGTGGCGGTGTAATCATTGGTGAGGCGCCGAGAGGATGTTGGACACAACCCCCAGGTTGCGTTGCTTCAATCCGGACGGCAAGAGCGATGACCTATGTTGTTTGTACCTTCAGCCTTTTATCCTCGAGTCCCAGATGTTCGGCGCGAGGTGGCGTCCGAGATGGCGATACGAAGAAGGAGCTAAGCGATTGACCGTTTTCACTCATATCAAAATACAGTTCGCATCAAGATAATTTATGCTGCTTATTCATATTTTGGAGATCTTGTATATTGACTATTTTTATTATTTTCCTTTGTTATTACCACCTAGTTTTGTCATAGTTAAAACAAAAATAAAAGTTAAAAAAAACCGTTGTTGTTAAAAAAAAATGACGTCATTAATTCTAAAGGAGTTGAAAACGAAAGTCATACCACGGTGGGTGGTCCAGCTTGTCTCATACTGGGCGGCGGATGCGGCTGGTCAATGGCAGGGTGGTGACCGGCTCTCTTGGTCTCGTTCCTGAGTTAGTTTAGTAAGCAATTATAGTTAGAATAGTTATTTTTGATGTTTTGAATTTGATGTAGATGTTTTCTATCAAGGTGAGAGAGATATGTGGGGTGGTGGGTTCGAGGAAAAATGGTCAGACCGGTGGGATCGAAGAAAAAGGCAAAGACTTCACCATTATGAGCTCTCGAGTGGCAAGATTCATATGAAGAAATCATTCAAGAGAGATATGCTTTTTATGCTCCACCTGCATCTGCTGCACCTCACTGGTGCTCCCGTGCCGACCAATGGTCACATAGATTGTCATTTTAAAGATTGCTCACCTTTAAATATTTAAACCGATCCTATTGTGATTAATAATCAAAACATTCCTTGTTTATCTTTAACTTTCTACTTTGTATTATTTTAATAGAGTTTTTTTTGATCCTTGATTGTTATTTAACCCAACCACGCCCTGTGGATCCCCACGTGGTTGGTTAAACGGCTGAATCATGGCTGCGTGCGGCTGCGCTGCGCCAAACCCACGGTGGTTGATGTATTTGATAAATTTCAAATTATAAATTTGCAAATTAGAATAAAAATTATAAAAATTCACCTTCGGCGGTTGCGGCGTCGAGCGGCGATGAATTTCCGCCTTTCGTGCATGGGCCTAGCAGTTTTGATCTATGGGCCGATGTTGTCCAGGCCTAAGTGGGCTGATCAATTAGGTGGCCCGCTTTCTCTTCTGGGCCGACTCAAAGTTATCTACATCTTTCTCTCGAGTGTCGCCAAAAATAGTCTCGCAAGAAATAATCCATCGCTGGGTTTCATCCTGGCACGTCTTCTCTGAAGTTTGCACCCGCGCACTTCGAAAACCTGTCCGCCGCGTGGACTCGCCATCTCCGTGGCACCACCAGATCGAGAACCGCAGCATGGAACGCGCTCCTCCGGCGCCTGCTGCTTCGGCGCGCCGCCGCCACGGGCGACCTCGGCAACGCCATGGCGGCCGCGGCGGTGGTGTTAGGGACCACGAAGATGACGTCGACGACGCCGCGACCAAGAGGTTCTTACGACGCGCCACTACCCGCCCGTCCGGCGCCGCCAGGCTCAGCCGCAGCGCGGACGTCGAGCGGCTAGAGACGGCAAGGCCACGCGCCCCACGCCATCGCCGGTGGCCGCCCGCGCGGGATGAACCGCGTGTTCGCGCGGTCGCCCCTGCGGAACGACGACCATGGCCGTCGAACCGAGGCCAGTGACTGCGGCCACCACCGCGGCGACGGCCGTGCCGGCGGCGGGAGGAGCCGGCAACCAGGAGTTTCCCGAGGAGCACGCAGCCGCCGCCACCATCCAGGCCCACTTCCGCGGCCACCTGGTACGTATGCACGCATCGTGCCACAACTGTTCTGCGTAAGCTTCAGTAGATGATCTCTAGGCTCTGACGATGGCCGTCGTCCGTTTCGTGGTCAGGCGAGGCAGGCGCCCCGCGCCCTGAGGAGCCTGGTGAAGCTGCAGGCGTTCGCGCGGGGCGCGTACGTGCGGAAGCAGGCCACCGTCGCCATCCGGTTCATGAAGGTGCTCGTGAGGCTGCAGGTGCGCGTGCGCTCCCGGCAGCTTCTGCTCTCGACGCCGCCAAGGTACGCCAGGTGACAGCGTCGTGCCATCTGATTGCTGCTGATTTCCAGTTAAGCTTAGCATTGTACTCTGCTGTCAGGTTTAGTTTCTTTCTTTCAGACTTTCAGTGCCTGGCACACAGTTGACAAGATTTGGAGCTCCATTTGTAAATGCAAACGCCGATGCCTTCTCATACTTAGTTCGGAGAATGCAAACTCCCTTCAAAATAGAGACGGGCAATGTCTTTTGTTTCGATAATTCCCACGACACACTGTATTAGCATGTATAATAAATCCATAAATTCCTTTTGTTCTATCAACTGAAACAGACACAATTATTCATAACTTCAATCTTTTAGATGATCTAAATAATCACAATTATTCTGAAGCATATAAGATGTCTACTTGTCACCATAAGCACAAAGGTACGGACCGACAACACAATTAACTACAGGAAAACACTAGTGAATGATGGCTGCAGGGACAGCAAGACCTGTTGTTGCCCTCTCGTCAGCAGGCTGTCACAGCTCAAAGCACTCAGGGGGACACTGGCTCAGGATTCTGGAACACTTACTCTACTTCTATCAAACTTCAGAGCAGAACCTCAGAAACACAAGGCTGACCAAGGTATCCACAGCAACATCTCAGTAGCTGAACGTCCATGTCGACGGCATCCTTGCGGACTGGATGGTGGGCGCGTTCCGGACGTTGATGTCGAGCGGCAGCATCCGGTACTCGATCTCGAGGTCCCTCAGGATCTTGATCATCTCCTGCAGCAGGAGCTCTCTCCGCTCGAACCTCATGCCCATGTCGTGGAAGTTGATCGTGTGGCGGCACCAGATGGAGACCTTCAGCTTGTTGGTGTCGTCCACGTCGCGCAGGACGACCATGGAGCCAGGGTACCAATGCTCCTTCTTGTTGTCGAGGTAACTGAAATTTCGTACGGAAAATACAGGATTAGTAACCTTGATTAAGCTGCCAGAGATGGCATAAAGAAGTTTATAGTATGTTTTTGGAAATAGACTGAGGTTTAGGCGTCAGTATACTTACTGCATTAGTCTCTCCTTCATGAGGGACAGTTTCTCCACTGGCGTTCCGACATGAACGGTGAAGTCGACGGCGTCTCCCATGTCAGGGCTCCGGTAGTAGTTCATGATCGGTAGTTGGGCCAGCTGACTGTTTGGATAATACACCTTGAGATTGTCGTATCGGAGGAAGATCGTCGTCATGATGTTCATCTCCTCCACAACCACCTGATTGATGCACATTTTGACAGTTCAGCTCGTGCCAAGCAAATTATTCATCCGTGTAGATGGAGCATCAAGAAGGAGAACCAGTACTTCACCTGCATTCCATCGACTTCGCATCGATCGCCGACATCGAAAGGATGCATCACGAACAAGAACACGATCGCCTCGAAGATGGTCCTCAGAGTGTTCCCAAACATGAAGACCGCCACGAGGAGCTGCGAGCTGAGCAAGACGAAGAACTTGGACGTCGCGATCCCTAGGATGAGAAGCCAGAGCGCGAGCACGATCAGCGCCACCACGACATTGGCCATCTGGTGGAGCTTGTTCACCGCGGTCTTCGTGTCGTTGAGCGTCAGGGCAAGCGCTTTGCGCTCTGAACGCGTTCACCTACATAGATTCACGGCAATGGAGCAGGATAAGCACCAGGGAATTTGTCTCTGAGATAGATGGATGATTAAGAGGAGGAGCTGTGTCAAGATCGTTACCACCCAGTTCTTGAGCGACCTCTTGCTGACCCTGTTGTTCTCCTGCGCTCCTTCAAAAGATCCATCGCTTTCAAGGCTTCTTCCTGCCTCATGAAGCGCATCAAATCTGACAGGTATATGTGCCTGCATGCAATAGATTCAGAGTTCAGAACGAACGATGCCATGATATTCAAATTTCAAACCAAATGTTTAACACGGAAATTTGCACTGAGAAACTTTGCATATAGAGAGATCAGAGATGTACTAGTACTCACTTGGATCCAGGCTTGGCGACGTTCTGGAAAATCCTCTTGGCAACCTTGGCCTCATACTCGCTGTGTATCTCCGTGGCCAGCTCGTCCTCGCCCGTCGCATGCTTGAGCTGCTCGTCCATGGTCGTCAGCGCCCCGTAGCGAACGATCTTCATGAGCCTCTTCATGCTCCAGGCGGAGATGTTCTTCTGGCTGAGCCTGTGGAGCTGGTCGATCGAGATGCCATCGTCCAGGTGCCGCTCGGTCCTCTGCCTCTGCAGCTGCTTGCTAACCCCTGCCCCTCGCCTGGACGGGGCCGTGGTGAGGCGCCCGCTCTTGGGCACGGGCCCGGACTTGCTCGGCATGGCCGTCGCCTCGAGCTCACTGGGGATGGCCGCCCCCGCGTTCTGGAGCCTCTGCACCTCCGCCATCATGCGGCTCTCGTCCACCAGCGGCGGGCCGGAGAGCGTCTCGATGACGTACTGGTTGAAGAGCGCCTCCTGGATCCTGTCGAAGTAGGTGGAGACGTGGAAGGACGAGGCGAGCACCTTGAGGAGCAGCGTCTTGACGAGGCGGATGACGGTGGCGACGAGGAGGCAGCACAGCGCCTTGGTGACGTAGGGGAGCACCAGCGTGTGGGTCTCCCGCTTGGCGTCCTTGTCGAAGGAGGTGCCACGACACGAGCGCGATGCCCAGCCAGAGCACGTTGCGCACGGCCCGGCGCACGCCGTAGACGAAGTAGAGCACCTTCTTCCGCAGCAGGAAGTTGCGCTCCACGAAGAAGACGGCGATGCGGATCACCCAGCCGGAGACGAGGCGGCCGCAGATGAGCACGAACACGAGGAGCTCCCACTTCCAGAGGTGGAGACCCGAGACCTTCTTCCTGGACAGGGTTGGGATGGTGACGCTGCAGATCAGCGCGCCCACGATGACCACCAGGCTGACCCACTCCATGATGAGGAGGCAGTCCATGGTGTCGCGCTTCAAGTCCGAGGTCATTCCCTCGTCGACGAACGGGTCGTCGTCCTCGTCGTCGAAGCCGCCGCCCGGCTTGCCGAGGAGCCCCGACTTGCCGATTAGACCCGACCGGAGCTGCCCGGACTTTGGCGGCAGGCCCTTGGAGACGAACGACTTGCGGGGATCCGGCTCGTTGGCGGTGGCGCTCGACGGCGGAGGCGGGTCCATTAGCCGGGAGCGCGTTTTGCTGCGCGCCAGCAGGGAACCGGTGGACGTCGACGTGCAGCGCAGCACCTCGGCGGTGTCCCCGTCGGTGCCACTCTGGTTCCGGTTGTCGCCGCCGTCGTAGGAGGAGGAGGACGCCGACGACGTCGACGGGAGAACCGCTTGTGGGGGTTCTGGAACGAGACGCGCAGCTCCCTGGAGGTGTTGACGGACGTCGGCGCGCGGCGGCCCTCATGTCGTCCACGTCGAAGTCAGGGTCGATCGACAGCTCGCGCCGGCCGCCGCCTGCTTCCGGAGGAAGCTGCCGATGAGGCGGCTGGGCGGATCCTCGCTGGACTCCCCGGAGACGAGGGGCGACTGCGGCGGGCGGTTCTTGAAGCTGAACGAGTCGCCGGAGCGGGACGCATCGCCGCCGACGCTGGGCGAGGTCGACCCGCTCGACCCCGACGCGGACGCCGCGAGCATGCTCACCGCGCCGCCGGCCCGCGGCGTGCTGACCGCGGAGTTGTTCCGGGAGACGCCGCCGGCCGCGCTGAGGGAGACTGGCGAGTGCGGCTCGGCGTCGATCTTGACGACGACCTCGCGGCGCCGTCGCCGTGCTGGCCGCCGGCGCGCTCCTTGTCCTGGTCGTGGTCGAAGTCGAAGGACCCCGACTGGGACGAGACATTGGACCCGTGCGACCTCAGGCTGCTCCTCCGCTGCTGATCCATGGCTCCAGCGGAAGGCGGCAACGCAACCAATCGGATCAGCCACTCGGTCACAGGCCGGCTCGTCGGCTATTCACGGGGAACTCGACTCGGAACGCGGGGCGACAGGCAAGCATGCGCGGACGCTCATGCATGCGCGCCGGCGCCGGCGGGTGCGGGGCCGGGGGCGCGTTGGTGGTAGCAGGAAGCCAGAGCCTCACGGCGGGACGCGAAGGCGCACACGCACGCATGCACCAGCGGCGAGCGCGCTGTCCCGCGAGCAAAGGCAGGGGCTCCTGGCTCACCGGTGAGCGCGGCGCGCACGCGACGGGCAGCGAGCGGGCCACCAGGCGGTGCTTGCTCTGGCGACGGGCGCGCGGCGCGCGTTTACGGAAGCGCGGGGGAGCCTCGCGGGCAGTATATACCGGAGGGTTGGGGCATGCACTGGGGTTGTGGCTGGCGAGCATGCAGACGCGGTGCTCCCCGCAACCGCCGGCGGGCGAAGGTTTTTTAGTTGGGGCTGAGCGATCCTGGTGCTGAGGCTGAGCTCCGGTGGGCTAGCCATGGCTATTTTTGGGAGCTTTTGGTGCGCGTCCTTGTCCTCACGCGCCGTTGATGCAACCGTTGGTCGCTGGCTTGCAGTTGTAGGCTCGCAGGCGTCGCAGCTGACCTCGCCTTTGCTCCGGCGATCCTCCTGATACCCGCTGCCTTTAAGGCATCTCATATGAGAGCAACGTGGCTTGTCCCGTGCGGCTTTTGCTCCTATGTGTTCACACCGCGACTGTTATTTTGACAAACCTCCTACACAAACTCCTAAAATTGAGTATGAACATTGTGAACATGATGGTCCACAGTGATCTTCTAAAGTCAACAGCCAAGGCTTGGGGTCAGGGGTGGATCAGCCCATGCGTGTCCACCTAAATTTGGTCCCCTAATTTTCAAGTTCATCCAAAAAACATGAAATTAGCTTAACTACAAAGTGGTGGAACTTAATCACGGTACTACATTCTGAAGGGGCGAATGGAAAGTTGGTGGAACATAGATCTACAAGGGCTACCGAAGGAAACAAGAAGAGTGAAGGCAGCACTGATGATGTACACTGCCTAGAATATATGGAAAGAAAGGAATCGACGAATTTTCGAAAGGAGAAGCCAGCGTGTAGCCACCCCGGGTGCTACGGTTCATAAAGGATGAAATGGAAATGCGAGTAGAGGCTACCGGAAGAGACGTGCATCTTAATTTTATGATTAGTGTTTCTATTGTTCTTAGCTTATTCGTGAAAATAGTGCTTAGGTTTATTTATGTAATAACTCGTGTGTAAAACTGAACTTGCTTTATCTCCTTAAATGATATGGCAACGTTCGTGCTAATGTTTCAAAAAAGCTTAACTACAAAAGATACAACACCCTGTGCAATTTGATTCTGGACCTGCCCCTACTTGGGGTTTAAGACCAACTCCAGCAAGGAACTGGTTCCCCATCCGCAGAAGCCACCGTATGAGAGAAGGAGTGAGAAGAAAACCACCTCAAAAAAGTGGAGGTTCCAAAGCGGTGTCGCGCACCTCCCCTATCTCAACTACCACTCCGCCTCCTCCTCCCTCCTCCTGGTGGCCGCACTCCTGCTCCCTCCCCTTCTCTCCCTACACTCCGGCTGCTCCCTCCCCTTCTCTCCCTACACTCCGACGGCGGCGTAGAATGGCGACGAGGTGGGGTGTGTCGGCGGCGGATTCGTAGCTCCGCCCTCCCTCCGCTCCCACGCGTGGCGATCGACGGGCGGCGGCGCGAGAGCTGCGGATGGCGGCGCGAGCACAGGCGGCGGGTGGAGTAGAGCTCGCGGCCTCGAGCTCCTCCCCTGGCTGACGGCGGATCCACAGCTCCGCCTCCCTCCGCTCCCCTCGCGTGCGGATCGGCCGGCGGCGTGGGAAGGCGGCGACGCCGAGGCGCTGGAGCACGGTGGTGGTGGCGGGTCGAGGCGGTGGAGCACGGCGGCGCGAGGCGGGGCGGCACCGGGACACTCGTCGACCGCTGGCTCCTCCTCCTCCTCCTCCTCCTCCTCCCACCATGCCGAGATCGCTGCTTCCTTGTCCCCGTGGAGGTCCTTCTTCCGGCGGCCTCATGCGAGCTCCGTCGGCTCAGCACTGCTCGGCCTCCGCGGAGTGAGCGCCCTCCTCGCCGACGCCTTGACCCGCCTCGGTGCTCGCACCTTCCTCCTCCTTCCACAGGATGGCGGGAGGAGCGATGCGGGTGGGAGGATATGAAGAAAGGAGAGAGAATCTCTCCCGATGGGGAACGGCCATACAACACGCTCAAAATGAAGATGGGGTTGCGGTTGCCGCTGGAGCTGCTATAGTGGTCATCCATTCTTCATTTTGCGGTTGCAGCATGTGATGCGGCAGCTGTGGATGGTCTAAAGGTGGGGTTTGCCAGTTTGGTTGCACTCTAGACCCTTAGAAAGATGTTAGGGGAGAGAAAGGTTGAACCGAAGCGCCCTCTGGGACGGAGAGGCAAGGTGGTAAGGCCATTGACGGCCGTTGGTGACGAAGCCTTAAAACACAATGTTATTGTGGAAGGTGGCGACAGATATGCCATCAATATGGTGGTGGAAGGAGGTACGAGGAGGGGCAAGTGATCTAGGTTCGTGTGCAGTGTGCCAAGAGGAAAAATCTGTTAAGAAGAAAATGCGGGTTTGAAAGGCTTACAATGCCAATTTACATCGAGAATCACATAGAATCACTCTCAACATTTCAAATACAGAATCACTTCTCACGGTGAATCGAAAACAAGACACAATATATGGTCTAAGTCGCTTTTGAATTCTTGTCATGGAAATCATCCATCCCGGTTCGCTAGTTTCAACACATATAGTTAGTTATCTAGTTTGAGAAAAAAGGGGACCAAATGGATCACATCACATGGTGCATGAGAACAACATGAGTTCATGACTGATGACAAACAAAGGAAATAAAAAGATTGTAGAACAGTAAAACCAGATTTATCATACGAGCGGGCTGCATTCTGGCCCACATATAGCCCTCCATTGGGCTGCATAGAAGATTACAAGGATCGGTTTAGTCGGTCCAAATTAGGTGTAAGGCGATATGGGCTTTGGTACACAAAAGTGGGCTGTGTGGGTGGGTGATTGTGTGTGGGAAAAAGTCCATTCCACAACCAACCATCATCTATAGGCGCAATCGCAAAACCATGTACTAGATACCCATGAACTCGGCGGTTTCTGAAGTGGTTTTGTAGACGTGGCACCATGTCACTAATCCTAGTAGTCACCGCCTCGTGGGGCCCACAAGTGCTCCTCTATCTTTTGTGGACGTGGACGAAAATGATTCAGCCGCCCCCGTCGGGCCGGCTATGATGGTGAGCACGTGCACACTATCGATGAATATCGCGTCGTCGTCGCCAATGTCGTGCGCCCGCACCCACCGCAGTGAGCTCCTCCCCTGGTGCGGTGCTCAAGGAGGATCGCGCCGCCGTGATCAGACGATGCTAGGTACGCGACGCCGTTGTCGCACGCAGCCCGCCGGAGTCGATATCGCGCGAGCGCGTAGCGTGGCGGTGTCGATGTTGACGGTTCAATAACACGTCAAGGTTCACCGCAAGCGCATAGATCGCTAGCCTTTTTACCGTAGCGAACATGGCCTCATATGACATTTGTTCAAGTTTGATTTTGGTGATTAATGACAACATGGTCAATGGGACTAACCATATTGTTTAGCATGTCCTTGTAGACATTTCTAGGTCCCAAGGATGCAAAAATACCATGCCTAAATGATAAGATAATATATATTTTGAGGGTCTAAACCGGAAAGAAGAAGAAAAGAAATGACACCGTCGGATGAACCGCCGGTACCTTGGAAGCAAGCGTCGGTGCAATGGCCAGATGAAGTGGTACACTGCGGAGGAAAACTCAAGTCGGCATGGACCACCGGATGAACCGACGACCCGCTTCTAGTTGCACCGGATGAATTTCGGAGGAGAAGCAACACACAAGAAGATGAACCGATGCATCATTGATGCATCAAGGAATCAAGACAAAGAGATTTTGCGCAGAGGGCTTAAGCACCGGATGAGAAGCAATGGTTCATCCGATGGCTTCAAAAATGCTATGAAGGTTTTGCGTGGAACCCTTCAAGACCGGATGAACGGCGGCTGGCGAGAAGACCGTCGGTGCAAGCGTCGGAGGATATGTGTCAGTAGGGATGCAACAACTAAGTGACGTGGAGGGCATCGGATGAACCGACGCCTACGGAAAAGTGACCATCGGTTCATCCAACGGTACAGTTTTCAGTGGCCGTTAGCCAACGACTAGTTTGTTGTTTGGGCTATTTATACCCCTATACACTCACCCATTTGAAGATGCTAGAGTATGTGGAAGTGCGAGAGGGTCCAAGACACATTGGAGATCATATCCATGCCATGCTAAGTGCTTAAGTGAACATCCAAAGGCTTTGCACATGCTTGATGTGTGTGCTTAGTGGTATGTTAGCTTAGAGCTGAGTGAGTGCAAGGTGTGCCTACCTTGTGAAGTGATTCTTGAGTAGATCAAGCTGTACAAGGTGCGCCGGAAGCCTTGGAGCCTAAGGGGCTCTCCGGTAAACGTCTTCGACCCTCCGGCTTGGTGTGGAGCAGTGAGGACACTTTGTGCGGGGACGTGGAGACCCCTTCCCTTTGGTGGAGAAGCTCCTTAGTGGAGGCGGCATCAAGGTGACCAAGGAGCTTGGCGAGTGCGTTTGTGGCGAGCCTTTATGGCAAGTCAAGTGGTGCTCTTGGGAGAGACTTGGTGACCGGAAGTAATACTCTTGTGTGGAGTGCTTCAACAACGTGGACTAGGGGTGGCTTAGTGCCTACCGATACCACATGATAAATCGCGTGTCAAGAGTTTGCTTCCTCTCATCCCCCTTTACGTTTCCGTATTACATTCTTGCAATCCTTACTTGCCTTTACTTTCCTAGAGTAGTATCTTGCTAGGATTGGCTATAGGTTGCAAAACTTGTTTTGGGATGAGAGTTTCACACTAGAACAACCATAGTTGCACATCTAGATAGTATGTTCTAGTTTATGTTTTGAGCAAATAGTGATAAGCCATAGGTTAAGGTTTTAAGTTGCCTAATTCACCTCCTCCCCCTCTTAGGCTACGAGCATCCAATTCCTTACACCAACCCAAGGAGCAAGGGGATTGCTAACGTTTAACCTAGCACTAATCTAGTTGATCGAAGTCTATGATAGGGAGATTAATCTATAAACTAAAGACAAACTAATTAAAAGCAGTCTAAATTATGTTAAAAAGAGATAAGAGGTGCATAAGTATGAAGAACGTATGCCCATAGAATCTAGGGTACTTGAAGATGCAATCACCAAAACATGATAAAAACCGATCCAATCTATCTAAGCATGTGGTCAAAGGTTTAGCTGTTTCCCTTCCCTCGTACATGTCACTACGCGAAGGTAATCGGTACTAAGCCTAGATGAACACTGTATGTTGACGTGATCTACGAGAGCAACCTCGAAAGCATGGTAGCTAGCCTTAAACATTAAGCATCATCAACAAAGGTACGATAGATTATGATCCAAACAAGAGTAGGTGACTACACATCAAGTTCCATTACAACTCCATGGACAAACGACAACTTTACCCCATCAAGACGCTAGGCATGGCACCGTTGAACATGGTGGATGCCTCCGATGAAGCTCGATCTTCATTGTCCTTCAACTCCCGGCGACCGTGGCGGGGCCTCGACGCCCTCCTTCCTCGTGGCAACCTCTCTTGACCTCGGCAATGATTTCTCCCTCGATCGACTCTCTCTCTTGTGGTCGATCTCTGAGGCTTCTCTGTTCGTCTTTTGCGAATGGAGGCTTCGGTAGGATTTTAGAGTTCCACGTACTTGACACCGAAGAAAGGGGGTGACGAACCGACGCCGAATGGGGTGCCGGCCGGCTCCTCCCTCCTCGGCCTTCCCCCTGCCTTGCACCGCGTGTCCTCTTTTGCATTTTGGGCTTTTTTCTCCTTCAGATGTGGACTTTGGACGTCATTATCCCCGTGACCAAGTTAGGGGGTCTTTACGCATGAACTTCCGATCTTTCATCTCGGTCATCGGGAATACTTCATTGAAGCACATCGGTCCTTGCCACCTTTGGAGGCAAGTTTGCACACGGTCGGAACTCCTTGATTGACTTGCAAAACGTCCTTCGAACGGTGCATCTCCCCTCATCAAGTGCATAAATTCCTGCAAAATCATTATACTCCAAAATGCACACGCAACGGTGAACTTGTTACATCATTAGTATGCCTAGTGGAGGGTTAGTTCCAAAATAAAGTTCAAACCATAATGTAACAAGTGCTTTTGGTTGACAGAAATCGAACGCCAACATCCCCCCACGCTTAGATCTTGCTCGGCCTCGAGCAAGTTGCTCACAAAATTGTCCATCCAAGGAGTTGAAATGTGCTTCGTCAAATCTTTCCTTACAAGTTAGTCATTCCTTCATCTTTAATATAAGAGACATGAGAACAAAGATCACAATGTAAACATGGACGTTTAGAAGTTTACCAATTCAAGACTTACCCCACAACTCATACCTTTTCACTAGAGATCCTCAACTCCATCCATACTTACTTTCTTACTTCCATTGGAGGGTTTTCATGAGCTTTTTAAAAGTAAAATTCCTGCATTAAGCATTAGACAAAGTCCTTCTCCAAGTTCTCACATATCGCTCATTAAAAGTGGCTATCCTAGATAATTTCATAAACTCTCACCTCGCACAAGTCTCTCATTTAAACATTAAGGTGGAGCTATAGGTATGGCTAGTGAAGTTAACACAAGTAGTATCAAGCTAAGAAAATCTTCTAATGGTTGTTCACCTTAGCCAATGATCATGAGAATTAAACCATAATGTAAGGGTGTCAAAGATGAGAAGATTTAGAATGGTGGACATGTGCAAAGGGAAAAAGAATAATGACTTCAAGGCACTAATGATGTCCTCGATGTCAGATTGCACATGGTTTGGAATATCAAGATTCGCTCTCAAAGATCATCGCATCCTTCCTTGCACTTCTCTTGATCTTCACTTGACTCATCATACCTCATTATATCTTTCTTGCCTTGCCTTGAATTTTTTCTTCTTTCTTTCTTCTCTCTTTTTCTTTTCTTGTGCGCACTCACATATACATATATATCTATTATTTCTTTCCTTCACATCTTTATCTTCTTCCAAGCCTTTCCTTTGTCCTTTTGACATGAACAACAATCTGAATTTTAAATAAATCCTTGCCTAAAAACAGAACAAATCTTTGGACATAGGTTGTGTTCAAGGAATAAGATGATAAAAGATGTTTATGGTTTTGGGTATGGAATCCGATGCACGGGGCCTTCAAGGTGAAATTCCCGTTACCGATTGTATGACGCGGCTAGAAACAAAAGATACAACATCAAGGACATGACCATTGCTCGAAATAAGATCTTCCAAGAGAAAAGTCCTAACTCAATTCATCATGCTAATCAACAATTATGGTGGTGTGTGTGTGTGTGTGTGTATATAATGTAGGCTTTGCATAGGATAAACTTGTCTCTCAACTTGGAGAAACAAATTGCTAACCTTCATTGCAAGGGTTTTTTTCATAATTTTTAGAAATAAATACCTCTATTATTAGTATTACTTAAAGCATAGCAAAAGCGAGGTCCTAGATCAAAGTTGAGCATGGATACTTTCAAAGGTAAACTTCCACTAAGCACCACAAGAATAATCATTCACAAAGCTCATGCTCAAATAATAAGGATAAAAGAAAGAAATAACAAGTAAAAGAAATAAAAGTCTTGCGAGACAAAATGTATAAGACTCTTTTTATTGACTCAATGCTAATATAAGACACATAACGAGCTAAAATTTTTAAAACAAGACTCAAACTTGACTCGACTTTATGACTCGACTTATCACCACTTGAGCAAAAATTTAAAAGAGCTAGCTCCCCCCACGCTTAAATCATACGGCATCCTCGTCATAATTTTACAAAAAGTACAAGAGGGAGGAAAACTAGCCACTACACCTAATGAAACTTCCCACAATATGAGCACCACTTCTTCTTTAGGTTCCCATGCATTCTGAAAAGCTTCCTCACGTTCCGGTTAAGGAACTTGAAATCGTCGTCGACCACGCGCTCGAGGTCTTCAATCCTTTGTCACATGGCCTGCATTGAGTGAAGGCATTCGTCGAGAGAAGCGTAGAGCTCCGTGATGGCATTGCGGCAAGCCGCACAACACATTGATCGGGGTCGCCTCCACCATCTCCATCATCTGGGTTGTCATCGCCGTCGGGGTCGCCTCCTTCACCTTGCTCACGGCGGTCTTCGGGCTCCTCTTTAGGCACTTCCTTGCAATAGTAGAGGTCATTGTCATCCCTCCCGCCGGCCGCCCACGAGCTCGAGCTCCGGTCGTCAGAGAAGTCGCTATCCCTGTACACATCCACCGGCTCAGAAGTCTTCTCCTTGTACCTTTTTTCTTTTCATCTTCAAAAGCCTCTCGAGTGGCGTGCGGAGTAGCATCTTCTTCTCTTCTCCCCTTGGTTTGCGGCTAGCGATTTGCTTCGTCGGAACACGACCTTCATAGCGAACGGATTCGGTCCTATTGACTTTTCTTGGGCGTGGGCACCATCGCACACCGATGAAGTTCTTCGGTTGCTGGTGTCGGGGAGGGGAGGCGTGTTTCTTCTTCCATTGCCGCCTTAGTCTCTTCTTTCTCCTTGGTGCTGCTCGGGTTCGCCATGGGTGCTTCGAATGCTTTCGTGAAGGTGGAAGATTGCAACTAAGATGCGAATCTCGAGCTCCACCCATGCGTCCTTAAATAGCCCTAGAAAACTCGGCCGAAACCCTACCCTTCCTAATTCTGAAGTTCCTAAAATGGTCGGCAAAAATAGGAAATAAACCAAGATGTATCCCGGAGAAAAGCAGTAGCGATCACTTAGCGTGGGAGGCGATGGGCGGTCGGCGCCGACCTGCTCCTATTTTGGGCCACCCCGGCCCATCTTCTACATGCCTCTTTGTTTCGTGCATACGAGCTTATGTGGTGAAAAGGTCCAGCCAAAAATCACGAAAAGGACTCAATAAAAATACGAAAAGAAAACGAAAATTTATTTACAGAAAATTTACCTTATTTTACGTCATAGGCTTGACGCCGGCTCGCCTCCATGGTGTAGATGTCAATGTAGTCAATGGGCACGACATCGTGCTCAAGAAAACCTTCAATCACTATCCATTTACCACATATTGATCTCCTTTTATATCCATAATCATTACCGCTCCATTTGGTGAGGCCGAGTGGACAACGTATGGTCCATCCCACTTGCTTTTTAATTTGCCTTTCCCGAAGATCTTGAATTTTGAGTTGTAGAGGAGGACCTTGTCGTCCTCTTTGAATTCCTTTCCTCAGAGTCTCTTATCATACCATCGCTTCATTCTTTCCTTGTAGATGCTCGCGCTCTCATAAGTTTTAAGCCTCATCTCTTCTAATTCACTTATTTGAACTCTTCGTTTAATCCTCACGGCATCCAAGTCGAGACTCATTTCCAATCGCTTTGTGCTCTAGTTCCAAAGGCAAATGACAAGATTTACCATAAACGAATTGATATGGAGTCATACCTATTGGTGTCTTGTGTGCCGTCCGGTATGCCTATAGTGCTTTGTTCAACTTCTTTGACCAATCCTTGCCTCCCTTCTCAATGGTCTTATTAAGAATACTCTTGAGTTGCCTATTTGAAGTTTCCGCTTGACCATTGGTTTGTGGGTGGCATGCCCTGGCCACTCTATGCTCAATCCCCAACTTGGACAAGCACTTTCTGAAACTATTTCCCGTGAAGTGTGTTCCTTCATCACTTATCAAAACTTATGGGACTCCATAGCGCGGGAATATAACATTCTTGATCATAGATATAGACTCTTCCGTTGAAGCTCTTCAACAAGGGATGGCCTCTACCCACTTGGATACATAATCAACCATGACTAAAATATTCTCATATCCATTTGAATTTGTGAATGGCCCCATGAAATCAATTCCCCAAATGTCGAATAGATCAATTTGCAAATTCTAATTTAACTAGGGATGGCAATTTTGCCCGCGGACACGGTATCCGGGGATACCTGACCCGACGGACGTGGATACGGGCAGGAAAATCCGCCCGCGGGTAGCTAACGGGTGGTAAATTTCACCCGCGGATATATCTGCAACCCGCTTGAAATAGAAGGCCCATGAATTACAGCCCAACTGCAGCCCACTAACAAACCCTAGACCACTGACCACCCGTGACCTAACCTTATCCTATCCCCACTTCCAAGTTCCCCCCGAGGCCTCGACCCCCCGTCCGTCACCCCCTGGCCGCCCGCCGCCGCCTCCCAACTCCTCCTTCACACCTCGACCTCTCCTTTCAGCCGCTCTGCCGTGGATGCTGCGGTGCGCCGGTGTTGCCTACCTGAGGGCCTGGAGGCCGGAGGCGGCGCACGGGGAGGCCGACCGACCTGCACCTATGACCTCCTCGTCACGACGCTCGCCCGGCACGTGGACATCGCCGGCCAGACACCGCAAGCCTCTCCAAGGGCGACGGTCGGTGCCCGGTGGTGCATCCACGGCAGCGTCTCGCTCGGTCGCCCCTTCACTGCTCATCGGTCGTGCAAGCAGCAACAGGTAACCTCAATCCTCATCTAGTTTGAGTCATGAACAATTGGTAGTATTGCTTGATTTGGTAGTTATTGGATCTGTTAATCTTTTTCAGCATTTGGTGATTATTTTGCTTGCAATGTCTACTCACGGAGACAGTAGGAGTGGTCCGGACCCAACGGTGCTAGTGGTGGACGCGTCTTTACGGAGCTCGAACTCCATCTTCTACACCATCGATGTGCGGCGCCAACCACGTGCGATGGTGATGGTCAAGGTAATGAGAACAAGTCATTTGCGTAGCCACCTAAACAGTTGTGATGCTCGGATTGCTAGAAAAGGTCTAAAACAATCCACTTTGAAATTGTCTAAAACACAAGATGGAAGTGTTCTTGTGGAGAAGTATGTGTTTGATCAAGGTGTTGCTAGGAAAGAACTTGCATTGATGATATGTGTCCATGAGTACCTGCTTTCTATTGTTGATCATGTTGGTTTTAGAAGGTTCTGTGCTGCATTGCAACCTTTGTTTAAGGTAGTGTCAAGAAATACAATTAGAAACGATATTTTGGACATGTATCAAGTGCAAAAGCTATCCATGGTGAATCAATTTCAGTAACAACAATAACTGTATTGCCGTCACCACGGATATGTGGACAACAAACCATCGTAAAAAGGGCTAGATGGTCTGACCGTGCACTATGTTGATGAGGGTTGGAATCTGAAAAGCTATCTTTTGAGGTAATAATAAGCTTCTTTGTTGGTACTAATTTGATCGATCTCTCAATTTTTCTACACTACTTGTATACTAATCGATCTCTCATTTTCCATTCTATAGGTTCTTGTATGTACCACACCACACACAGTGAGGTTATAAGTGAAGTCCTTCATGATGTACTGCTGGATTGGCATATTGACAAGAAGGTCTCGACGATCACTCTTGACAGCTGCAACGCCAATGACAATACTATGAAGGAAATGCAAGATAAGATGCCTCTTCCCTCTCTTATGCTTACGGGTAAATTGATGCATATGCGTTGTGTTGCACATATCATCAATGTTATCGTGAAAGATGGAATTGGTGCAAAAGATGCATTGGGTGTAAAAGTTGTAGAAGAGGGATAGGGAGGATCCGTGAAACTGTTGCATTTTGGTCAGCCACACCCAAAAGGCATGAACGATTTGAACGGGTTGTTTTACAAGAAGGCATTAAATATGATAAGAAAATAGCTCTTGATGTTAAAACAAGATGGAATTCCACCTACCTAATGCTTAGTGTTGCACTGAATTACATACCTGTGTTTGATCGCCTTGCAAAGAAAGAAAAATTGTGTTTTCCTTTTCGGCCAACAGAAGAAGATTGGGAATTTGCTAGGTATCTCTCGTGATAGGTTAAAGCTATTCTATGATACAACCGAATTACTTTACGGCACTTCTACGTCACATCAAGCTGTTTTCCCCAAAATATGTGGTATTTATCTAGCCATTAACAAGTGGCAAGCTAGTGATAACCCCATCATAGAAAGAATATCAGCAGCCATGAAAGAGAAGTTTATGAAATCTTGGTGATATCCATGGTCCGATGGTTGCCATTCTAGATCCTAGACATAAAATGAAGTTCTTGTATGCGATGTACACCCAAATATATGGACTGATGGTATGGTTAGAGAAGTTAAGAAAGTTAAAGACTTCTTGATAGACTTGGTTAAGGAATATGAGAGTTCTATGGAAGGTTTTGGTGCAACAAATGGTATGGTGGCTGGTGGTAGTAGCAGTAAAGCACTAAATGAGGATGATGCTGAAGTTGATGAAATATTTGATAAATACATGGCTCTTTGAACCACTGTGGCGACAACTCAAGTGTGCCTTGAATTGGATATGTACTTGGAAGAGGACATGCTACCAAGAACCCTTGAATTGGATGTCATTGAGTGGTAGAAACTTGGAGGGTTCAAGTATACCGCTTTGAGAAAGGTTGCTCGAGATATCCTAGCAATTCTGTGACAACGTGGCATTTGAATATGTTTTAGTACTAGTGGGAGAATCATTAGCCCAAATCATAGCAGACTTGCCCCAAACATGGTGGAAGCTTTAATGTGTATGCAAGCTTGGGCCCGAGTAGATATGTTAGGTATAACTTTTGTTCATTTTTTTGTTTCCATTCTTTAATTTATAGTAACACTAACTTGTGAATGTTTCTTCTATTAGCGAAATCACCTGTTCTCAATGCATTAATGACATGTCTTGATGACGAGGAAGAAGGCTCGGTAGTTACTCTTTACGTACTTGTCTTGAAAATGAATTGAAGCACTTGGTGCTAATTTTCTTTGTTCTTAGGATAATCTCGATCGACATCATTGATCGATCCATGACACCATGACTTGTGACTTGTGAGATGGCTGAATGGTGGATGAGTTTTTGCACTTTGTGTGCATGTGGGTGTGGCAGTGTGATTGTGAGATTGTCAGATTGTGATTGTGTGATGTGGCTGGAGTGGACATTGGCTCTTGCCATTTATTATATCATGCATTTGTGTTGTAATAATTAGTTGTCTTGTGTGACCAACTATTCTATCATGCATTTGTGTTGTAATAATTAGTATAATGAGACCTTAAATTACATTATGACTATCAAATTGTTGTTGTCTCTGAAATATATCAAATTGTTGTTGTTTTTGTTGAAATGAACATATTGATATATGATATATTGGTATCTCTCGGGTTGCGGATAAACCGATATCCGCGGATATCCATCGTGCGCGGATACGGGCAAAGGTTTGTACCATGAGCAAGTTCACAGTAGTAAGGAACGCGAAAAGTGCGGATATGCTGCGGGTAAATGTCTTACCCGCACTTACCCGACCACGCCATCCCTAAATTTAACAACATAGCATTCCTTTGAGATATATTCCCGTTCTTTGACATTCGGACAACAAGCAACATACCTTTTGAATCTTCATGCATCTCACCAATAGAATCCACTAGCCCATACCTTTGCTTGAGTCCTAAAATGTCCATAATGTCCTCCATATCGAGTGACACTTCCTTAATATTTCCTCTTTCTTCTCTTGGTATGCACCTTCGCAAGACTCTATCCGCTCCGAGTCTAAAGAGGTAAGGTGCATCCCAAAAATACTTTTGGCTCTCGGTGATCACCCTTCTTTGAGCATTCTTGTCTAAGTGATCGAGGGGCATCCTTCGATATAGCTCGAATAATGTTGGTCATCCAAGTATCTTTGTCGAGGATGTGATAAAGATGATCATCTCTCATCTTGTCTTCAATGTGCTCTTTATCATCCTCACGGTTCATTCTTGACAAATGGTCGGCCACAATATTTTCGACCCTTTTTATCACGAATCTCTACATCGAACTCTTGCAAGAAGAAAGATCCACCGAATCAGCCTTGGCTTGGCATCTTTTTTAGACAAGAGATAATTGATTGCCGCATGATCGGTGTAGACAATCACTTTATAATTTACAATATACGATTTGAATTTTTGAAGGCAAGTACTACCTCAAGCAACTCCTTCTCTGTTGCATAATTTAGTTGAGCTCCATTAAGAGTTTTGCTAGCATAATATATAGCATGTACCTTGCCTTCTTTTCATTGTCTCAACACGACTCCTACATAGTCGCTAATGTCGCACATGATCTCAAAGGGTTGACTCCAATCGTAAGATTGAACGATGGGTGCGGTTATGAGAGCTCTCTTTAGTGTCTGGAATGCCACCAAGCACTTCTCATTAAAATTGAATAGCACATCTTTTTGGAGAAGATTTGTCAGCGGCTTGGTAATCTTTGAGAAATCCTTGACGAACCTCCTATAGAATCCGCATGGCCCAAGAAACTCCTCAAAGATTTGATATCCGCTGGTGGTGGAAGTTTCTCAACCGTTTCAACCTTAGCTTTGTCCACCTCAATCCCCCTCTCGGATATCACGTGTCCCAACACTGTACCTTGTTTCACCATGAAGTGGTATTTTCCCCAATTTAGCACCAAGTCAACCTCCGCAAATTTCATGAGAACCTTGTCCAAGTTTGCCAAGCAATTTGCAAAAGTTTTACCATAGACGGAGAAGTCATCCATAAATACCTCGACAACTTCCTCGATGAACTCAAAATACCGCCATCATGCATCGTTGAAAAGAGGCTGGAGCGTTACATAAACCAAAGGGCATCCTTCTATATGCAAATGTTCCATATGAGCAAGTAAAAGTTGTCTTGTGTTGATCATCCGGGTGAATAGGAATTTGCATGAACCCCGAATATCCATCAAGAAAGCAAAAATATGCATGATTTGCTAACCTCTCAAGCATCTCGTCGATGAGCAGGTGGGGAAGTGATCCTTCTTTGTTGCTTTGTTCAATTTTCGATAGTCGATGCACATCCTCCATCCGGTCATAGTTCTTTGTGGTATTAGTTCATTCTTCTCATTCTTTACCATGGTGAAACCTCCTTTCGTAGGGCTCACCCACTCGCTATGTGGCACTGGGTAAATGATTCTGTCATCCAATAATTTGATAACCTCCTTCTTCACCACCTCTCGCATGGCATGGGTTAACCTCCTTTGATGGTTGTTGGCATTTCTTAACGTCACCACTAGTTACGCACCTAGAGGGAGCGTATAAGAGCGACCGGGTATACCAACGAGTACGAACGAATCCGCAAGCGCACGGAAATACCATTGTAGCACTTCACCTAGGAAGGAGTATTCCAAGGGTATCGAATCCATGGGACGGATGAGCTCCGGCTCGAACCTAGCTGGTGGTCTAAGGATACAACGTTGATTGATAGGATAGGTAGAAAGGATCTACCTGACCGAGCGCAGAGTCTAGCACGGTCTCGTGTATAACACCGCTTTGGCGCCAACCCACCCTAGCTGTTTAAGGCTAGGCAATATGTTTTGGCAACGGGGCCCTACTCGATACACAAGCGCGGAGGGTTCCAAAGGATCACCTGTCACTGCGCGCCTACCTCTATCGTTACGAATGTACTTGGTATTCGCAGGGATAACCTATGGTCCAGACACCACGTCTACACCACTGACTACTACTATAGCCGGACACCGTCTGACGTCCCGATAGCCCGACTATAGCACTCCGTATAAATACGGAACTACGAATCCACGAGGGAGATACTGGCACTAGCTCAAGGTATGCTCTATCACTTATGCAAGATCACGAATGCACTTTGATCTAATTAGATAAATGCAGGAGCATCAACTTTACTCTAATAGACAAGCTAGCAAACAAGATGCAAACTTATGATCCAGTTCTACTAGATCGAAAGGGTTGTGTTCGAAGAACACAAGCCTCTAAATCAAGAACAAGCGAAGAACACAAGAACAAAGCAACTAAGCATGCATAAAACTTTAGTCTAAATAGAAAATGTCAAAATACTCACTTTAGTCTAAATGAAGAACAAAGGCACCACTGAGGATCGTTCTTGAGGAAGATGTCATGAACATGACATGGCCCCAAGCCTCCCACCTCACTTCCTAGCACTAATCCTATACAAAGAGCTCCCCTCTCCTAAAGAGAGAGGCTCCAAGGCCAAAATGAAGAGGAGGAGGAGAAGTGTGTGTCCAAGAATGAGGCCCCTCCCCTTCTATTTATAGGCAAGGGACAGGGTTGTCTCGGACTTCAAATGTCGCCAAAACATGCCAAACTGCGCTCTAGGACCAATCAGGGACCACCACGTGGAAGGTCACGATGAACGGGCACTAAGGCGTTCCGCAGATCCAAGGATCGACCGACCCCCTAGCGGCGCCTTTCGCGGTGTGCTTTCTCGATGGTGATATATGTGGGTCCCACGATCTATCCTTCGTGTATGGCAAGTTTCGTGGTGGTTTGGGTTCCCGGTGGACCCTTGGATCCTTGTGCTGCACACGTGGCAGTGTTTGATTCGTCAGGAGTTGCTTCACATGGATTGATGAGGTGTCATGGACACATGGCATCCCATGTGGCACACGTCGCCACGTGGTCTGGTGTGGGTCCCACCGGGCCCACATGATATCAAGAGGGCGATCTTGTCTTGTGCATATCTCTTTCATCCGGACTCCGAAGTAGACAAATGATATATCCATTTCAATCATCTCGACGAGCCCGTCGCAATGGTGCAGTCCAAATTGGCATTTGAGGATGTTTATGATGATGTCCTTTAATAGCCATTGGATCACTTGCTCTCAACTGTACTATTTGGCACATATTCCGATGCATCCTGCAACAAAAGCTAGAAACACCAACACTTGTGGAAATCATTAGTATCAAGCCCTATTCTAGTGTTGATGATCCTTTTACCATTATATTATGCAGGTATGGACGGTGTAAAAGTAGCACTTAACAGCCGTCAACAACACCCCCACACTTGACCTTTGCTCGTCCCAAGTAAAGGGAGTTAGATCAAGGTGAGACATGATATCCAAAGGTATGAAGCGAGCATAAGAGATATTCCAAATCATACCTTATACTTGTGAACTCTAAAGTGTCTATCATACTATCTTGGGTAGTTGATGAATGGAACAACCATGAATCAAGTCACTCCTGCTCATCATGTTAAGCACTTGGGATTTTGCAATAAATTTTCAAAACAAACCTTGCTTAGCTCCTCATTTGATTCTCTTAGATCGCTTAATGTGTATATGTCCTCACCAAGGCATTAATTTGCCTTTCTTCACCCTACTTCTAATGATGGCTATATGTGGAGCTCAGGGTAGGATAAAGGATAAAGCATACTTGTATCACATGTATTGCAAAGTCAAAAACTGGATCCAGAGAGAAAATCAAATCATACAATCGAGATCAAGATGTGCACGTGTATGGGTATAGTGAGTATGGTAAGGTGGATACTAGGCCCGGAATGGGTGCTAGATATTACCATACATATATGATGAAAATGTTGGTTGATGGTAAGGTGGACACTAGCTCCGGAATGGATACTAGTTATTACCATCTAAGTTATGGAACTCCTTTTTGCATGACCATCCCTCTCCTTTTTCTCCTTTATTTTGGACATGGGCTATTCTTTCTTTTCTTTTCTCTTTTTTTTCATCATGCCTTGAGCATGTGTCTCTTTTTTTTCTTTCTCTCTTTTTTTCTCTTTTTTATAGCCCATGTATTTTTTTGAAGGGCACTTTTGGAGAGAGATGTGACACCACATATGGAGCTTTATTTTCATGAAATGGATGAATGATACAATGCTAACTTCTAGTGTAGAAGCATAGCAAGGGGAATAAGTGGTGTGCACATGAATCTTGATCATGAAAGTACTGAAAAGAATTCTCACAAGGGTCACAGAATTTGACAAAGCTCAATGCAATAACAAGCAGCATATGAGTAGAAGGTTTTCAACTATGAACATCATATGGTTTTGGTAGGACGGTGGCATATCAAAGAGGAGCCTTGCAAAGAGTTTTATGATTTTCAAAATAAAATTCCCAAGCACTCAAACATTCAGAGCGAAGATCATATCATCAAACCATATCACAAACGCCAACTACTTAGATAAGCATGAGTTCCCTAAATGATATTTGTTCACAAGCATCAAGATGATGAGTAAGGAATAAAACATATGCAGGCCAACCACAGGGATCATGTAGAACAAGCATAGCATGAATTACTGAGTTTGATATAAAGGATATGAATTGAAATTCAAACAACTCATGGACAAGGTAGAGTGAGATAAAGGGTGCACATACCATCACTTCTGAAGGATAAGAGGTCAAGGAGGACTAGTGGTGATTGGTGACCATAAGAGCAAGCGCTCACTCTCTAGTTTACCTTGCTCTTGTCATGAAGGCGTAGTCGATGTTGTGCAGTGCCTATGTGAGGGTTCTCTAGCGAAAATGTCGATGATGAGCTTCACACCCTAAAATTCCATCACTTTTTAAAAATGCTAGCAACAAGTTTAGTTTTTATTTTTCTAAGGGTTTAATAATTTTGACTAATTAAATTTGCTCTTAAAGTATTAAATAATATTAAATTAATTTAGAAACACCTAAGTGTTTGTGCATCATGTTGGAATGCATTTGTTTTTGTTTGTTGTGTGTTGAAAAAAAAAGAGAAAAGAGTCCAAAACCCCAACCCTTTCCCCTTTCCCTATCTCACTCATTAACCCAAAGGCCACCGCTTTTCTTTTCCCCTTTCCTTTTCTCTTTCCACCACCGGCCACCCCGGCGCCTCTCTTCATTCCCGCCTCCTCCCTCCCTTTGTGCGGCGTGAGTGCGCCAGCTCACCCACTGCCGCCTCGGCGGTCCCTCCAAACGGGCTCCCCGCCGCCTCCACCATTAATGGCGGCACGAGTGCCACCTTCCGCCATGCCGGCCTTCCTCTTCCCCTCTACCCTATAAAGCACGAGCCCAGCTCCTCTCCATTTGCACCACTCCTCCTCTTCCTCGCCTTCGCCGCTGTGAAAGGGGTCACTGCTCGCCCACCCCGATCTCCCTCTCCGGCATCTCTCCCTCCTCTTCAAGCTGTTGGGTAAGCTCCTCCCGTCGTCCTCTTCGTTCTAGTGTTTTCCCCATCGCGTTTGGAGGCCGGGAGCCCCGTTTTGGCCGTGCGCCGGCGTGGATTCCGATCGCCGCCGTCCGCCGCCCGCGCTCCACCCAGCGTCAGTCCGATCAAGATCGGCGGTTCAGATCCGCCTCATGCTCATCAAACAATTCCATACCGGTCAACCCAGAGTCTCCGTGGTCATTTTGCAAAAAGACCCTGGAATTTCTAATATAACAAGAATGCCCTTCCACCTTCAAAGATGCTTACAAACAAGTCCTGGTTTTTTCCGGTTAAGCGCCCAGGCTCTTAGATTTTTCCATCCCGCGGTCCAGTCTTGTCTTTTGACGGTATAAACCTCTGGTTTATATACGTAATTATGTTTAGGTCCTTGGTTTCTTGCAGATAAGCCCCTGGAGTCCAAGTTTTCTCACAATCTAGCCCCTAAACCTTGTTTTAGCCATATCTTTTGCATCTCTCGTCCGTTTTAGGCGTTCTTGGTGTCCATGCGACCGTCTTCTAGTGCCCGTCAGTTTTAGAAGCTTGTTTTAGTCTTTTGTAATGTTTGATGTATTGTTTTTATTTATTGTATGATTTTTGCTGTGCGCGTAGATATCGTGCCAGTTGGAGCCGAGCTTCCGATCGCGAATCAAGAGCAAGTTTTTAAGGAAGAAGAACCCCAGTGTTTAAGCAAGGAAGGCAAGTGGATTTCCTCCCCTGCATACTCTATTTTGTCCCACACAACTTGCATGATAACTAAATTTACATTTAAATATTGCTATGCATAAATTGATGGGAAAATTACCTTTTTAAGGACATGACTAGAATTTTATCCCCTTTACCTTGAACAACCCTTTTTAATAAATGTTTTGGGTAGAAATGCTTAGTTGCTATACCTTGGGATGATTCAAATGGAATTTTACAAAATGATGAATGTTGATCATGATAACTTTGGTGAACTTTGTTATATACAAGATCATATGAATTAATTGGAACATGGAGAACCACCCAGGAAAATAGTGCAACCACAGTACATATGGCTCTGGCTTAGCCAATTAATTAGGTGTGTGGAATTATCTGACAACCTTATTTGAAAGGAGCACAGGGGGGCGGAGTTGAAGGGGTATAGCTTGGTTCTTTTGGGGTAGCAGCCTTTGCTAAGGTGCGACCACTAGGGAGGTTATGGTCCCGCTCAGAGCTGTCATGGTTGTTGGTCTTCTGAATATCTTTGTAAAGGCTTCGTAGTGGACCCCTAGCCACTCACCTTGGAAGTGTTTAAGGGTCTGATCAACCCGAGCAACATGGGGAACATGAAGTGGGTAAAGTGTACGATCTCTGCAGTGAAAACGGTCGATCACCGTGTTGTGCTCAAGAGCGGCCTGGACCCTCACATGAGTAATGAACTTGAAGATGGAATCAAATCATGGTTTTATATGGTTTTTGGGATAATGTTTCAAATGCTTAATTTTTGGGGATGGTATAAACTTACACCTAGTAAATAGGTGCTTGCTAATAAAATTTGACCAACTTAAAAATGCTAACATTGCAAACTCTTAGCCTATCCTTGATAGCCTTGCATACTTTCACCCCACTTGCTGAGCTCCAACCATAAGTGTGCTCACCCTTGCTTACCGCTTGTTCAGAGGAGAACACCGGAGAAGAAAACTTGCGACTTGATGAGTTCGAGGATGCGTTTCCCTAGTCGAGATGCTGTGGAGTTGAAGACGGTCGGATCGTCTTAGCTATCAATGTTCGTGTAAAGACCTTTCGTGTCTATCCATGAGTGTAATAAAAGTTAATAAACCTCTTCTTGTACATTTTTGAGCATTATTTCTGTTATTACACTCATTATGTCTATCGTATGTGTGAAATTGAGATCCTGGCACACATATGAGATGCATTCGGTTTCTTCGAAAATCGGGTGTGACCAAAGTGGTACCAGAGCTATCTTGTTGTAGGACGCACCTTAGATAGAAATGGTCGTAATAAGGACTCATTTTCTAGAAAGTCGTGTCGACTCTTCAAAATAAATCTTAATTCCACCTAAAATCTATTTTATTTGACCTTTGTTAAAAATTGTACCCTTTTGTTTTATTACGCTCGAGTTCTTCTATCGGATGGCGGGACTCAACCGCCAACAAAAGCAACAGAGTGGAGCTGCCCCTGTTAGTTGAGCTAGTCAAGGAGGTTGCTACTGCCGAGTTGAACTGGACCACACGGGGAAGGAAGCCTCACGCCAAGCTCGCCATTGGAGGCCGGCGTGATGGCGTGGATCCACAGGCGACTGCAAGTTCCTTGCACTACGGTGTCACCACCCCGCAAGAGGCTCTGCTATGGCTCGTCCACCGCAACAACCGATCTTCTTGAATAGGATGCCTACCTTTTTGAGTTATGATCGATAGATCTATTCCTGCGAGGACGTGAATGATGTAATAATACTTGTTGAGTGAAAACATGTTTGATTTGGATCTTTGTTATGTTTGAAATGCTTTATGGAGTGATGGCCATAAGTGCATTAATAAAATAATTAAGTTAAATTTGAAGTCTTTACCCCCTGTTCTTCTGTTTATCTTTATCAGTTCAACTTCATATCTGAATATCTTTCCTAACTATCAGAGGACAGGATGTTCCACCTGTGATACTGCTCACATAGCTAACCAGCGAAATCAAGTACCACATCCACCACATAACCCAGCAATGGATCCCGCAATGCAGCAATTCTTAGCAGCCCAAACACAGTTGTTGCAAGCACTCACGGTGACGGTTCAGAACATGCAAGCTCAACAGCACCAGCCAGTACCTCAAGCACCTCCACCACTTGCAAACAAACACAGAGAGTTTATGAGCCACCACCCACCCACCTACTCCCATTCTGGAACCTCTCGATGCCGATGATTGGCTTAAGACTGTCAACAAGAAGTTGGATATAGTACAATGCACTGATCGTGAGAAAGTCTTGTACGCTGCAGGATGCTAACCGCTGCAAACTCTTAGCCTATCCTTGATAGCCTTGCATACTTTCACCCCACTTGCTGAGCTCCAACCATAAGTGTGCTCACCCTTGCTTCGCTATTGAGAGAGAACACTAGAGAAGAAAACTTCAGCGACTTCGATAAGTTCTGAGGATGCGTTTCCCCCAGTCAGATGCCTGTGGAGTTGAAGACGATGCTGGATCGTCTTAGCTATCGATGTTCGTGTAAAGACCTTCGTGTCTATCCATGAGTGTAATAAAAGTTAATAAACCTCTTCTTGTACGTTTTTGAGCATTATTTCTGTTATTACACTCATTATGTCGTATGTGTGAAATTGAGATCCCGGCACACATATGAGATGCATTTGGTTTTCTTCGGAAAATCGGGTGTGACATGAGCTTGAGAGAACTCCGCCACACTAGTGGTTGACCCTGGTGCTGTTCTTCAGATGACAAATGAAAACAAAGGAGGGACTCTACTGGTTCGAGAACCATAAAGCCTTTATTCAAATTCAAATATTTTTGTTGTTTTTGTTTTATTTTATTGTCACCATGTCATTTGCTCGAAAGGGTCGATCAAGGCTACACTTCATAAACAAAGGGGAATATACTTACCTTGGACCTATGAGAGGTCATATATGCCGCCTTTGTATGTTGTGCAACATGAATCTGACACTTCAACTTACCTTCCCATTTGAATTTAGCTCAGTGACTTACCCATTCAAATTTGACAATCTTCTGCAGGGGTTAGTCGACATGCAACCAACATCTATGAGGATATAACTCTAAGGTTCATCATCAAAAGTCGACACCATGTCTTGTTTTGGAGAAGCGATTTTAACCTAAGCACCATGCTTAATTTAAAACAGCCTATGAATGTATGTTCGAACAAAAACACTCAAACCAAAGCATATGAACCAAGATAAGAGAAGCATGAAAGCATGATCAAACTATTCTCAAAAGGGACATAAGCATGAGCATAAGACGGTGAACCTCGGGCAACCTCCCGGAAGGGCTTTGTTTAATGTCAAAACCAGGACTTACCTAGCTAATGGGCAAGATGCAAGAGCTAACATCATCCATACTAGGATAAGATTTGGTAGAGGAGGAACTTTACTCAGGATGCTCACATACCTCCCCCACACTTGAAGTTTGCATTACTAGGCAACAAAACTCAAGTGTGTGGTGATCAAGCTTCCTTTTGTAAACGTTCCCTCACCAAGGCTTATCTAGGTGTTGCAGCTGAAGTGGCTCACATGTTCATAGGCATCACCTGTCCATCTTTCTTTTCAATCTCTACCTGAAAAGTTAGTGACCAAAAATACCGAAAGGACAACTTATCCTAAAAACATGTTCTTCTTTTATTCGAAAAGGGAAATAAAACCTATGCTAATCCAGGCTATCTCCCGGTAGTGCTTTGTTTATTTAAGGTCATAAGCTCGACCATGGGAACTTCATCTTGCAGCTATCATTGGTGGTGTCATTCCGTCCTCACCACCAATCCTTGATGTATGAAGCTTTAGTACGCAAGGTTAGTGCCACAGTACACACACGAAACCTGCAATGCTTATGGTAAACATATGCATCTACAATCAACCTTCCAAATGTTTTACAAAAGAGGACCAGAAGGTGGTCGTAGACCTCGTATGTGCTCAGCGTACTAAGCATGACTGACTCTAGAGAGGCATGATGCGAGCATAGTTTATGTGGTAGATCAAGGATGAAACTACCATGCTCATCAATGAAGTCTTTTCCTCCAAACTCCGGAGTCAGTGCCTCACAAAGTTCCATGGCCCATGAATTCTCCATCTCAAGAGGGTCATCGTGGAAGCTCGAAGTTGACTCTCGATCATGATCGAAAGCAACATGATACGGGCCAACAGGAAGAGGCTGAAACTCGGTCGAGAATGGTGACGGTCGTTCGTCTTCACAAAGGTGAAGATGGTCTTCCGAGTCGTACTCATGAGGAGTAGAGAATTCTACACCTCAATGGGAATGGGGTTGGATGACATGAACGGAGATGAATGTGTTGCTTTCTCGAGCGGGTTTTGCTGGGGAAGAGGCTTCGCCATAGGGTGTCCCAAACAAGGGGTAGTAGTGGTGGAAGTGGCTTCCCCAAGATTACCATCTAGGCTCCCTATGGATTCCTCAAAGAATTTCTCTAGCGGGGAGCCTAGGAGTAGATCAGGATCAAGGACATCGAAGATGTGAAAGTCTAAGCCAGCCTCAATCCCATCTATGATGAGTGGCACTACACTTGCAATCCCTCGACATTCAAGAACGTGCCCAAAGGGACAAGTCTCGAGGAGCATGTCGGATGGTGCTAGCGGAACTTTGCCTAAAAGAATTTCCACTAAGTGCCATGGCATGATGTTAACCTCCATGATGGGGTCACAATGGACCTCTACGGAAATCCCTCTCACAGAACAAGGAATAACCAGAGAGGGTGTATTATCCCAAAATGCTTTGGAAAAGCATATCGCTCCATCTGGCCATTCCTCCTTCATGTCCTCCTCAGGAAATGCTTCATCAGGAGGATCGGGAGGCGAAGAAGATGTCATAGGTCTAGGGAAAGGCTCTATCAGAGGATGTCTAGATGGTTCAGCATGGACAGAAATAGTTTCCCTAAGCTCTTCTTCTGGGTTTCCTTGGGATTTATCAAGAAGTTTTTCTAAGGGGAACCTAGGAGAAGATCAAAATCCATGATGTCATAGATGTGGAAATCTAATCGCACCTCTATGTCATCAATGGTGATCGGCACGTCCCTAGCAATCCCCCGACATGGAAAAACACAGCGCCACCTGGGGCTATGGAAAAGTCTATCAGTCGGGATCAAGGGCATGTCACCCACCAGAGTATCCAAAAGGGTCTCGTATGATGCAAGCCCCAACAAGAGGGTCATACAAAGATCTCACGGTGTTTCCTCATGGAACAGTGGATGGTCGTGGAAGTTGAGCTAACCCAAATTGCTTCGGATGTATGCTTCTGAGGTGACCAATCCACTATCATCCCATGATTCCAAACTTCATCGAGGACCTCATAAAGGTCCAACAATGCCGTAGGCTTCTCATGCCAAGAGTGATCTGAGGTATTTCTGATGTTTCGAGAAGGATCATCCTCAAATCGGAAGAGAACTCCGAAGGTTGAATTTCTTCTTCCTTCGATGTTCGTGGTTCTGATAGGGCTCAACAGAGGAATCAAGGAATTCAGAGAATGAAAGCTCAGATTCGGCTATTGAGAGACTCTCATGGACCAACTCAGACTCTAGATGGGGTTCGTTGGAAACGATATGGGAAGAAGAGGTTTCTAAGAAGAATTCTAGGATCTCTCTTCTTTCCACTAGAGTTTGGTTTTCGAACGAACCTCCAGCTAAAAGGTTGAGCTCTTGTGCGGATTCCATGTCTATACGAGTATAAAAGGTATACATCGCTATATCATCGGGTATAGACATGTCTGGGCTAGATGTCATAAGACGTAGGAACCTAGCCCAAGCTGCACCTATGGACTCACCCTCTAATTGCTCAAAGGCAAGGAGTTCACACGACAAGAGCTCTATGCATTCATAAAGGGAGAACGAGTCACAAAAGTTTTCTCGTAGTTTTCCCCAATTATTCACATACTCTGTTGTGTGGGTGTACCATTGCTCCGCTCTATCTACGACAGAGAAAGGAAACAATTTCCACCTCAAAGTTTCCTGTGTCATGCCCGGAATTACCAAGCACGAACACAAGTCCTCGAACTCCTCTAAATGAACATTAGGATCATCACTGATCGCTCCAGAGAAAGGTCGATTCCGAACCATGGCTATAAAGCCGGGACGAAGCTCGCAGCAAGGAAGTTGATGGTTGCTCTAAGGCGAACTCGCCCCTAGGGGTAGACAGGCTTTGATAGGAAGGCAACTCAAAAGGTAACAGGGGTAAAGGTAGAACAAAAATGAAAAGATAAAAGATACGAAGACCACTAGGCTCAAGATAGAAACAACAACCGTCCCTAAGAATAGCAGAAATGCTTGTTGGCATTTCTTAACATCACCACTAGTTGCGCACCTAGAGGGAGCGTATAAGAGCGACCGGGTATACCGACGAGTACAAACGAATGAAAGCAGCGCGAAAATACCGTTGTAGCACTTCACCTAGGAAGGAGTATTCCAAGGGTATCGAATCCACGGGACGGATGAGCTCCGGCTCGAACCTAGCTGGTGGTCTAAGGACACAACGCTGATTGATAGGATAGGTAGAAAGGATCTGCCTGACCGAGCGCAGAGTCTAGCATGGTCTCTCAGGTATAACACTCACTTTGGGCGACAACCCACCCTAGCTGTTTAAGGCTAGGCAATATGTTCTGGCAACGGGCCCTACTCGACACGCGGAGGGTTCCAAAGGGTCCAACAGGCTGTCACCACTATGGCCTACCTCTATCGTTACGCGAATGTACTTGGTATTCGCAGGATAACCTATGGTCCAGACACCACGCTCACACCATCGACTACTACTATAGCCGGACACCGTCTGACGTCCCGATAGCCCGACTATAGCACTTCATATAAATACGGAACTACGAATCCACGAGGGAGATACTGACACTAGCTCAAGGTATGCTCTATCACTTATGCAAGATCACGAATGCACTTTGATCTAATTAGATAAATGCAGGAGCATCAACTTTACTCTAATAGACAAGCTAGCAAACAAGATGCAAACTTATGATCCAGTTCTACTAGATCGAAAGGGTTGTGTTCGAAGAACACAAGCCTCTAAATCAAGAACAAATGAAGAACACAAGAACAAAGCAACTATGCATGTATAAAACTTTAGTCTAAATAAAAAATATCGAAATACTCACTTTAGTCTAAATGAAGAACAAAGGCACCGCTGAGGATCGTTCTTGAGGAAGATGTCATGAACATGACATGGCCCCAAGCCTCCCACCTCACTTCCTAGCACTAATCCTATACAAAGAGCTCTCCTCTCCTAAAGAGAGAGGCTCCAAGGAAAAAATGAAGAGGAGAAGGAGAAGTGTGTGTCCAAGAATGAGGCCCCTCCCCTTCTATTTATAGGCAAGGGACAGGATTGTCTTGGATGCCAAATGTCGCCAAAACATGCCAAACTGCGCTCTAGGACCAATCAGGGACCACCACGTGGAAGGCCACGATGAACGGGCACTAAGGCGGTTCGGCCGATCCTAGGATCGGCCGACCCCTAGCGGCGCCTTTCGCGTGTGCTTTCTCCCAGTGACTGATATGTGGGTCCCACGATCTATCCTCCTTGCATGGCAAGTTTCGTGGTGGTTTGGGTCTCCGGTGGGCCCTTGGATCCTTGTGCTGCACATGTGGCGGTGTTTGATTCGTCGGGAGTTGCTTCACATGGATTGATGAGGTGTCATGGACACATGGCATCCCATGTGGCACACGTCGCCACGTGGTCTGGTGTAGGTCCCACCGGGCCCACATGATATCAAGAGGGCGATCTTGTCTTGCGCATATCTCTTTCATCCGGACTCCGAAGTTGACAAATGATATATCCATTTCGATCATCTCGACGAGCCCGTCGCAATGGTGCAGTCCAAATTGGCATTTGAGGATGTTTATGATGATGTCCTTTAATAGCCATTGGATCACTTGCTCTCAACTGTACCATTTGACACGTATTCCAGTGCATCCTGCAACAAAAGCTAGAAACACCAACACTTGTAGAAATCATTAGTATCAAGTCCTATTCTAGTGTCGATGATCATTTTACCATTATATTATGCAGGTACGGACGGTGTAAAAGTAGCACTTAACAGCCATCAACAATGGTCCACAACGGGCTTGCATCGATCCTCCATAGGTATACAATGAGTGTAAAAGGTTAAGTCCTTTGAGGTCATTTATCGAATACCCATCACCTTCTTGTGCTTTTTAATAAATTCAGCAACATGTCATTCTCCTCGAGACTCAATTGCCGCTCACGATGACAGGATTGGTCTTGTCCGGCCCCAAAAATTCGTATTTCAATCCCTTGGGCAATGGTTTGAGATCCACCTGCGGTACTTCTGGTTCCTCATGTTTAATTTCCCCAATGTCCTCGAATTTATCCTCCTCAAGGCTTTCGTCTTGTGGTTCTAGTCCTTTAGTTGCTTCCGCCAACTCTTCATCTAGATCATCATTTGATTCATACTCCATTGCTCTTTGTAGCGGATCCCTAAAAGTTTCAACAAAACGAAGGCTCCCTACCTCTTCGCCATCAAGAGGTAGGGGTGAGGCAATTCTAGAAGCAGGAAGAAAATTGTATGTATGATTATCCCCATCAAGATTAATTATTACTTTTCCTTTTCGGCATCTAGAACAACATTAACCAACTTAAGGAATGGTCTACCAAGAATTACATGATCATTTTTGTCGAAGTAAACATCAACAATGAAGAAATCGGTTGGAATGCATTTTTCGGAAATTAAAACTTCTAGGTTACGGGTAATTCCGAGAGGTTTAACAATCCTACCATCCCCCATGATTAATTTAGTAGAGGTTGGAACTAGGTCAATGGTGCGATCATGAATTTCATCAAAAATTTTAGAGGACAAGACACGTACTTATGTTCCAATGTTGCATAATGCCTTGCAATCAATGTTATTAACCTTGCAAACCATGCACGGTGATGTCTTCTCCTCTTCATCGATCCTATGGCACAAATTTCATGGAGGCGGGCGAATGGTGATGCCTCGGGCTTGATTCCCATAATCCTCTTTGCTTCGTCCACTTGGTTCGGATCCACTTCTCCTTCGCTAAAAAGTTTTTGAAGGACCTCCCCGGTTCTCTAGATTGTATGGATGTTCCACTTGTTTTCCAGTGAAGTCTATATCCAAAGCTTTTGCCATCCCCTTTGGTTACGAAACGATCTTCTCTTGTCAAAAATTTCTCCAAAATCAATTAGGACCCAATCCATTTGCTCGAACTCCCTTAGTGGCTTCACGCTTGGCATAGCCCTTTCGCTTGCTTTGCTTGTCTCGGTGTGATCACTCTTCAGGGTAGTTCTTGTTTCTTCATGTTTAGCTTGTTCAACCTTTTCCGGGATTGGCTCCTCTCTCTTCTCTTCTGGGGGCGTGTTTCTGAAAATTGCAGCAAGTGTCCTCACACTTGTGTTGCATTCCGGCTTTCTCGAAAGTCGTGCTTTCCAATCTCTTCGCATGGCCGCCGCTTTGCTTATTTTTATTGTAAAAGTTGGGCGGTTTCCGTGAGTGTTTTCTTCATGAGATCCCCTCCTGTACACATTTGAACATATTCCATGCAACTAGGGGTTAGGAAAAAAAGAAAAATGTATGCAAAAGTACATCACCGGGAAATCTAAGTCTTGGTCCTTATTCAACTAGCTCATTGAAATGATTCCACGCTTGATCTATCCCTTCTTCTTCTCCTTGCGTAAAAGTAATCACTTGCCTCTTTATATGTTGGATCTTGCTTATTGGGAAGAATTTGGCACAAAATTTTTTCATCAATTGATCCCGATTTCCCTCGACTTCGAAGGACGCAAATGAATATCACTTCTTTGCTTCATCGGCAAGTGAGTAAGGGAAGAGATTCTATTTAAACCAAGTATCGGGGACTCCCTCTTGTCGTACCGTATTGTATAATGTCTTGAAGCGCTGGATATGTCTATATGGGTTGTCCGTCTCCACCCCTCCGAACGGGTTAGTTGCCGCCATCTCGATGATTCAAGCCTTGATCTCATACCTTGTCACTTCGAGAATCGAATCCTACTCTTGTACCTTGATGTCCTCACATCGTGGGCTAGCATAATCTCTTAGTGATTTTTTTGGTTCCTCCAAAGGATGTCCAACAACGCCATCTAAACAACAAAAATCAAAAACAAATCAAGAGTGTTTTTCTAGAACACTAGGGTTAGATGTTAGTAATCAACAAAATTAATGAAAGATTAAACGTAGCAAACTGGCTTGCTCCTCGGCAACGACACCAAAAAAGGGGCTTGTTGACGGTTCAATAACACGTCAAGGTTCACTGCAAGCGCACGGATTGTTTGTATCCTTTTTCACCTAGGGGAGTCCCAAGGTTCTTGTCAACACAAGAAGCAAGGGGATTGCTAGCGTTTAACCTAGCACTAATCTAGTTGATCGAAGTCTATGATAAAGAGATTAATCTATAAACTATAGACAAACTAAGTAAAAGCAATCTAAATTACATTAAAAAAAGATAAGATGTGCACAAGTATGAAGAACGTATGCCCATGGAGTCTAGGGTACTTGAAGATGCAATCACCAAAACATGATAGAACCCGATCCAATCTATCTAAGCATGTGGCCAAAGGATTAGCTGTTTCCCTTCCCTCGTACATGTCACTACGTGAAGGTAATCAGTACTAAGCCTAGATGAACACGGTATGTTAACGCGATCTACGGGAGCAACCCCGAAAGCATGCTAGCCTTAAACATTAAACATCATCAACAAAAGTATGATAAATTATGATCCAAACAAGAGTAGGTGACTACACATCAAGTTCCATTACAACTCCATGGACAAACGATACCTTTACCCCATCAAGACGCTAGGCATGGCATCGCTGAACATGGTGGATGCCTCTGATGAAGCTTGATCTTCGTTGTTCTTCAACTCCGGCGGTGCCGTGGCAGGGCCTCGGTGTCCTCCTTCCTCGTGGTAACCTCCCTTGACCTCGGTAATGATTTCTCCCGAATGCTTTCTCCCTCGATTGACTCTCTTGTGGTCGATCTCCGAGACTTCTCTGTTCATCTTTTGCGAATGGCGGCTTCGGCAGGCTTTTAGGGTTCCACGTACTCGACACCGAAGGAAAGGGGTGACGAACCGACGCCGAATGGGGGTGGGCCAGCCGGCCTGGGCCCTCCTCGGCCCGGTTTCGGCCCATCTTGCACCAGGTGTCATCTTTTGCATTTTGGGCTTTTTACTCCTTCGGATGTGGACTTTGGACGCCATTATCCCCGCTGACGGGTTAGGGGGTCTTACACACGAACTTCCAATTTTTCATCTCGGTCCTCGGGAATCCTTCATTGAAGCACATCGGTCCTTGCCACCTTTGGAGGCAAGTTTGCACACGATCGTAACTCCTTGATTGACTTGCAAAACATCCTCCGAACTAGGTGCATCTCCCCTCATCAAGTGCATAAATTCCTGCAAAATCATTATACTCCAAAATACACATGCAACAGTGAACTTGTTACATCATTAGTATGCCTAGTGGCAGGTTAGTTCTAAAATAAAGTTCAAACCATAATGTAACAAGTGCTTTCGGTCGACGGAAATTTACCGCCAACAATGATCACCGTTGTCACCAGCGATCACAACATGAGGAGGAAGAAGCGGCGCCTTGTAGTTGACGGTCATGGTCGAGCAAAGGCGATGTTGCCGTGCCTCCTGTCTGGCCTTCCCGAGCACCGCCATCGTTGTGCTTCCCTCCCTGTGCCGACCTTCCGAGCGCCCCCGCCCCTATTAAACCACACGGCCCTTTGGTGCCGGGCAACAAGCAATCCGCTCACATTGTGCTTCTCCGCCACTGCGCGCCTCGTCTTTCCCCGATTCGGCTCGGATAAGATCCGCAACATCCCATGGAGGTGGCGAAGGAGGAGGAGTTCACGGCGAAGGAGGTGGAGGTGGCCGCCATTCGCTGTGGTCGAGGAGAAGTTCCGCCGCTTCTCACTCCCTCCTACCACTCGGTCGCGGTGAGGAGGGACGACACCACCAGCCTTGACACCCCACTCGCTGCCTAGAGAACGGCGGGAACAACGCACCGTCGGAGGATGAGGACGCCAAGAAGCTACCCGCGAGATCTACTCATGCTATCGCTTCATAGCTGCCGCGCGTGATCATCTGCAGGAGCCATGACCGGCGATGAGGAGCACGAGGTGGTGTTGGGAAGGTGAGGAGGTGCGGTGGTGGCGATTTGGTTTTGATTTGGGCGAGTCGATGTTGCTCATGAGCTCTATTTTTGTCGGCGCCAAAGGAAGAAGAAAGGAGAGATGCTGGTGGCAATCGACTTGGAGCCGAACTCCATGTTGGATCAGCTGACGTGGTGCCACGCTCACGAAAACAGCTCACGAAATCGCCGAGATGGGTAAATTAGGGTGGTCCTAGACATCAGCATGGCGACAATTAAACCAATCATCACGCCGCATCCAAAGCGCGGCACACGGGGCCGCGGCGATATGCGTAGGGTGCGGGGCACGCATTCCGCCAACTAATCTATTCCAAAATTAAAAAAGTTATAAATCCTAAGTTGTGCGCTCTAAATTAAATTTCGATTTCAAAAATGGATTTCTTGTATTGAGATCTTCAAAATAAGATCTCACTTAACTATGTTTTGACAAATTTTTTTATTTGTATTTTTAATTAAGGTTACATATTCTATTATAGCCAGAACAAAACAAATGAAGTGTCAGAACAAACGAGAACAACTGTCATAATAAGATCTTATTATAGCCAGAATAAGTTTGTATGTCATTCCAAACAAAAAAAAATGTAGTGTCAGAACAAATCAGAACAAGGGTTAGAACAAGTTATTGACTTCGTTCGGCAGGTTCTTGGCAGATTTGTACGGCAGATTCTTTCTGAGAGAGAAGTACTACGTGCTGATTTGTTCGCGATTTGTTATGAGAGAAAAATACTGCGCAATAAGCTGAAATAAGACAAGCCGAACGGAGTCATTATTATATCCAGAACAAGATATTACTATAGCCAGAATAATTTATTATTATAGCCAGAACCAAGTTTGTATGTCATCTCGAACAAACAAAATAAAGTGTCAGAACAAACGAGAACAACTGTCAGAACAAGATCTTATTATAGTCGGAACAAGTTTGTATGTCATCCCGAACAAAATAAATAAAGTGTTAGAACAAATCAGATTAAGAGTCAGAACAAATTAGAACAAGGGTCAGAACAAATTATTATTACAGACGGAACAAATTATTATTATAGTTAGAACAAGATATTATTATAGCCAGAACAACTTATTATTATATCCAAAACAAATTGTATGTCATCTTGAACAAACAAAATAAAGTGTCAAAACAAATAAGAACAATTGTGAGAACAAAATCCTATTATAGTCGGAACAAATTTATCGAGGAGAACAAAAATTCACGAAAATGAACAAATATGTAAAAGAGAAAATCATAAAGAATAATAAAAAGAACAAACATGAAAAAATGAAAGGATGAAAATAAATAAGTAAATTAATTAATTAATTAATAAAAAGAAGAAAGGGAAAATAAAATGAATAGAGATAAATAATCAAGAAAGGGAAAACAAAAAGATAGAGAAGGAGAGAAAAAGAAATATATGAATAACATGAAAGAAAACAGCAAAAAATGAAAAAAAATCGTAAAGAATAGAGAAGAAAAAACATGGAAGACAATAATGGAAGAAAATAATAAAACCAACTATAAGAGGAAAAGAATAATGATAGAAAAAAATAGAGAAAGAAAAAACAAAGGGACATGAGTGAAAAAGGAATGAAAAAATAAAATAAAAAGATTAGAAAAGAAGAAAAGAAAAGAAAAAACTCAAAATTAGAAAAAGGAAAAAGAAAAAAAAACAGAAAACCACGTACCTGTGCCCTCCGCCTCGCGCGGCCGCGTCCCCTCCCCACGCCGTGATGGGTGAAAAATATGTCGCTTCGGCAACGTATAGTATTTCGCGTAAATCAGATGGTTTTGGTAGTTTGTGGGGGTCCAATACCTGGTTTTGTGGTTGGAGTTTGAAATTTAGACACCACTTATAAATGAGGGTCGTGGAATTGACATTTTCCTTTTGTGTGTGAAGAAGTGCGCAACAACGCTAGACGGTCTGAAGACTGAATCATACAAAACTTATATAAAAACACCCCACTTATTATTTCTCTCAACTCTCAGCGTACCACGTCACCATCCACTATATCTTCTCAACATGGTGTCACATCACCATCCACTAAAATCATTAATTTATTTCTTCTATCGATTTTCTACGGCTAATAGCATCTATGTATGCAATGTGTTGTTTGTAATGCAAATCACTTTGATTCCTACTTTCAAATTTTATCAAAATTTGTTAAAATTCCCACGGCTAAAATTCCCACAGCAACGTGTGCGGGTATCACCTACTACAACAAACTATACTCGTGGCAGCACGATAGACGATACGGTGTCCAGGAACAATGAAACTAGACAGTAAGTGAGCGTTCCCCTCGTGTTCTTTATTTTACACGACAAAATTTGTACACCCAATTCTTGAGATGGACGCCCAGGCCCATCCAAGAATCTCGATCCTCGACAGTAAATAAAAAGAAGGAAAAAAAGAAAACACACACACAACCAGAGGAGAATCTCGTCAGTTATCCCAACGAGGCCTCATACCCTGTGCATCGTCTCGCGCGCGACAGCGACGCATCTCCACGAATGAGTCCTTGTCCATGCATGGCGACATCCTTACACCCCCATGGCGACATCGGAGGTCAATGTGGCCTCACATTATTCAGTCTGCTCGAATTGCCTCCCCTCCTTTTTCTCTATTTGTGTACGAGAATGTAAACAAAATCCATTCTAATATTTCTCTCCCCTGCCAACTGACCTGCGTTGGTGTAAAGCAAAGCCAAGATGTCGTATGATTAT
>CP053463.1:98561046-98677499 GCA_022644695.1 Cenchrus purpureus | reverse complement strand
TACCACCGGATCGCGATCAAGGAAGAAGACCGAGGAGAAGACGCGTTCATCACCCGTTTGGCGGCGTCTTGCTACGACCATGTCGCTTGGGTTGAAGAAGCGGCGCTACATACCAACGAGCTATCGGGCCTGCTTCAGAGGCAACTCAACAAACGTCGAAGCCTACGTGGATGGCGTGGTCGTCAAGACCGGAAACTCCGGCACGCTCATCGGCGATCTTGAAGAGACTTTCGCATCCTGCGGCAGTACGGCTGGAAGCTCAACGAACAAGTCGTCTTGGCGTGCCGTCGGGCAAACTACTCGGCTTCATCATCGCCATCGGCGGCATCGAAGCCAATCGAGAAAGATCTCCGCCATCACCGGCATAAGCTCCACGTGCATCAAAGGCGTGCGAAGGTGACCGGGTGCATGGCGGCCTTAACAATTCATCTCGAAGCTTGGAAGCAGGGGCTCCCTTCTTACTCAAACACCAAGAAAGTTCGTGTGGACTCGAGGCGGACCAAGCCCTTGCCCGGCTCAAGGACTTCCTATCGAAGCCACCGGTCCTCACGGCTCCTCGTAAAGGCGGCTCTTGCTCTACCTCATTGCGACTACTCACGTGGTCGATCGCCATCATCGTCGGCGGCGGGGAAGGCGGCCACGCCTATCCGATCCAGCGTCCGGTCTACTTCTCGGCGAGGTCTATTAGAATCCAAGGCACGCTACCAGCCCGATGCGAAGCTTCTATCGCGGTGCTCATCACCTCGCGGAAGCTACGACACTACTTCGAGTACTCGATCTCCGTCGTCACCGACTACCGCTCGGTGACATCTGCGGAACCAAGATGCTCTTGGAAGAATCTCCAAATGGGCGATCGAACTCGGCGCCCTCAACATCGACTTCAAACCACGCACACCATCAAGTCGCGGGCACTAGTCGACTTCATGGCGGCGGAGTGGCGGAGAATCGACTACCTACTCCAACCAAGCGCCCGAGCCGGGTGATGTACTTGACGGCTCACTCAACCTCGAGGCGCGGTGCGGAGTACTCTTGATCTCTCCAGCAGGCGAACAACTCAAATGCGTCCTGCGGATCTTACGGAAGGTCTCAAACAACGAAGCCGAGTCTGAGCTACGCTGCACGGGCTCCGCCTCGCGGCTTCACTTTGGGCATCAGCGGCTACTAGTCTCTGGCGACTCGCGGTGGTCATCAACCAAGTCAACAAGTCACAGGACCGCAATAAGGAGAGCATGGGCGCCTCGCCTAGAAGTCCGCAAGCTCGAGAACAAGTTCTATGGTCTCGAGTTCCACCACGTCGTCGCGACAACAACGTTGCGGACGTCTATGTCAACTTGGTTCTACTCGCTCAAGTACCCGGGTGTCTTCGTCCACGAGCTTCACGCGCCATCCATCCGGGCCGAGCGCCGCACCACCATTGACCCAGCGCATCCCCCGGCTGGCTAGGAGGTCATGATGATCGGCGTGGGTGGAGGCAGCCCTTCATCGACTACCTCGGGTGACGAAGGTTCCCTCGGACAAGAACTTGGCGAGCAACTCATCCGCCGTGCCAAGTCCTACGTTCTCGTCGGAGACAAGCTCTACAGGCGGGGCGCATCTTCCGGAGTACTCATGAAGTGCGTTCCCAGACAAGAAGGCAAGGACATCTTGGAGGAGATCCATAAAGGCGTCTGCGGCAACCACGCGTCCTCACGCACGCCGGGTCGCCAAGGCCTTCCGACGGGCTTTCTATTGGCCCACACTGGCGACGCCGAAGAACTCGTCGAAGGTGCCAAAGGGTGCCAATACCGCCAAGCAACAACACGTCCGCCTACAAGCTAGTCACCATACCGCCAACTCGGCCTTTCTCTGGGGCTCGACATGATTGGGCCACTTCCAACTGCGCCAGGAGGATTCAACCGAGTATTGGTGGCCATCGACAAGTTCACCAAGTGGATCGAGGTCAAGCGGTTACATGCCCCAAGGCCGGCCGGTACTCGACTTCACGGATGAACTCGTGCATCGCTACGGACTACCCGCGCATCATCACGGACACTGGCTCCAACTTCAACAATCACCGGCCTGAGATCTGCGAGAACAGCGGGATCGACGTCGATATGTCTCGATTGCCCATCCTCGGGCCAATGGACAAGTCGAGCGCCAATGGGATGGTGCTCGACGCTCTCAAAAGCGGCTACACGACGCTAACTCAAAGGAGGCAAGTGGATCAAGGAACTACCCAATGCTCTCACGGGCTGCGACTCAACCTTCCAAGCCAACGGGACAATCCCCGTACTTCACGGTCTCACTCGCAATCCTCCCCGCGATGTCATGTGGGATTCACCAGCGGTGGAGCAATCTGACGAAGGCATCTCTCGAAGACAGCAGACGAGTTGACATCGGACGGACTCGAAGAAGCTCATTGTGCGCCCTCGTCAATCGAAGGTACCTAGAGGGTATCCGCGCTACCATGATCGCAACGTTAAGGAATGCTCCTTCAGCGTTGGTGATCTTAATCCTCCGCCGCATCGAACACGGAAGGACTACACAAGCTCGGCTCACAGGAAGGTCCCTTCACAATTGCAAAGGTGACCGGCCGCTCCTACCGCCTCCGACGCTTGAAGGCGAAGACGTCAACAACTCGTGGAACATCGACCAACTCTGCAGCCGATTCTACGCCTAGTCTACACCGGGCTCCGGTCTATCGACTACTCAAAGACCCCTTCGCCGTAAGCGGCCTCCAGGTCCAGGCCCTAGTCTCCGGACTACTCCTCTCCAGGATCCAGCCCACGCGGCTACTAACGGATCTTGGGCTGCGACGAGCGACAAAGGACTCCAGCAGCGGTCTACTAAGAGACCAAGCACTCCTAGATCCAGCCCATGCGGCTACTAACGGATCTACTGCTGTAAGCGGCCATACGCCCTAGCACTACTTAGCCGTGGCGACCTCCCGTCTGGCGACTACTCTGTAACAACGGCCCTGGCCATCCAGGCGTACTTCTTCAGTAATAAAGTTTGATTACCTATCAACTGCTTTACTGTCCCTTTTCCTCAATGGGACCACTGGCGAGTATGATTACTCGCGACGACTCCATGATGGGACTCCGCACTCACAGATCGGGATAACGAGTACTCATTTATGGAAGTTTCCTTCATTCATACTTAAACAAGTTCATTACAACTTTGTTTATACACAACCATCGCTACGAGCTAACCCTACGGGACTCGGAGGTTGAGCTTCTCGACTTGTTCGGCAATGGGCGCCATCTGCTCCAGCAGCTCCGCGTACTGCTCGTCCGTGCAGTTGGCGGCTAGTCCGCCAGCGACTACGTCAACGGGAGCTTTTCCTGCAGAGTGCAAGTCCGTCGATTTCCTGCAGAGTGCACAAGCTGGATGTCAACCCAGTACGACTACCAAATCTAATGTACTACTCGGGAAGGATCACCACTTACAAATTCGACCGGACTACCGTCACGGTTGGGGCGCCGAGGATGCTGGCAATATCTACCAGTCCAGCTTCGGTAGGCGTTTCCTCTTGCGCCTCAGTAGTCCGCCGCTTCTTCAACAATAGCGGCGGTTGTCTCCCCTCAAGAATCGGGGGCTGGCGCGACAACTGCGCCAAGAGCTCCTCTACGGTGGGGGCGGGCTCGACTACCCCCACCGGCTCCTCCACCGTATCCCGTTGCCTTCGCCCCTGCCTACGGGGTCGGCGGCATCTCCTGCAAGCAAGGGAATTTCGTCGTCAATGTACAACATCGAGACATAAGTACTCGACTACCCTATTCAAGACGGCTTACCTCCTGGGACGTGGTCTCTGTGACCTTCAACTTCTTGGCCACGCAGCTTGCACACGTTCGTGCCTCCTTGGCGGCGCGGGCAAACTAGCCTCCAGGCTAGTCGGCGGATCCTGAACGAGAGGAATATGAGGCAATCCAGGCCGGTTGAATCTCGACCGCAGCTGGAAGCGCTCCTGCAGCGTCTCCTCGCCGTCGTCCTCTTCGGACGTGTCTTCGGACGACTCGTGTCGCCTCCCTCACCAACCTCACGCCGCTCCTTGGCCTTGGCTTTCCTTCCTCGGGACCTCGACAAGTTGAGGAGGCGGCCCGGCTCGAGACGAACTTCACCAAGTCATCCGCAAAGAAGCACAATATGTCAAGACGACTACTCTTACGTAATGAGTACTCGACAATGGAGTGCGGCTCGACCTCATTTGGCGGCGCAGCTGCGGAGTACGCAGGCACGGCGTGTCGCCGGCATGTCTTTGAAGATCCTGCCCGACCTATCAACGATGTCATCGTAAATCGACTTCGTCACGGGCATCCGCGACGTGTCGTCGTCGCGGTGTATCGGTACCCTAGGGTGTCAGGGCCATCACTGCACCCTTCGCTTCATGAAGCTAAAGGCCACATGTTCGCCCTCAGCGGCTTCTCTCAAAGCCTTGATTTTCGCCAGACTCGAACAGCTGGATACCTTCCGCATTGTTGGCTCGAGTTCCACCATGGCGGTTTGGCCGCTTCCGCTTGGCTTCGTGGTGGTTGGTGATGTAAAACCATTTCGACTTCCAATCTTGGTTGGAGTCGATAAGCTTGTACGAGAGGTACCGCTCGCGTCTTCTCGCATCTCGGATGCCGGCTCCCCACTACTCGAGGATTGTTGGCGGGCTTGACTCGGAAGAATTTTCGAAAAGGATCCAATGGGGCTTGATCCCCAAGAAAGCTTCGCAGTAGTGTACGAAGACCGAGGTGTGGAAGATACCTGGGGTTGAGGTTGAGGTACTGATGTAGTACCCTGACCCCTTGAAGAAGTCGCCGTCGGGAGAGTACCGCCTCGCCTCGGGATCTCTTAGGGCTTTTCTCCATGGGATACGGATCCCTGCAGCGGCTCTCCACATGTCAACCTCCTTCTCCCGCAAGAAACCACTGTTGAAGCGCCAGCAGATCTTCGGTCTTGGCCTTGGATTTCTTCCATTCTTGATTCGGATTTGGTCATGGCGGAGACACCGTGGCGGCGATGTTCATGCGGATCCGCGGCCTCCTCAGCCCTTTTCTTCCCACGGCGGCCTTTGAGATCTTTGATGGTGAGGGCTTCATTCTCCAAGTGCACGTGTCTTCCTTCACTGCATTCGCTCGGGGGCTACGGCGGTGGCTTTCTCTGGCGCTCGGATCTACAATCCTCTCAACGGCGAAGGCGCTTGGCGGTGATTTCTGGCTCGATCTGCTAGGAATGGCTGCGAATGCGTGGGGTGAAAAACCCTAAGGGTTTCGGCTTCTATTTATAAGTCAACAAGGCCCCTCAGCTAGGATGGATAAGTCTCAGCATACGGTGACTCGTGGCCGGTGCTTGACTCTTCAACTTCTACTAGTCGACACGCCTCGTCTCGGGGGCTCGGCTACTTCTACTCAACTTCCTGGGTAGCGACAAGATTCAAGAGCAACTCAGGACACATTCTACAAGATGACCCTTCAATTCGAGAGGAAGTACTCGACTCAAGGCTCGGGGCTCCGTGCCACGTGTCCTTCGGTTTTTTCTCCGGATTTCACGGGATATTCTTGCCAAAACTTCAGATGGACCCTCAGCCAGAGTCTGCAACTCAACCTAAGGCTCGGGGGCTACTCCATATGGAGTGCGATTTTGCAATCGCACTTCCATATCAGTTTCGGCTTCAAGACAACACGGGCATTGTTGAAGACCTTCAAGAGCAGCACTCGAGGACGCTTGGGACTACTCGAGAAGACTTCAGGATTGCTCAAATATCAGCTGGAGTACATTCCAGCCTCGGGATGCTTCGACTACTCTTGAGGACTTTTGACTTGTAGCGCTCGGGGCGGCTTAAGGACTACTCGTTAAGGCCGTCAAGACTACTCGGCTATCCTTCTCGACTACAAAGTACTCGGGGGCTTGTCGTATGGACCTCCCTGGGCCCACTACCTCGGTGGGTACCAGGACCGACTACTCGGTGGGCCCCTGGGACTACTCGACTTGCGCTGCACGGCACCTGATGGCGTGAAGCACAAGGGCTACAGAGGAGAAGTACCCGGATAGGAAGTCATGCATGTCCCATAGTGATAGAGGACTCCTAGACGTGACTGACTAGTACTCTCTCCCCGAACCGACTTGTAACCCTGCCTCCCGGACTATATAAGGCGCGGGACCCCTCTCTCTCAGCTTAAGATTGCATCATCTTGTAATCGCACCCAATCAATCGAGCCACGCAGCGGCATACGGGCGTAGGGTATTACGCACCGCGCTCGAACCTGTCTAAATTGTGTGCCACGTGTCTCTTCCTTCGAGTTACCGATCTCGGCGAGGCCACATTCATCTACCTTGGTACTCCCTTAGTAGGTTGCCGGTCTAAAACACCGACAGGTAATGACGCTCGAGGCCCAAGTCGGCAGCGTCATCGCCGAGAAGGGCCGTCTTGAGGAAATTGCCCAAAAGCGTGAGAATGAGATCATCGGTGAGTACCTTACGACCTGTTATCTTTGCTTTCTGTTTCCGTGCGGTTTCTTGATTCGAGATGTCGCCTTTCTTCTGGGGTGTACAGCTCTCCGCGTGGCCCGCACCGACTTGGAGAAGCAGGTCGCGGATCACAAGAGTGCCGCGACCACCCGCCTCGTCGAGAACCAGAAGCTGGTGGAGCTGATCAAGGAGGCTAACAAGAAGCTCAATAGTAAGATCCGTGTCCTCTTCATCTTTTGCCCTCCTTGGATTGGGACATCTTTCACTGATATTGGTCTTTTCACTTTTCTCCGTGAGGTCGTGGATCGAGCTCGAGCGGGAGCGAAATCACTCGCGGGGGCCAAGACCGAGATCAAGCAGTTTGAGTCAATCCGCAATGGGATGGGAGCAACCATCATCAAGGCGTGCGACGAACTCGGTGTTCCTCCCGGCCCCATGAAGGATCGCTTGGAGTTGGCCGCTGCGACAGCTCGTCAACAGTCGATGGATACGGCCGGTGATGCCGTCCGCAAGGTGGTAACCATCTTCTTGTCGCACTACCCTGACCTGGACAGGGTGCTGCTTGGCCAGGGGTGGTGTCCGGGCTACACCAACGAGCAGTATGACAACATCGAAGAAGGCGCCATCGACTTCGCCAAAGCTATGCTGGGTCATGCCCTTCACGACCTGGGCCTGTAAAGAAAAAACCAAGTTGCCTCGTCGAGGCTTTTAATCGTGCTTGTAAAGACTTGTGGGCCAAGTGTTTATGGCAAACTCGTGGGTTAAGAACCCGTTTTTATTTCAAGTTTAAGCATTTTGATTGTTTGTTGACCTTTTCCTCGAGTAGCTAGAGGACCTGTGAGCCCGAGTAGTGTAGCTTAAAACTTTGCTGGCGGTGTCTTGCTCCGTAGCCGCGGAGGCGTAGGAACTTGGTGACTCGACCGGGCTTAATTTTAGGAGTGTTACTACTACCGGGCAGCCCCGAGTATTTCGGAGAAAGATAGGTGTGCATACATGTTTTTGCAAACAAGAAAACTCTTGAGAGTTTGAAATGGTTACTCGGAATCCCTTCGAAGGGGCGAGTGATCAATGACTTGAGGTCACAAACTTTGCTTGTGGGTCTTTGTACCGTAGCCGCGGAGGCGTAAGTACTCGGGGCCCGGACGAGCGCAGGTTCATGACCGCTAGAGTCGTCGTTCATCTCCCTTGAAGGAATGTGAGTGTACCGCAACGATCATACGAGAAACCGTGGACGGTTTTTGATCGAAAAAAGGTTTCGCAACGCTGGGAGGGGTCGTGGCCCCGGGTGAGTCCCATGAGCCCATGGACAAGTCGGAGACTTGCCCATGGGATGAGACAAGCATAGAGACATTTTACTCGAGTAAAAATATAAGCTTGAGAAAGATATCATTTCATGAAAAAATAAAGTAGCTTAGAGCTCTTGCATTATCATAAAATGAGAACGAAATAAATACTTAAGGGGAAAAACGGCGTAGCTGCTCTATGTTCCAGGCATTGGAGATGACCCTGCCGTCCTCATGCTTGAGCTTGAAGATTCCTGGACGGAGGACTTGGTCGACGATGAACGGCCCCTCCCATGGAGGTGAGAGCTTGTGTCTCCCCTCGTTACTCTGAACTCGTCGGAGGACAAGGTCGCCGACTTGGAACTCGCGCTCCCGTATGTTGCGCTCGTGGTAGCAGCGTAGAGCCTGCTGATACCGCGCTAAGTGGAGGAGGCGGCCTGCGCCGCCTCATCCAACTGGTCCATGGCGTTCTCGAGGCGACTTGATTGCCTTCTTCGTAGGCTTGAACTGGGCTGCCGTAGTCGATGTCCGTTGGGAGGATCGCCTCCGACCCGCGGACAAGGAAGAAAGGCGTGCAACCAGTAGCCCGACTTGGTATGGTGCGTAGGCTCCATAAGACAGACGGGAGCTCTGCGGCCCACGTTGCTCGCAACTTCTTGAGACGCTTGAAAATTCATGGCCTCAGACCTTGCAAGATCATGCCGTTGGCCCTCTCCACTTGCCCATTGGTTCTTGGATGGCTAACGGCGGCCCAATCCACACGGATGTGGTTGTCATCGCAGAACTTGAGGAATTTCTTACCGGTGAACCGCGTACCGTTGTCGGTGATGATGGAGTTCGGAATCCCGAACCGGTAGATGATGTCGGTGAAGAACGCAATGCCTCCTCGGGAACGGACATTCATTATGGGCTTGGCCTCGATCCACTTCAAGAACTTGTCGATGGCGACGAGCACGTGGGTGTAGCCCCCGGGTGCTTTTCTCAGTGGTCCAACCATATCCAGCCCCCAGACTGTGAAGGGCCAGGTGATAGGAATGGTTTGCAAAGCCTGCGCCGGGAGATGGGTTTGTCACGCATAGAACTGGCAGCCTTCGCAGCTGCGCACGATCCGAGTTGCATCGGTGGCGGTGGGCCAAGAAAACCTTGTCGGAAAGCTTTTTCCGACAATGGTCTTCGGACCGGCGTGGTGTCCACATGTGCCCGCATGGATCTCTTGCAGCAGTTCCTTGCCCTGGTCGGCCAGGATGCATCGCATGAATATGCCTTGGCACCCTTTCGACGGAGCTCGCCTTGACCCGGTTTATGCGACTTGGCCATGCGGCGATCGTCGAGCCGTCTCCTTGTCGGGCGGCAGTTTCCCTTCCACCATCCATTCGAGGATTGGAATCCTCCAGTCAGGGTCTTCGAGGTTGGGCTCTTGCGCCCGTCGATCTCCATGACCTCCTGTGTTGTCGGTTTACGGCAGCTTGTCTTCCTCGGAACGCACAGACGGCTCGTGCTGGTCACTGGCGAAACCCCGTGTGGAACAGGCTTCTGATTCGACGCCACCTTTGCGAGGGTGTCGGCTGCCTTGTTGTACTCGCGCGACATGATTGAGCTCGAGCCGTGAAATTTGTCCTCCAACTCGCGCACCGCCCGGCAGTACGCTGCCATCTTCGGACTTATGCAATTATTCTCCTTCATAACCTGTCCCACGACTAGATCGGAGTCCCCCGATGTCGGGCCGAATCCTCGAGGCGATCCGGAGACCGTTGATGGCGCCTCGTATTCCGTGATGTTGTTGGAGGCCGCGAAATGTAGTCGGACCATGTATTCCATTCGCACGCCCGGGCGAGATGAACACGAGTCGACCACCCCGGCTCCCTCCTTCATGAGGGATGCAGCCGAAGTACATGAGCCACGTCTCGTGCTCGATGGGAGCAGGAGGTGTTTGGATCTCCGTCCATTCCGCGACGAAGTCAACTAATGCCTGCGACTTGATAGCGGTGCGGGGCGCATACTCGATATTCTGCCCCATCAACTCGAGGGCCCACTTAGCGATTCTGTCTTCTGCCTCCGGGCTCTGTATGATTTCGCCAAGTGAGTACTTGGACACCACCGTGATGCGGTGTGAGTCGAAATAATGCCGGAGCTTCCGCTTAGTGATGAGGACAGCATAGATCAGCTTCTGTATCTGCGGGTATCGTGTCTTCGAGTCGGAGAGGACTTCGCTCACGAAGTAGACGGGGTGCTGTACTTTCTGCGTCTTGCCAGGCTCGTCTCGCTCAACCACTAGCGCCGCGCTCACGACCTGGGTCGTCGCAGTGATGTACAGGAGCATCGGCTCTCCCTCGGCCGGCGCGGTGAGCACCTGTGGACTCTCGAGTAGTTTATTGAGCGAGTCGAGTGCTTCCTGCGCTTCTTGCATCCACTGAAAGTGCTCCGACTTCTTCATGAGCTTGTACAGTGGCAGGTGCTCTCCTAGTCGAGCGATGAACCTGCTAAGAGCAGCGAGGCATCCGGTGACGCGCTGCACTCCCTTCAGATTCTTGATGGGTCCCATGCTTGTGATCGCAGAGGTCTTCTCGGGGTTGGCCTCGATGCCGCGTTCCGACACAACGAAACCGAGTAGCATGCCCCTGGGGACCCCGAAGACACACTTCTCGGGATTCAGCTTCACACCGTGCTCCCTTAGCTTCTCGAAGACCGCGGTGAGGTCGGGGATCAGGTCGCCCACCTTCTTCGATTTGACCACAATATCGTCGACATAGGCCTCGATTAGCCGTCCGATGAGATCTCCAAAGACACGACGCATGCACCTCTGAAATGTGGCTCCTGCGTTCTTCAACCCGAAGGGCATGGAAACGTAGCAGTATGCGCCAAACGGGGTGATGAACGAGGTGGCGAGATGGTCGATCAGATCCATCGCGATCTGATGATACCCTGAGTAAGCGTCAAGAAAATAGAGGGTTTCGCACCCAGCCGTCGAGTCAACTACTTGATCTATGCGCGGTAAAGGAAATGGATCTTTTGGACATGCCTTGTTCAGGCTCGTGTAATCAACGCACATCCTCCATTTCCATTCTTCTTCTTAACGAGTACAGGGTTTGCTAACCACTCGGGGTGGTAGACTTCACGAATGAACCCTGCACTAATGAGCTTCTTTATCTCCTCACCGATAGCCTTGCACTTGTCGGAATTGAAGCGGTAGCGCCGCTTGATCGGCTTCGCTTAATGTTAAGCTTGTGCTCGGCGACCTCCCTTGGAATCCCTGGCATGTCGGAGGGTTTCCATGCGAATACGTCGAGATTCGTGCGGAGGAAGTCGACGAGCGTGCTTTCCTAGTCAGAACCGAGCGCCGTCCCGATACGGAGTGTGCGACCGTCGTCAGAGACAGGCACCTCCTTGGCGTCCTTGGCGGGCTTGGACCACTCGGGGATTTCGTGGTCCTCGGAGGGTGGCTCGTGAGCTTCTCGGACGGATCGGTGCTTCGAAGCGAAGCACTCGGCCTCGCATTCGTGCGTCGAAAGTTGTACCATGATGATGCTTCGCCGGGCGCATTTTCAGCTTGTGGTACATGTAGTTGGGGACGGCCATGAACTTAGCGTAAGCTGGCCTTCCGAATATCGCGTGATACGTCCCCGGGAACCCCACCACCTCGAAGGTGAGGGTTTCCTTTCGGAAGTTGCTGAGTTCGAACGTGACGTGGCGGATCAATCGCCCGAGTGGGACCGCTCCATCCCGGCACGACCGTGGAAAGGCCGTTGACGCCCGATCGGGACCGCGGGATCCCCATGTCGTCCAGGGTCGACATGTAGATGACGTTGAGGCCGCTGTCTCCGTCCATCAGTACCTTGTGCACACGCTTGGTGCCGAACAAGGGTGACACGACCAGCGGGTAGCTACCCGGTCGTGGTATGTGGTCGGGATGATGGTTCCGGTCAAACGTAACAGGCATCTCCGACCACTTCAGGTAGGTTGGAGTCGCACGCTCGACTTGGTACACTTCTCGTCGGATCACCTTCTCTTGGCGTTTGGGCAGCCGCGCCTCCGAGCCCCCGAAGATCATCATCACGGCTCCGTCTTCCCGAGGGTAAGCACCCTCGTCATTGCCCTTGTCCTTCCCTCCGTCGCCGGTCGGAGCGTTGCTCCGCTTCTTCAGCGTGTCGGCGAGGTAGGACTTCATCAGGTTGCAGTCCTTGAAGGCGTGCTTGACGGGGCCCTCGTGGTTGGGGCACAGGGCATCCAACAACTTCTCTAAGTGATCCGATGGAGGGTTGCCTCTGGGTCTCACCGTCTTTCGGTCGACAGCAGCCACAAGGGTGTCCTCGCGGTACCTCTTATCTTTACTCTTCTTCTTCTTGGTTGGTGCGGACGGACCGTCATCAGCTTCGACCGGCTGCTTCCCTTTGCTGGCGCCGGGGCTAAGCGCCGCGGCTACGGCTTCCTCTCCGTTGGCGTGGTCGGTCGCGATGTCGAGCAGCTCCCGAGTAGACCGCGGCTTCCGTCGCCCAATCCGATGGATCAGCGTGGCACATGTGGTGCCATTTTGAAAGGCCGAGATGACGTCTGTGTCGTGGTGCTGGGCAACTCGGTGCATCGCTTGGAGAAGCGTCTGATGTAGTCGCGTAAGCTCTCCCCTTCATCGCCGCCAGGTGCGTAGGTCCCGGGTTCCCCGGCCGCGACGTGCCCGGAAGTTGCGAAGAAGGCGCGGTTGCGACCAGGTTGCCGATATTGCCTCATGGCAAGTGCTCGAGCCACGTGCGGGCCGAGTCCGAGAGATGCAGTGGCAGGTTCTTGATGATGAATAGGTCATCCCGCACAACGCCGGCGTTGCATGCTAGACGGTAATCTTCCAACCAGACGCTAGGTTGGTTTCACCATCGTGCACGGAGGTCAGCCGGCGAAAAGCGGGTGCTGCGCACATTCTTCCCGAAGGCATGAGGCCCTTGGGCATCCGGCGAGCCGCTCCTGCTCCGGTCCTCGTCACTGTCGTACCGGCCTCCGCGTCGCCGGTTGTACTCCTTACGAGGCTGCTCCTCGTAGTCGTCGTGCTGACCCGCGTCAGCCCTCCGCCGCACCTTGATGGTGTCGCGTGCGTCGTGGTGGGGACCCAGTCGGCTCTTGACCGGCACATTGACCTCCTCGGACTGTCATGTCTGTTGCGACGGTGCCGCGGGTTGTCGCGGCTTGGAGGGCCCGCGACCGCGAGCCCCGGCCGTCGAGCGGAGCTCTTCTTCGCCGCACGGCGGCAGTCTCGAGGAGCGTCTTGATCTGCTTGTGCATCCGTTTCTCTTGCGGCGTGGCGGGCTCAGGTATCTTCCGGAGAAGGATTGCGGCTGCCGCCAGGTTCTGCGACACCCTTTTGAAGACGGGCGTGCCGTCAACGACATCTCGGTCGTCGTTGATGATGCGCTGCTGAACATCCCTCGCCCGTGCGTGAGCGGGAGTCGGGTTCGGGTCCTGCCCGAGTTGTTGGTGGAGCTGGGCCCGCTCGTTGTTGGTGGCGTCCTCCAACTCATCCGGCGCCGCAGCGGTGGCGTTGGGAGGAACTTGCTCCTCGGCTGCACTATCTGCCGTCGAGCTATGCGCGGAGTGAAGTGCTCCATCCGGAGTGTGGGCCGGTGCTGGCACTACGCGGTACGGCACTCGCGTGAGGGGTCGTAACCCCCGTCGTCGGAGTCGTCGGAGTAGCCGAAACAGTAGTCCGCCGCCGTCTGGAAACGACGGAGGGCACCAGCGTCCCGAAGCCCCACATAGTCCCACTCTGAGTCGAGGATGTCGTCCGTGCCGTCGGTCTCAAGGTACTTCTCGTCGGGCGAGGTCGCCGGAAGCCCTCTGTTGCCCCACAGACGATGGCTCGGGTAGTTGTCGCGCGGCTGTGCATGCTTAAGAGGAGTCGCGCGCGTCCCTCGAGTGGGAGACGGCTTCGGCGCACTCTCCCTGGCGATGCGCTCCGTCGAGTCCGACGGCAGGGAGTCCTCCACGCGTCGTGGCGGTGGTGCGCGCCGGCCCTCGACCCGTGGAGGGAGCGCGCGCGTCGCCTGCGTCGGGCCTTGGCTGCTGAGCGCTTGCCGGAGCGCTTCTTGCGTCGGGGTGGGCGTGTCGCGGCAGCCGGAGCAGGTGCTGACGCGGGCGCGTCGGTGGCCTCGCTGACGAGGCGCATGAGGTAACCGTCCCGGCCGCTGGAAGTTCAGCTCCGGCGGAGCTCAAGCCCAGCCTGGAGCGAGCCCGGTGATCCAACGGGGGAGTCCATCAGCGGCGGCTTGGTGAAGGCTTTCGTCGAAGCGGATGATGGGAGGGCCGTGCGGACCCTAAAAAATAACGTCGAAAACACGCGAAGGCCCCTACCTGGCGCGCCAACTATCGGGGTTCGTTACCGCCGGCACGTAAATTTATAAGAGCGTGTTCCGATCCGCACGGTAACACAAGAGACACTCGGGATTATCTTGGTTCGGGCCTCTGAGAGTAATACCCTCGTCCGACCGAGAAGGGTGTTCTTTATGCTCGGGAGTTTGTAGTAGGGGATACAAACAAGTCGGGAGAGGGTGCAGAGCCCAGGTCCCTGGTGTGCGAGTGGTTCGAGTAGCAGAAGTCTGTGTACGTGTGTGTGTTGTATGAGATGAGATATCGATGCTAAGTGCGTGTGGGGGTGGAAACGAACATGTCTTGTGAGTGCCTCTGTCTCTCCCTTTTATAGTCGCAAGGGAGACGTCCAGGGCGGTTACATCGAGTATGTGAGCCGGTCTGCGAGAGGCGTCCTTCTCTCGTCTGTCGCCAGCGGCAGGCGGTACTATTACGGGGCCTTGGGTGACGGTGTAGATCCCGTGCGTCCCAAGCAGTCGTCCCGGGGCCCCCCGCGCCCTCCTCTGAGTAGTTAGTGCGGGAGGCGGTGCGTATCACGATCCGTCGATCGGATCAAGGGCTTGTCTTTTCTCGGTGCTTTGTGAACGGAGTAGCCGCACTACGCGCGATCGAGGATAGGTGACAGCTTGCACGTGCCGTTCGTGGCACATTTCCGTGCCCTCCGTGGTACGATGCGTACCGCCCTGCAAAGGAACGGCGGGAGGATCCGTCCTCTGACACAGGATCGACCGGTCGTATCGGACCAGACGGGAGGCGAACACATGGCGGTCAGCGTGCCGGGTATCACGGGACACCGGCGGGGCCCGTGTGCTTGCTTGACGGCCAAGTCTTGAACCGCCGGAGGCGGGAACTACTCGTGAGTAGGTGATCTACGCCGCGTCTCCCAATGCTTAGGTGTAGGTGTACCGTCGTTGTCCGCGTCCATTCCATTACGCCGTCTGCGACGATGGCCACCGTGGCGAGGTTTGGTTTGATGAATCCGCCTCGACACCGAATCGGCTCGGCCCGGGGACCGCGCGCGGACACGCGTGGCGGCGGCGTGAGTGTCGGAGTTCCGGGATCTCGATCGACGGGCCCACGCCTGCCTTCCCGCGGCTCGCGCGGGTCGGTGATAAACTACTCCGCGAACGAATAGTCGGCTCGAGGCGGAAACTACCTCGTGCGGCGAGTCGCGGCCAGGCGGAATCTACTCGTGCGAGCGAGTAGTCGGGAGTGGAGGTGAAAACCAGTCGTACGGGCCACCACGTACTCGGGGAAGAGGGTACGGACGGCCGTGGGCCGCCTGCCCTCTGGCCCATGGCGGAAACTGGTCGTATGAGCCTTCACGTGCTCGGGCAGCGTAACACTCGTTGTGTTTGCTGCCGGAGCATGCCGTACGTGGGTCCGTACTGCGTTTTTCAGGGGTCTTGGTGGGCCCCGGTCCATGACCTCGCTCTTATGGTAGTCAATCGAGCGACTGGTGAGTAAGTATCAAAGAAGTCTTCTCCTTCCTTTTGGGTGTAACCCTTGATCACAAGTCTAGCCTTGTACTTATCAATAGTACCATCAGGCCTAAACTTCTTTTTGAGCACCCATTTGCATCCCACGGGTTTGCACCCGTAAGGACGCTTAACAACTTCCCAAGTTCCATTTGACATGATAGAGTCCATTTCACTCCTCACTGCTTCCTTCCAATAGTCGATCGGTGAAGAGTAGGCCTCTGCAATGGTCTTGGGAGTGTCATCCACGAGGTATACGATGAAATCATCTCCAAAGGATTTCTCTGTCCTTTGTCTCTTACTCCTTCTAGGAGTTTCATCATTATCCTCCTCAGGATGCTCAATAAGTGTAGGCTCATTTAGTTCCATCGGCTTGGTGGAGTCGTCCTTCTCGACAGACTCTTGCCTAGATGAACTTGTTTCATCTCTCATTGGAAAAATATTCTCAAAGAAATTGTGCCGACAAGCAAGTCAGGCACTCCAGATCTTACTACCAAGAATCTATATCCGACGCTGTGAAAAGCATACCCCGTAAAGAGCGTAGTTCTGTCTTTGGTCCAAGTTTACGTTTCTTGGTGATTGGCACACTGACTTTGACCAAGCAACTCTAAATGTGTAAATATGAAAGACTTAGCCAAACAGCCATCTATATGGTGCGCGACGCGCGTGCCGAAAATACCGATGGAAAGCGTGGGAGACGTGTGTCCGTTTGGTGGCTTCGACGACTCGTGTACGCGCAACACTATGCATGCCATGCTGAAGAGAGAGCCCTGGAAGTGCTCGGCCTGCCTCTGCCTGCTTGAACGACGGACGCATATATGCGCACGGACCGACCACCGGAAGGCGTGTGTTACGTACTCTGTCCCGTTGGGCACCGGAGGCAGATGACATCAAGGTGACATCATCGTATGTTGGCTCGTACTACGACTTTTTAAGTCTTTCCATTCGGTGCAGGCGTGCAGCTGCATGTCTCGTTGGCATTCTATTCTAGTTAACCTTTGGGTTACACTTACAGTAGCACGGCCACTCGCTAACGACGACTAGTAGTATCCACCGTTCTGACGTGCAAGAGCATCCTTTATAAAAGAAAAGTACAGGAACATGGGGCTGTTGCACCAAAAGTTCAGATGGGCCAGACACGTATACCGGTCGACAGTGTGCACCTCACAAAAGTTCCCAATCAAAACTTGAGAGATAATAACTTAGAAATTTTCATATAGGAGTGAGTTATGGAAAACTGTATAGTACTACCTCCGTCCTTAAATATATGACGTTTAGTACAAGAAAATCAGTTCTACTAAACGTCATATATTTAAGAGCGGAGAGAGTACTTTACTAGTTGGCATTTTGACAGTTTCTTATACTTGCATTCTGGAAGTGTCATCAACTGTCATCAAGTGTGGTTGTTGGATCACAACTGAACTTTATTCATTCCTGACCAGCAAAACTTCGGTGCATGCACGCACCGAGTTCTACAAATTCTAGCGAGGGAGGGAGAGAGAGAGCGCGCGCGCGGTCTGACTTCTGAGGTGATCTGAACGAAATTAACGAACCGGACCATTTCTCTGAAGCATCGACGATCTCAGCTAACAGTACTAAGCCTACTACGGCTACGGCTACGGCTACGGCTACTAGCTATCGTCCTCGTGCTACTGCGCCGGCGCGTTCATCTTCGGGGTCTTCATCTCCCAGGCGTCCAGCTTGACGACCTTGACGTCCACCTCGCCGTGGTTGAACACGAAGAGGTGCGCGTCGTCTCCCACCGCCTTCTTGGGGTACACCCTCGTCAGGATGCACGTCTTGCCGCCGGCACCAAAGCTCTCCACCACGGGTGGTCGATCTGTATTGTTCATGCACATAGGGAGTCAACCAAAGTGTTATGGTTCACAATGTGAGATCGAGAGGGCAAATCGCCGCGCGTACGCGTACCAGTGTCCTGAGAGCGATCGTCTTCGTCTGGGCGATGTCGACGTTGACGAAGCCGGCGAAGGTCGGCCGGTAGACCTGCGACTCGAAGGTCGAGTTGGTGGGGTCGTTGCACATGAGCACGACGTGCTTGCTGCCGGTGGTCTTGAACACCCTGAAGAAGACGGCCGTCCTCTCCGTGAGGTCGCCGGCGGCGAGCACCCACAGCCCGAACGGCCCCACCTCGCCCGCGACGCGCGCGCCGCGCTTCTTGCAGAGCGCCTGCGGGTCCCGGAGCCACGCCGGGTTGAACTGCTCCGCCTTGCTCAGGTCCTTGATCGCGAACGCCACCTCCACGTCCGACTGCACGGACTTGAAGCCGGTGACCTCGAAGTACTGGTCGCTCTCGACGACCTTGTCGCTGACGTTCACGTGCTTGGCGCGCAGCGCCTTGACCTCCTCCACCGGCCACTGGATCAGCTGCTTCCCGCGCGGCGACAGCCACAGCTTCCTCGGGATGGCCTGGATGCCGGCCCAACCCTTCCTGCGGTCGTCGGGGACGGTGTCGGACTCGTTGGCCCAACCCCACAGGACGCGGCGGCGCTTCGCCGGATCGTAGAAGGACTTGGACGCGTAGAAGTCGCCGTAGTCGTAGCGGAGGCCGTAGTCGTTGTCGGGGAAGCCGGCGTCGGGGGTGTAGCGGTCGGTGGCGTGGTCGTAGGTGCCCACCGTGTAGTACTCGTACCGCGTCAGGTCCAGGCTGACCTTGAGCACGTACCTGACCTTCTCGGCCACGGCCGCGTCGCGCAGCTCGGCGGTGTCGACGCCGCGGCGGTGGTCGCGGTGGCGGCTGCCGATGCCGCCGCCGTGCACCGCGACGGGGAAGAAGTCGGGGCACTCCCACATCCCCGTGAGGCCCGAGTGGAGCGGGTGGTGGGCCTTGACCCAGCGCTTGAAGTCCCGGCTCCGGTACAGCACGGCGAGGCCCTTTTCGCCCACCTTGCTCCCGACCAGCAGGCGCCAGTGCCCGTCGGGGCCGTACCACGCCGTGGTCGGGTCGCGGAAGGCGCTGGCGTTGACACCGGCGTCGGGGGAGATGATGGGGTTGTAGTCGGGCTTGACCCACTCGCGGAGGAACGGGTCGGAGAGGTTCTTGGGGTAGGCCACGTTCTGCACCTGGTGCTCGTCGGGGTCGATGCCCGTGTACATCATCACCGGCACGCCGCTGGGCAGCAGGGTGGCGGAGCCGGACCAGCAGCCCTTGATGTCGAACGGCTTCGACGGGTAGATCCCCGGGTCCAGCGCCGTCCAGTCGATCAGGTCCGTCGAGACCGAGTGCGCCCACACGATGTTGCCCCACACCGCGCCTTTCGGGTTGTACTGGTAGAAGAGGTGGTAGAGACCCTTGTAGTACATTGGCCCTGTATCCGTGCATTGCAATATCGCATGACAGTATACCATTATTGCGAGTTAGTAACATCTATTTTTTTTAAAAAAAAATCACATTGTTATTCTTGTGGTGTTTCTTATGAATCGAGTGTCGTAGATGCATGAAAGGGTTTCGATGCAGGACATACCATTCGGATCTGAGACCGTCGTCAATCGCGCGAGGAGAAGGTAGAACGCAGGATAGATAAAAAAAATCAAAAGGAAAAATAAATGGTAAGATCAACCTCTCAATCAAGAACATGCACATATATAAAAATGCAAAGACTGACAAGTATCCACGTACCGTTGATCCAGTGCTTGGGCGGCTGGAAATGGTAGCCGGTGCGCGACGTCTCGTCGATCTGCGTCGCCTCCAGCGACTGAAGCTCCGGGTACACGACGTGCGACGCACGCACGATCGCAAGCAGAGCCACCACCACCAGTAGTAGTGCCGCCGTCACTGCCGCCGCCGGTTCCCATTCCCAGTGACAAAGCAGCCAGCAAATGAGTAATTCACTAATCACTACCGAGTTCGTTAACTACTGGATGATGGATGATCAGTGAAGAGCACAACGAAGAAGTGCAGGATCGATTTCCAGCCTTATATAAGGACTTGTTGGGGCATGCAAAAAATCCAGAAAAAAATATGCAATGCCTAGTCCACGAGCGGATCAGAGAGGATTCTCAACTAACTGGATATACTCTGCATCGGAGAGACGGAGAGCTGGATCGGATGCCGCATGCATGCATGCGACAAGCCATCAGTCCAAGCAGCTGCTAATTAACCAGCAGAAAGCGTCAACATGATCCACAAGATCCACCACCCGACGTACGCCCAGGGGTTCAGGATGTGCGGACGGGGAGAAGCGTGCTGCGCAGAGTGAGGTGGAAAGGACATGTCACATGTGTAGTGCTACTACTACTATTATTCTTTTTATTTTTTATTAAATCACAACACAAACACATTCATTCATAGCGTGTACGTACAATTACCCCTATGAAAAGATGCATGTGTATTATATTATGACCACATTCGAGAGAATTGGGCTAACAAGCTTGAAAATGGGAGCATCTGTGCTGAGTGTACCGTAATGAAGGGATGACATGACTAAGGACCGGACGGTTACATACGGATTGTATATATAAGAACGAAGATCATAGTTATAGTCATACGGCCGGATTACATACGCCATGCATACAAACCTGCAGTTTCCATATACCCTGATCAACCGAAATCATCGTGTTTTCCCTTGAAAAGTTTCAATCGCGACACAATTGTAGCATTGTACTATTCTAGTACGTACGAAGCAGCCATTCTACCACAGGAATCGTGTATAACACTACTTGACATGAAAAAGACGCGCCGCCGCCAATTTGCGAACCACCGGATCACAGTGGAAGAAGGTCTTGTCGTCGATCAGGCGCCGTTCATGAGTGGCTTCCTCATCTCCCACGCCGTCAGACGCGACACCTTGACGTCCACCTTCCCGTTGTTGAACACGTAGAGGCGGGCGTTCCTGCCGATGGCGAGCGTCGGGTAGACACGCGAGAGGATGCACGTCTTGCCCCCGGCTCCGAAGCTTTCCACAACTGACCGGTCGATCTGCATGCAGAGAGAAAAACGTAGTCGTCAGTTCGTCAGCTAGCTGAGAAAATACGAACACAGCGGAGCTTGTCACATGAAACTTGTTTGCTAGAGTCCTGCTGCTACGTGCGTACGTACCAAGGTTCTCAGAGATATCTTCCCATTCGAGATGTCCGTGTCAACGAAACCTGCAAACGTCGGCTTGTACAGATTCGGGTTCAGAGACGACCTGCAAATTACGTAAACCAGAGTCCCGTGCAGTCATTCAGTCAAAGGGTTAAGATCAGACCAACCCGCCCGGGAGAGATCGATCGATCAACGGCTCGACGCCGGCGCGGCGCGCGCACTTACTTGGTTGGGTCGGTGCACATGAGCACGGCGGGCTTGTCGCCGCCGCGCGCGGGCCTGAACACCCTGAAGAACACGGCGGTCCTCTCCCGCGTGTCGGCGGAGACGAGCACCCACAGCCCGAACGGCCCCACGCCGCCGCGCACGTCGGCGCCCCTGGCGCCGCACAGCCGCTCCGCGTCGCCGGCGAGCGCCGGGTCCAGCGGCTCCGCGCCCGCCTGGCTCGACACCTCGAAGCTCACCTCCACGTCAGCCTGCAGGAAGATCGGTGATGACGGTGAGTGAGGGCGAAAGGCGCGGTGAAAATCTCGGAGCCATGCTCTGCGGCAGGGTGGCCTAGTGGGGGCGCTGCCGTGCTGCACGGTGCACGGACAGCATGCCCGGCAACTGGCCGCAGGAAGGATCAACTTGAGCGTGCAGGTGCAGAGCACCGGCGCCGGACGGCATGTCGGCATTACTGCTATGCTGCACGACTGCGATTCCTCCTTTTTTTCGATCATTAGAAAATGCGCAGGTGAATTGGAGAAAGGGATTGCTACGAATTTTAGTAAATGTAAGGACGCCAAACCTGTGCAGTTTGTAGCCCGGTCACCTCGACGTGCTGTCCTGGCTTGATCACCCTGTTCTTGAGAGTGGCCTTCTTGCCTCGCAGTGCCTCGACCTCCTCGACTGGCCACTGCAGCAGCTGCTTCCCGCTGGGGTCCAGCCACACCATCCTTGGAATCGCCTGCGAAATATCGTCGTCCACGTCAGAAACGCCCAAAGTTTAGCAACAACAGAAAGAAGAACTCGATCACGTCGAGATCTTGTGAATTGTGCACGCTGCAGAGATCGACAGAAGCGTCGTACCTGAATGCCCGCCCACCCCTTGGCGACGTCGTCGGTGGTGGTGTCGGACTCGTTGGCCCATCCCCAGAGGATCCGCCGCCGCTTCGCCGGGTCGTAGAACGTCTTGGACGCGTAGAAGTTGCCGTAGTCGTACCGCAGCCGGCGCTCGTCGCCGGCGGGTCGTCCGGCACGTACCGCTCGGCTCTCCGGTCGTACTCGCCGACGGTGTAGTAGTCGTACCGCCGCAGGTCTAGGCTGTTCTTCAGCACGTACTTCACCTTGCGCCCGGACACCGACGTGTCCAGCCCCACTCGCCGGCGCCTCTCGACGGGGTAGAAGTCCGGGCACTCCCACATCCCCGTCGCCGCCGAGTGCAGCGGCCGCCGCACCCGCGCCCACCGCCGGAAGTCGCGGCCCGGTACACGTACGCCACGCCGCGGGCGCCATCGCCGGCCACGCTGCCGATCAGCAGCCGCCACCGCCCGTCGTCGGCGCCGCGCGGTGGTCGGGTCCCGGAACTGCGTCGCGTTGATGCCGCCCTCGGGCACGATGACCGGGTTGTGCGCGGGCTTCACCCACTCCCGGAGCAGTGGGTCCGACTTGTTCCGCGGGTAGGCCACGTTCTGGACCTGGTAGTTGATGCTGGCGCGGTCGACGCCCGTGTACATGATCACCGGCGTGCCGTCGGGGAGGATCGTCGCCGAGCCGGACCAGCAGCCGTACTGGTCCGACGGGATGCTGGGCTCGATCGCCGTCTCGAGTGCCATCCAGTTGATGAGGTCCCGCGACACAGAGTGCGCCCACACGATGTTGCCCCACACGGCGCCCTTGGGGTTGTACTGGTAGAAGAAATGGTACCACCCCTTGTAGTACATCGGAGCTGTAGTTTTGTTCAACCGAAGAAAAAGGTTTTTAGAACATCATCAAGGGGGGAAAATCCGTTCAATATGATACTTGCTTGTTTAATTTGGAACATTGGGACATTATACAATTTTTGGTGGTCAAGCGAGCAAAAAATTTGTTGATTGGTGGACACTGTCGGAAGCAACCATTGGTCGACACATATCTACATGTGGAGGAGGCCGCAGCGTTTGGCATGCATGTGCTGAAATTTTGTATGCATGCATGTGCTGAAATTTTGTCATAAAAGGCGTCACTGTTCTCTTCCGGGGAATGAATTTGCAAGTTGATGCAGGGCATTTGTAATATACAAAAATAATCTATCAGACGCGTGTGATGACGGGAGGAAATCTAAAAGGTGGTACAACTATACGTACTGTTGGGATCTGGTGTTGCGAAGTTCCGCCGCCGATCGACGCAGATTGCAAGCAGCAGCCAACCAAGAAGATTAGAAAATCGAGTTAGAGCCAAATCTTGGAACACGGGGATCATTGTTAAATTCGTAAAAGCCAATCAAGTGTCAGATACTCTCGAGGGTGATGTACGTGATTTCTCACAGATCAGAGAGTTGAGTTGATGGGTTAACCAGTTGATGTTTGGTAGCGTACAGCACTACTGTCAGCGCGTGATTTTCTGCTGTGAGCCTGTGACAAGCATGTCTGAGCTACCACTAGTCTTATCAAGTTTACTAATTCGGCACCAAGTGATTATTTCACGAGATTGCTCAACATATCATCCTAAAGAATCTGGCCGGTTAGCCTGCATGACTTTGTGTGACTTATCTAAGCAGCACAAGAAGAACACTACTAGCTAGCTACTACACTTCTGAACTGTACATGGGTCGTCCTTAATTTAGCCATTAGAGAGAGTGCCCTAGACGCAATCAAAATCAAGCTGCGCCTTCTACGTCTACCTCGTCCAACAAGAGACACAGCAAGCTAGTTTGGGAGGTTTGCTTTTTACCATTGATCCAGTTCCTGGGAGGCTGGAAGTGGTACCCGGTCCTCAGCTGGGGGTCGACGATGGACGCCGGCACGGCCGCCGTCGCCGCCTCCACCTCGAGGCTCTCGAGATCGTAGACGACATGCGACGCCCCGGCGAGCTGCACCACCAGCAGGAGCGCCACCCCCAGGCACGCCCAAGCACCCCGCATTCCGTGCGCTCCCATTGCTCTCACTCACGCACAGCAGCAGCTAGCTGTACTACAAGGGAAGGGTGGTGGGAATGGGAAGAAGAGAGGGTGGAGGCCCGGGGTATTTGTACTCGCGCGAGCGAGCAACGACGGCCGGAAGACACCAGAAATACGCGGCGGCAATTAAAATCAGGAGATCAGGACTCTAGCAAGGAAGCTTTTTCGATCTGACGCTGTGAAAACTGACCTTGTGGGTGAAAGGGTGCTAGGCTAGCTGCTAGCTCATGGCATGTACTACGCATGTGTCGGGTTTTCACTTTCAGGCCGGTCTATGTACGCTCTGTCGTCGTCGGCTCGTCGCTCTCTTCTAATGGTACGGTTCGACGATCAATGGTTGATCTTGACGCTCACCCGCTCGCTCGATCGGCAAGCGTGGGGTTTTCCCGGACTAATTGAGCCATTCGCACGTACGAAAAGCCAGATTTTTCTTCCGGGAACACAGTGTGTTCATTAAAACCAGTGTACCGTATGAATAGTCGAGCGGACACGAGTTTTCCTATGCGGCAACTTGATCGAGCTGCAGCGCATTCACTCGGCCCTGCAGCACTCCAGCAGCAAGTTGCCATTCGCGATCACAAGGATGGAGGCCAGGATCGGAGCAAGTTGCCAACACGCGAATTGCCTGTTCGTACACACGCGCCACCCGATCGAGCAACAAGTCAGTAATACTAGATAGGGTTCGGTGCTTTTTACGTTACCATTGATCCAGTTCTTGGGGGGTTGGAAATGCTACCCCGTCCTCAGCTCGGTGTTGACGACAGGACGCCGGAACGGCCGCCGCCGTCGCCGCCTTTATCTCGAGGAGGTTCTCGTAGACGACGTGGGATGCCCCGGCGAGCTGCAGGAGCAGCAGCCATGCCCACGCAACTGTTCCAAGGGCTCTCATTGCTCTCGCTTAGACTATCTCCAGCAATAGCACGCACCCTCATAGGCAAATAGCCGTTTTGAGCACATGAGAGAGATGAAATCCAGCATGCAAAACAGATTGTCCTCCAGCAGCACGCGCAACCCCAAACTCATCCTCCCAGCACCAGTTGATCGACTCCCGCCAGGATCCTCTGCCGAATCGAGGAGACCTCGCCGCCGGATCCAGGCCCCGCCGTCGCTGGATCGAGGGCCATGGAGAAAGGGGGGCGCCATCGCCTCCGCAGGGGCCGTCATTGTGGAGCCCCCCCCGGCCGCCGGCGAGTAGGGAGAGGAGTAGACTCGACAGCGCGGCGGGAGACGAGCGGACGCGGTGAGGGAGCCCCGCCGTGCTTCGCTCGCCGCATCTTCCGCTGCGGCATAGCCCCGCCCCTGTCCGCCTCCGCGTCGTGGAGCTCCTGGCGGAGAGGAAAGAAGCATGGCGCCGCGAAGGGAGGCCCGCCGGCCTGCTACGCCCATCGCAGCCTTCGCCCGTCACAGCCTCCGTCCATTGCAGACTCCGCCTCACGCCGAGCTCGACCTCCGCCCGCACGCACCTGTGCCGCAGAGAAAGGAGAGAGAGAGAGAAGGGACATCGCTGGCAGTTGGGACGAGGGAGAGGAGAGAGGTACCCCAGATTGAGTACTGGAGGCTGCCAAAGGCATAATGAGGATGCGGTGGGGGATTGTTGAGGCGGAACAGGCGCTGCGTCACTCATTTTGGGCTTGGGGGATCAGATGGGGGCATTGCTGGAGACAGTCTTACTAAGCACACAAACCTCAGAGGAGTACTAGTAGCAAGAAGAACAAAAGGACTCCGACCCATAAAAAGTGCAATTCTAATCTTTGAAACAAATCTCACAAAAAGTACAATCCTAAAAATAGATACAATTAGTTGCCTAATTAAATAACTTGATCTGATCTGCATGTTAAGACTTACTGTATTTGACTAACAAATAAGGATAAAATCTTTTCATACTACTAATCTATCTTAAAAAAATTAGAATTACACTCTTTTATGAGACGAAGAGAGTAGAGAACTGACGAATTAGGTTGGTCGGAAGCAGAGGTGAAGACGTGCTATTTATACTGTGCAGCTGATGGCAAGGCCAGCGTATTAGTGCGAGGCGTGGCAAGCGCGCGCGACCTGTGTTTGTTTTAAGCGCGGGAAATTTCGAGCTTGTGGCCTGGAACACATGATTATTTCTCTCTCTGAATTAAGCAACGTCGTTTTCGCCCGCGGACAGCAGCAGGCTCGTCGACGTCGTATCTGGCAAGGGGTTGCTGGAAAATCTGCGGATTTTCGATCGAAAGGGTAACGGGCTCTATCAGAGGCAGGCAGGATCTTTTTTCTTCACGATGTGAAACCTGGTTGGTTTGTTTTATTTGCTTTTGGCATATGTGTGGAAAATCGTGGTTCATTTCATCCGCACCTAATCAGAAGAAAATTTGGTTTATGCTCTGTGATCGTGTGATCTCTTCTGATGGTGCACAGTAATTGTAGCAGTTGATTTCGACCGCTCACCACATTGCCCTGTCAAACGTGGGGAACGTGCCGCCATTAGAAGTGATCACACGATCAGAGGAGATCACATAAGAAAAATCAACTGCTAAAGTTACCGCGCGCCATCAGAAGAGATACTCGTGGGTAGTATCTAGTAGTCATGTGAGGTACTCCATCCGTCCCCTAAAAAATGTAATTCCAACTTTTTAGGACAGATTAATGATGGCATAAAAAGACTCTAATACTCTTATTTGTTGGTCACGTACAGTAAGTTTTGACATGCAAATCAGATCTGAGCACTTAATTAGAAAGGAAATTAGATCTGTTTTCTAGAATTGCACTTTTTGTAGGATTTTTTTCAAAAGTTAGAATTGTAGTTTTTATGAGACGGAGGGAGTACTCTTTTTTACAGCTTCGACACTTAAACTACATTCCATAGCATTGGTTTTAACACATACTCCTCCATGTAACAATAGTACAATACCATCTATGCTCAAGTTGAACAAGAAATAGATGTACATAAATGTAGGAGTAGTACAACTTGATGAAATATAGCATTAGTCGAGTTTGAACAATAAAACAATCTAAAACCTTAATATAGCATATGTCCTAATATAGCATTTGAGCAATACTTAAGGCCGGTTTTAGATGCGAACTAATATAGCTTCATTGCTTTCTTTTTCTTATAACGAAATCTGCCAACTCAAGTTTGAGTCCTCAATTTGGCATATGTTCTTGTATTTTTTTAGATTTACTTTAAGAATTAACGATGCTATTCGTCCAGAGTAGGTGGCATGGCCATCAACATTTTTTTTGAAATGAAGGGATCAACATGGTAGGCCCCTAGCTATTATTATATATAAATAAAGGGGAGTATGTACAATGTGATTGCATAGGCTTGAAGCCAAAAGAGAAAAAGAGGACAACATACTATAGGTTATTACTCATCCACATTTTGATTTTCCTTCCTATGCATGGTTGGCTTCGCTCTAAGAGTGACAAGCTTAAGATATTCAACAAAAAGCAGACTTGCATCCCTTAAAACAGGTGGTTTGTCAATCGTATCAAAGACTATATCATTTCTATGATTCCAAATGGCCCAGCATGCAATTATTAAAATCTCCCTGAAAATGCAGGAACCAAACTATTCTGTGGCATGCACAATCATGTTCAGTGCCAATAGAATGAAGCCCCAGTTGATTCCCAAAAAATTCCAATAAGCTTGATTGAAACGGCATTCAAAGAATAGGTGAATTTCCCCCTCTATTTGACATCAAAAGATGACTAAATTCACTATTTGATACTGAAAAAGTTTGTCTTCCCTATAGGTGAAACATATAAGGAAGAGAAACTTTTTCAATGTCAAATAGGGAATTTAGTCATTTTCTGATATCAAATAGGAATTTTCTCAAAATACTTTTTCACATTGTTCCACACATTGAACACATCCATAGCTATCTAGGAAAACATGTCTTTCTGCGAAGGAGGTTCCTAGTGTTCAGCCGATCTTTGATGCTTGTGGTGTCTTCTTTAATATCAAAACCTGTTAGTTCAGTCTATTGGATGTGCTTATAAGGATATTGTAACATGTATTCATAAAAAATGAGCGTGTGTGTGTGCAAATGTGGGCACTTGAGTCGTCTGTCTTGTGTTTTGCAGAAAACATTACGCATCTTGACCAAGGTTTTTCTTTACCTCTTAGCTGACATCAGTATCTTGTTGAGGTCGGTTTAGATTCATGTTGCATTTTCTTGGTGCGGTTTCACACAGTATGTCATATCATGGAGTGGAATGGTGTTTATGCAAAGTACTATCTCTGTTTTCAAATAGTCGTTCTTAAATATATGAGACCATCTAATTTTTCTAAACGTTTGGCCAATAATGTTTATTTAATGAATTAGCTAAATAAAATAAAAATGGGTAGCATTACATCTATGATCAAAAGTACTATAGATTTAACTTATAGTTTTATCTAGATGTAAAAATATTTTTTGAAAAGATGAATACATAGTTAAATGAGCAAAAAATAGTCAATGGTGTTTTATATTCAGAGGTTATATAAACGATTTTTTATATATTTGCTGGAAACTTTTAAGGTTCCCTAATGGTTGTCGAATGTGCTTATGCATCTTTTTTTTTTTTTTTTTTTTTTTTTTTTGCGGGTAAGTGCTTATGCATCTTCGCTTTTCCCCTTTAGTACCCGTCGGCATCAGGAATCAGCTGCTGCGCACCACACACTGATAGCACGGCCTTCATCTACGTGGGCACATGGCACTAACTCGCTGGAATCTGGCAATGTATATCCTCAAAAAGGAAAAAGGCACCGTCAATCTACACACAAGATCGAGAAACTTTCGAGGCGCACTGTCATAGTGTCATTCATTCCGTCAAGTCTCAACTCAAACGAACCTCTTGTTCGTTGTCCTTTGCTCGTACGTGCTCAGTTCGGGATCCAACATTTGGATGCGATATGATGTCCGTGTCGTCCATTCCTTTTCGAGCTCTCTACCTCCTCCCACTAGCTAGAGCTAGCATGGCCGGTTCTCTGTAGCTATGTTCTTTCTCTCATCAGCAGTCGACTAAACTTTTCTCTGTCACTTTTGCAGCACCACCGTGTCGAGCAGCCGAGGCCGAGGGAAGTGAACCGAAATACACTGTACCATCATACTCGCTCCCATCGTAGAAATACAAGACAGTTTGAATTTGGCCAAAGTTAAATTTTATAAAGGTTGACAAGTTTGTGGATGAAAATATATACCATGTCAAATAAGTAAAATATCAAATATATTTCATAACTCTAAAATTTTAGAGTGCTTGTAATTAACATGAGCCATCTATATGTGTAATATAACGGTGGTAATACCAATTAGTACCGAGAAATACTAATAAGGTAGAACCACGAAGTACCCGTTTGGTGGACTCAATAACTAATTTTATCTATTTATTTTTAATTGAATTAGCTGGTGGAAAAAAAATCTTAACATAAGGTATTACCTAGTATCTTTCGGTACTATCCAAGTACCATAACAAAGCTCTTCATAATGAATCTTACTTAGTCTGATCCCATCCTGTTATTTTGGGTTCTTAAAATACTACCTCCGTCCTTAAATATATGACTATTAGGACAAGAAATTAAATTTCTTCTCCTAAACGTCATATATTTAAGAACGGAGGTAGTACCTATTTTAAGGTAGTCTCTTCGTTCTAAAAAGAATGATATGTTTTGACATTCAAAATTTTAAAAATGATGTTATAGGAGAATGTGTTGAAATCTGGAGAGGATAAAATATGTATTAATTTGATGTTTGGGAAAATATATAGACGTACTAGTCCTTATGCTACTAACTACTTAAGGTCGTAATACGTAGAAGCAGCTACTTAATTAAGGGAAAATGGACATTATTAGTACAGGTAGTTTCCAAGGTGAACCACCTGAAAATTGTGTTTTCACAGGTAGCATTTAGTTTGTGCATTTGGATATATCAAGCATTTCTAGCTACATGCCTTCAATCTGAGGCGGGCGTGGCTAAACATCTACGTAACGAAATTTCTACTAGCCTGGACAAATCAGTTTTGTAGCAGTAGACAAATCTTAATGATTTTGTACAAGCATTTTCTGAAATTTGACGGCACACATAAACAACACCTTTTTGAGAACACAAGGGAGTACCTTTCTGGCGTTTTCGTCGAACACCTTTGGTGCGCTAGGTCGCGTCGTCGGCGCTCCTCGTCGAAACCACCAGCGGGGGCGGTCTAACCACCTATGGGCGGTCTAACCGCCTGCTGAGGATCGTCGAAAACCTAAATCCGCTGCCCCGGGAGGGACCCCGTCAGGGACAACGAGCCTATGGTTGCTCTGAGATCGGCAGGTCACTCAGAACGTCTTTGAGCGTCGTGAGAGCGAGCAAAAGAAAGCGGTTGGAAAAGCTAGGGTTTGGAAATAAAAGTGTAAAAGATAATTGATCGATTGGGTGATAGGCCCTCAATCGGCCACAACCCTTTATAAATAGGGTGGGAGGTCTTGCCCATAGAAACCTTTACAACTCGAAATCTACAAGGATTCCTCAATTTGGTTCGGACTCGGGGAGGCGGTCTAACCGCCCGACCACGATCTGACCGCCACAGCCACTTTTGCCGGACCAGCTACTGGCGACCCGGTCGGCGCCCTTGGTACCAGTCGGCCGGCTGCACGATTGAGTGTCAACATATGCCCCTCTGTTTTTAGTAAAGCTTGAATGCTAAAAATAAATCTAAGGTCGATGTGATATCTTTCATCGGCCATTTTTATTCTAAGGCGATTTATCAAATCGGCCATGTCTTCTCAAGCATCTTGCCAAACACTTGGATGGAACTTCTTCAAATATCTCCCATTGATAGCCCAGGCAGCTGCTTTGTCCTTGCAAAGTTTCCACCATATAAAATTTCGAGCAAACTCTCACAATCTTGTATGGCCCCTCCCAACTTGGAGACCACTTACCAACTTGTTGCTCTTAGATCCTATAGGCAAAATAGTTTTCCAAACCAGATCACCTACGAAAAGATTTGGCTTTAACTCTCTTGTTATATGCTCTAGCAACGCCTCTTGTCCCTTTCAATTGCCTCCAAGGCCTCCAATCGCTTGTCGGTCACCTCATCAATATTGTCCATCATCAAAGCATAATATGTGTCAAAATCAAGATCATTTTGCTTTGCAAGTCTATATGCGCCTAGATTCACCTCAACGGGCAAAAGCGGCCTCTTGACCATACACAAGCTCATAAGGAGTAACTTTAGTAGCACCATGTCTAGAAATACGATGAGCCCATAAAGCTTCGAGATAATACCTCATGCCATCTTCTAGGATTATCCTCTATCTTCTTCTTAATGAGCTTAATCAAGGTTTTATTGCTAGACTCGGCTTGACCATTAGCTTGAGCATAATATGGAGATGAATTGAGCAACTTAATACCATAGGAATTGACAAAATCACGCACCTCTTTAGATACAAATGAAGTTCCTTGATCGTAGTCAAAGTTTGTGGAATGCCAAACCTATGAATAATATGCTCGTAATAAACTCAATTACCTCCCATGAGTCATATTCTTAAGAGGAATTGCCTCGATCCACTTAGTAAAATAGTCAGTTGCCACAATCATAAAGTAATGTCCCTTTGATGAAGGAGAATGAATTTTGCCAACAAAGTCCAAACCCCAACCTCTGAAAGGCCATGGCTTGATAATCGGATACATCAACGCAGGTACCAACTGAATATCCCCATGCTTTTGACAATCTTCACACCCTTTGTAGTACCAAAACAATCGGCTATCATAGTAGGCCAATAAAAGCAAGCTCTCTTAAGGAGCCTACTTCATCTTAGGAGCCGATTGATGAGTACCACAAATTCCTTCATGAACCTCGCCATAGCTAACCTTGCTTGATCGGGTCCTAAACATTTGAAAAGCAAATCATCTGCAGTCCGACGATACAATTCACCATCTTCCAAAACAACCTTGAGAGCCCATGGTCGGATTTTTCTATCAACTGTACCTTTAGGATCCTGCAAATAGTTAATCAGAGGCTTCCTCCAATCGTCAACTTCGTCCTTATCGTTTTGGAAGAAACAATGGCGGCGACTTCTTCCTGCGGGGCGGTCGGGCCGCACAGCGGTCAGGCCGGGTGGGCGGTCGGCCCGGGTGGAGCACGCTGTGATCGACCGCCTCCTCCAGCATAACCTCGGCTTTGCTAAACATCGGTTTTCGTTCATGAAAATTTCTTTTGAACATCATAACCGGATGCTTCTTGAGCGAGCATTTGCCCTTGGATTCTCTTCTCGTGGCACATGATAAATCACAAACTCATCCATACAAGATATAATGTCCAAGCATTTATCAAGATAAGCATTTAAATAACCATTTAGACATTGGCATACCTTGGAAACTTGCTGCACCACCGAGAATCACCATAAAGCTTCTACATGTTTTACTCCCATGTCATGCAAGATTTGCAAACCAAACAAGAGAGCCTCATATTCGATTTGATTATTAGTACAATCATGATCCAATCGGTTAAGAGCTTCAAAAATCATTCTAGTGGGGGAAATAATAATTACTCCAACACCACAACCACTTTTGCAAACCGATCCATCAAAATGCAATTTCCATAGAGTAAAAGTAATGTAAGACATCTAAATCAAGTTGTTTATCAATTCTATGTTCTACAATAAAGTCGGCTACAATTTGTCTTTTCATAGTTTGTAATGGCTCATAACATAAATCATATTCAACAAGTGCATAAGCCCATTTGCCGACTCTACCACTTAGAATAGGTTTTGCAACATATATTTAATTATGTCGGTTTGACATGCTACCACACAAATACTTGATAACAAATAATGCCTTAACTTGGTACAAGCATGATATAAGGATAAGCATAATTTCTCAATAAAAGTGTACCTTGTCTCGACGTCCAATAACCTTCTACTCTCATAAGCCACAATATACTCCTTGCCATCGGTCTCTTGAGTCAAAACAGCCTCAATAACACTATCTTCGACCGCTATATATATATTTTGAAAGGAATACCACCCTTGGGAGCTTGAAGAACGACGACGAGTTAAATAATTTTAATCTCATCAAATGCCTCTTGTTTTGCCCCCCAAGTAAATTCAGCTCCACTTTTTAACCGAAGTAAAGGAGTAAAAGCATTTACCTTTCCGGACAAGTTACAAATAAATCGCCTTAAATAATTTACCTTGCCCAAGAATCTTTGCAAATCTTTCTTGCAAGTAGGAGCTTGTACTTTTTGAATGGACTCAATCTTTTTAGGATCTATCTCAACACCATTCTCATGTACAATAAAGCCTAAGAACTTACCAGCCGATACACCAAAAGCACATTTGAGTAGATTCATTTTTAAATTATATCGGCGCATTTTTTCGAATGCAAGTCTTAAATCAGCTAAATGAGAATTTAAACCAGCCGATTTGACTACAATATCATCGATATAAACTTCTACTATTATACCAAGCAAGTCATGAAAAATCAAATTCATAGCTCTTTGATAGGTAGCACCAGCATTTTTTAAACCAAAAGTCATGACTACCCACTCAAACAAGCCTACAAATCCCGGACATATAAAGGCCGTTTTAGAAACATCCTCTTCGGCCATAAAGATTTGATTATAACCAGCATTACCATCAAGAAAACTAAGAATTATATGTCCGGATGCAGCATTAACAAGAAAATCGGCTATAGGCATAGGATATTCATCTTTAGGAGTAGCTTTGTTAAGATCTCTAAAGTCTATGCAAACACGAAGTTTCTTAGTTCCTTTTTCTCCAGCACAATATTAGAAATCAATCGCATATCGACAAGGCCTAATAAACTTAGCATCAAGCAACCGATTGATTTCTTCTTTCATTCGGTCATAAATATCAGGATTAAAATTCCTACGAGGTTGTTTATAAGGTCTAAAACCAGGTTTAGTTGGCAATTTATGTTCAACTAAATCACGACTTAAACCAGGCATCTCATTATAACTCCATGCAAAACAATCAACATACTCCTTTAATAACTTTATTAATTCGGACTTAAAAGCAGGATCAAGATTCTTGTTTACAAATGTCGGCCCGGTATAGTGCCATCACCAATGTCTACCTCCTCAAGAGGATCGAGCGTAAACCCTTGTCCTAGCTTGCCCAAATCATCAAGATCTTGATAGCTTCACACGTATCATTCTTTTGCGCCCGATAGTGTTCAAGTCTCACGCAACCACTCTTGATTTGACTCCATCGAATCACATGAAATGGTTTAGCCGATTATTCACCGGCTTTATGATATGCAGGGACAAAGCCATCTTTAGAACAACTAATGAACTCATAATTAGATAAATCTAAGCCGGATAGACATTTTACATCATCATGCACTCCTATAGAATTGCTATCATATAGCTACACAAGCGAATTATCACCATGCACAACTTCTACCTCATCATCTACCCATTGTATTAAAAACTGATGCAAGGAAGAAGGCACACACTGATTTGCATGAATCCAATCACGACCAAGGATTAAGCTATAGTTACCTTGCGTCTCGGTGAAGAAAGCGTAGCTAACGTCTTGCTCCCAACGGTGAGCTCCATAGAAGCAACGCCTTTGGCACTCATCGGCTCGTCTCCTCCCACACCGCTGACGGTCATGTTGGTCTTGATCAACTCCTCATCGAACCTCAAGTTTCTTGAATAAGGAGTATGGCATTAAGTTGACGATCGCTCCCCCATCAACAAGCATCCGAGTGACCGGCTTCCCATTGATATGCCCCTTGACGATAAAGCCTTGAGATGATTTTCACCTCTTTTGGCTTTCGAATACCATCTTTCGGCCCCAAATCAAGGTGAGCAATGTCCTCCTCTGAAAGCATAAAACCATCACTAGACATATGTATAACATTAATTTCAAGGTTCATCTGCTCAGGAGAAGAACTGTAGTCAACAAAGCGCTCATCATCCTCTGCAGCGATGATATCAGTCGAAGAATCGAAAGGGCAAATTTTACGGACCGGTGGTCTAACCGCCTCTAGGCCTTGATCCCGCGCCCCTGTTTAACCTCGGCGTTTTGACCGCCTCGTGGTGTCGCCTTGACTCTCCACTCTTTCCCTTGTGGTGCCATTGGTCTGTAGAGGTTGAACATATCATCTCTCTGTTTCTCCAACTCATTTTCCTTCTTCTCTCGAAACCTCAAGCGTTGAAGCTTCCTCCTTTGTGTGCGTCAAGCAGGAGGACACCACCTTGGTAAGAAGTACTTGGAGTTGGAACCACTCCCACTGGCCTCATGATCATTAGCAGCACATCCTTTCGAACAGGTGTCATAACCTGATTGTTTAACACAACCGGTCCTTTGCCACCTTTCTCAATAGGAACATCCATTGTTCCAATCTGTATGATATCTTGGCGATGTCCTCTGGATCAATATCCATCTTCTTAACCTCCTCTTCTCGATCTTGGGATTGTACACATCGCGGAGGAGATTGAACATTTCTCTTGGCAGGGCGGTTTGACCGCGTATAGGGCGGTCTGATCGTTGGCCTCAAGCGGCCTCGACCGTGTAGAAGGCGGTCGACCGTGTTGGCTAACCGATCTGCCACGACCAACGTGGAGCCCAACGATCTGTAGGTCGTGAAATCCGATCCAATCGGTCTTTTGGCCCTCCCATCCAGGATGTAAGGGCTGGCACATTACTCCATTGTCATCATAAACCTGACGAGGTTCCCATTGTGGAGTAAGCGTTGTCCTTGCTGTGATGAATCACCTTTGAATCTTGTAGCTGCTCTTGGAAGCGCTCTTGCGTGGAGGTGATCTCATCCTTTTTTAATGGCCGATCACTTATAACGGCCTTTTGTTTAGAGTATTTGTCAAATAGCATATCAAAGCGTGACCTTTGGTTTTGAAACACTCCCCGATTCTTTGCCATGTTGAGCTTCCGGTTTCCTTGAATAAGCATCTTTGGACGGCCATGTATGCAGGCGGTCTGACCGCCCGCCCACAGGTCTAACCGCCCTACGAGCAGTGCGGGCGCGGTTGATCGATGGAGGTGTTGCAGATGTGGGACGACCCTTGCCCCCATGTCCGAAGCTTTGACAGTAATTTTAAACATTTCTCTGCCATCAGGGGTCTTCTCATATGCTACTTCCCTTGTCAACTCTTTTCCTCTCAAATTGGGCTTTGCCTCCCGACTACCACATTCTTTCCCTTGGTTGAATCGACTTGATGAGGCGAACCCTACCTTAGGCTTTGCTGCAAATCCATGGTATTAACAGGAAAAGGTTGCTTGTCCACTTGCATCTCATGAAACATCAAACGACATTCATTTATGGCCGATTGAACCTGACGACGAAACACATTGCAATCGTTAGTAGCATGAGAATAAGAATTATGATACTTACAATATGCACGTCTTTTTATTTCTTCAAGTGGAGGCAAAGTGTGAGTCAATTTAATATTTCGGTTATGTAATTCATCAAAGATACGATCACATTTAGAAACATCAAAAGTAAATTTTACTTGTTCTTGCCGACCCTTATGAGCAGGTTTAAGTGATGAACAAGAATAAGTTTTTTCTTTAGAGGGCCAAACAAATTCAGCAGCATATACCTCTTTGTCACTATCGCTCGAACTATCGGAATCATAGTCAATAATATGCATATTAGAGCGCGTGACTTAGAGCTATCTTTTTCCTTATTCATTCGGTTTTCAATAATTAAAGCTCTCACTTGAACTTGAGCAACCGAAAGAAAATCAGAACCCTTTATTTTATCTCTAATTGAAGATCTTAAGCCCTTTAAGCAAATATCAGCAAGGTCCATATCAGTAATTGACAAATTAAAGCACGGTTTTAGTTTCTTTAAACCTTTTAATGTAAGAAGAGACAGTTTCATCTCTACCTTGCCTAACCGATGTTAAATCTGTCAATTTCAATTGCACAGTCCCGCTATAAAAGTGATCATGAAATTTACGCTCTAACATATCCCAAGATATAATAGAACCGGGAGCAAGTGAAGAAAACCAAGCAAAAGCGGTGCCAGTCAATGATAAAGAGAATAAACGTACTTTAAGAGCATTATAAGCACCCGCTTCACCAAGTTGAGCCGTATATTGACTAATGTGCTCCCATGTGGTTCGGTCATCATCACCACTAAATTTAATCAAATCAGGCATACACCAACCACGTGGGAGAGGAAAATTATCAAACTCGGGATCGTATGGTTTTTGATACAAATTTGTGCTACCAATATCAACACCAAGTTTATTTTTAACCACACTAGCCAAATCTTCCTTAAATTTATTAAATTCCACCCAATTAGGATTATTTGGCTGCTGTGGGGCTGCATTCACCAAATTTATCTTATTTAAGTAGGGAGCTATCTTAGCTTTAGCTAGCCTATAACTTTCAAACACATCATCAAGAATTACATTCGGTTGAGCAGATGTGTTAAGCGTGTATTATTATGAGGTCCAGCATTACCAATTGTATTAGAAAAATTAGGAACCACTGAACTCGGCACGACAGAAAGTGGTAAAGGCTGTTCGGGCACCAATTCTATGGCGCTGGTCAGGCCGGTCTGACCGCCTATCAGGGGCGGTCTAACCGCCCCGGCCGTGCTCGGCCATTGCGGCTGGGTCGGCGTTTGTTGACCAACGTTGAAGTTAGGTGGCATGCCATACATGTAATTTGCAGTGTTAGTACTAGGCAAAGGCGCTAAGCTAGGATTAACTACCCCACTAGTATTAATTTTAGGAACACTATTACTAGTTTCATTATTATTGTAAAAACCAGCACTCCTATCCTTTTCAAGATCTTCTAATCTTTCTAAGCAGAACAATATCTGAGGCAATCAACTCATCACTTTCACGTTGTTTTTGAGAAATAGAAGGATTTTGTGGAGATTGACTTACAGTGGTAATTACCTCAACATTATTGTCGTTTAACTTGATCGCCGGCAGCTCGAATTCCTTCAATCTTGCTACCTTGCCATGACGATCCTTCTTGGCCTTTGCTAGAAATTGTACCTTCATGTACTCTTGCGGCGCCGAACTTCTGCTGCTCCTCCAGAGAGATCCTCCATCGGCCGTGATGATATTCTCCATATCAAGTTCGCGAGATCCCATCTTACTAGGGCAAGATTGAGCGGTTTTGAAAACCGGATCTTCTTGTCCCGTAGTCGCCAAAAGTGTGTTGACGCTTTTCGGTCGAACACCGTGCGCTAGGTCGCTGATCGTCGAAACACTCCTCATCGAAATCACCGGCGGGCGGTCTAACCGCCTATGGGGCGGTCTAACCGCCTCTGTCGAGGATCATCGAAAACCTAAATCCAGCTGCCGGGAGGGACCCGTCGGGACAACGAGCCTAGGGTTGCTCACGAGATCGGCAGGCCACTCGGAGCGTCTTTGAACGCCCGTAGAGAGCGAGCAAAGAAAGCAAAGGGATTGGAAAAGCTAGGGTTTGAAAATAAAAGTGTAAAAAGATAATTGATCGATTGGGTGATAAGCACTCAATCGGCCACAGCCCTTTATAAATAGGGTGGGAGGTCTTGCCCATAAAGGAAACCTTTACAACTCGAAATCTACAAGGATTCCTCAATTTGGTTCGGACTCGGGAGGCGGTCTAACCGCCCCGACCCTGTGATCTACGACCGCCTGGCCACTTTTGCGGACCAGCTACAGTTGCGACCGGTCGATTTTGAGTGTCAACACTTTCCTTTTTATTTTGTATGTATATTATCCGGTAGTACTCGTGGAGACAAACTGGATGTTGCCAAGTGTGTGCAGCAGCATTGTATACAAGTGTGTTTTCCTTGTAATTTAACATGGCTGCTACACCTTTAAAAATATGTGCACTAGGCGTATCTTTATATCTTACCCTGATCTGTCATCAAATTTTTTCATGTCCTGTGTTGGCCTAACAACCGCTGTAAGGTACGTTATCTCCTTTTTGTCTTCCGAGGAAAGGTAATGCAAGTGCAATCCCTGATGTAACTTGTCAGTCCCAGAAAGCTGTATGATACTTTTACTTTGGGAGGAAGAATGCATACCAATTGGTGCCTCAAATGAAGGGAAATATACTACTGCTTCATGCTACTGAGAAAAAAGGTCAAATGCTATCAGGATGAGGCTTTTACCAACCTAGGCTGCACTTTTGTGAAGAACAAATGGTCATTGGAGGAAGTACTACTGCATTGTGCAGCACTGCAGCTGAATAGAGAAGGTGGAAAATTCTATCAGGATGAGGCTTTGGCCTACCTAGGATGCTTAGTTTAACCTTTAAGCACAATGTTCTATTTGGTAATTGAAGCATGAGTTTGTGGAGCAGAAAATTATTGGCGATGGATTGAATTTTTTTAAAAAAAACATTGCCAATGATAGGCGCAACTGATGACAAAAGGAGCTACAACTTAAATTTACAGATTCAAGAACGAAAACGATATACACTTTTTTTTAGATTATGGATAAAATTCGACCTCTATATCCACAAGGTAGACATATACAGCCAAAGGTTACAACGAGTACTAGACGCAAATCCCCAACAAAGAGGAGTCAACACAAGAAAGAAAACACTAGGATAGCTAAAAAATCCGAAGACTAAGCTTCATTCTTCTTCACCATCACCGATTTCTTCTTGCAATGTCTTCATGCTTCGCCAAGCCACATCTATCGTCTACTTAGAAACTAGATATCGGGCTTGAAAATTTTGTCTTCAAATGCTCGTACAACAAACTCCATTGTTGGTGCTGACGATCGGATTAAAAGGCTTCAAAGGTAACGCCTCCAAGAAGGACGCGACGTTAAAGACATCGTCGCCGCCCATCCGGCTAGCCGGATTACAGTTTTCACCTAGAAGACCTAAACCCCTACAGAGAGCCTCACAACAAACGCCTCAAAGGAGGAAAAGCGGCAACCGGCGCCGTGACGTTGTTGCCAACAATGTGTAAAGTTTTCGCTCGGAGCTCCTGCATGACCACATTAACACCCCAAACAAGGAATTTGTAGCGATCTTGTGACCAAACCTTTCATGTTGCCCTGCATAAGAACTGACAACACCAGGAGGCACCGAAGACACAAGCCATGGCGCCCAGAACCAGACGACTTCACCCCCTTCATCAGCAAAAGACGCATGGAAAAAGCCTTCGCCGATGGCCGACACCTCCGCCATGGGACAGAAGTAGCACGAAGGGCAAGATCCCGTCTCCACCCCCATCCCGTCCACTCCGCCGGCGCACTCAGTCAGCGACGAAGGCACGAGATTGGAGAAGCAAGCCGGTGATGCCCAGCGACGGTCACGAGGATGGGTCCCCTGCGCACAGGATGCTTAGATCCATGGCCAGGGGCATCGTCTCCGTAGGCCCCGCTGCCGCTGTCGCCGCTGTGGCCTGCCAGTCACAACCCCCAAAGCCGCGGATCGCCGCCGCCACCATGGGCGGGCCTACCATGTATGCATGGGTATTCAATTGAATACCCAAAGTTTTTGAAAAACAAATTGATGTATATAGTATATAACATGTACATGTATCAAAATAAATAGAAAGAAGCAATTCTAAACACAAGCTTTGCAAAGTGACAGCTTCATGGACGCACGCACACCACCGCACCGTCGCTCCCCATGATTCAGGCCGTCAGCGCACACACACCACCGCACCGCATCCCGATCCACAAGCGCCACAACAGTGAGGCGGCGGCGCCGCCTATCCGCAGTCCGCCGGTCTGGCAGGTCCTCCAGACACCCACCCATCCTCAAGTCTCTATCTATGTCTCTGACCGGCCGACGCCCCATGACCGTACTACATATTCCACACAACAGCTAGCGCTCGGCGTCGGCGGCCGTCCCGATCCGCTCCTGCCCGCGGTCGTGGCGGGTGGCAAGCCGGCCTAGCGGTGCGAAGGACGACGAGCTGGCGACCGCACCCCAGTCCGGCTCCCAACCTGACGGCTCCCACTGTCTTGCAGCACCCTCACTCCTTCGTCAGTTCAGACTTCAATGGTGAGGGAGGTGGGCTACTGACCACTAGTTGTCTGGTTTGCTTGTTAATTTGTGAATTATGATAATTCTAGAGAAATACAGTGGCTAAAATTAGAATTATTTCTGAAATTTGTGATTGCAATTTTAAGTTTAAATCATGAAGAGGAAGACAGTAGTGCTACTACTGATTTAAGATTTTTTCAAGCTATTAAGGATAAAAAAAGTTAACATGTAGTTTGCATTTTATAAGCTTTCTTATCAGTTTTTCTTTTTATTTCACATGTTGCAACTTGGATATGTTTATCGTTTAGTACATCTATTATTTCTCCGCGTCGAACAACTTCAAAGTATGATAAATATTATAATTTTAGTACTTAATTATGTGCTATAATTTGAATTTTAGGCTACCTAAAAAATTTTCTTTGAAAATTTTGAATACCCAAACCTCAAATTCTAGGCCCGCCCCTGGCCGCCACAACCCTCAACTCTGTGGGCCACCACCACCGGCAGGCACACAAGAATGCCATCCCCTAGGGATTGGGCAGATCGGTGGCGGCAATCGACCACAGAGAAGGTGGGGAGGAGGATTTGCCGTCCAATCAGAGCGTCGGTCATCCAGTGACCGAGCGCCGCCAGACCGGCACGCCAGACCCTCGCGCGCCGCTGGCCGCGTGCAAGGCCGCCCCCGCCCAAGACCGGTGCCCGTGACTAGATCAGGACGAAAGAGCCTCGCCGTCGCCGTCCTAGGGGCCGGCCGGACTTCCGGCGGACCCCTCCGGCGACGGTGAGGGTGGGAGGATGAGGGAAGGGGGTGGCGGCTAGGGGTTTGAAGGGGCCACCCGAGTCACCCCTGCTGTATTGTTTTCTAGGACCAAGCTTCCCACGAAAACGATATACATACCATGCATAGTTTGGTCATTTAGCATGACAGACCATTGGCATTTTAATTTTGGTTGAAAATGCACAGTATAAGATAGCACAGTCCTTCACTGATTAATTAGCAACCTGCACCGAGAGACCAACTTATATAAACTAGCACCGGTTTATCATCAGTACAGTGCGCACCCAGAGCATGTTTAAATATTTGTTATTCGTAGTAGTGGCATTTGAATTGGCACCTTCGTACAATCATACTCATTCTTTTTCTGTGAGTGAAATCATACTCATGGATAGATTATATTAAAGCACATCACAAGACATTGCTCGTACACAAAGGAGCACGGTTAGTTCATCCCTAACAATCACTAGAAACGTGGAACACCTGAAATGCAAAGGAAACACGCGCCAAAAGGTGGACAATGGCCAGACACCATGGGACCCCCGGCCGGAGCTCGTCGCATGCGTGTGTACTGCTTCAGGCGCCGCCGTTCATGAGTGGCTTCTTCATCTCCCACGCCGTGAGACGGGACACCTTGACGTTCGCCTTGCCGCCGTTGAACACGTAGAGGCGGGCGTTCTTGCCGGTGGCGAGCGACGGGTAGACCCTGGAGAGGATGCACGTCTTGCCCCCGGCTCCAAAGCTCTCCACAACCGACCGGTCGATCTGCATAGAAAATAATTAAGCGTCCAAATAAACTCCTAGTAAGTAATTAAGCAAACAAAATTGTCTAAGCTTCTTTAATTTTACATGAAAGTTGGTTTTACTGTATATATATATGCATACCAGGCTTCTCAAAGATATCTTCCCATCTGAAATGTCAGTATCAACAAAACCTGCAAACGTCGGCTGGTACAGGTTTGGGTTCAGAGACGACCTGCCCAAGAAAACAAAACAAAACGGGGAACCCAAGTCAGTGGCAGTCAACTTATAAAACTAGCCAAAGGACTCCCCTGTTTGAAGGGTGAGCACACGGAAAACTCGTGGCTGACCACATGCCACCGACGATGCCACACGGAAGGCACTCCCAATCACTTACTTGGTGGGGTCGGTGCACATGAGCACGACGGGCTTGCCGTCGCCGCCGCGCGCGGGCCTGAACACCCTGAAGAACACGGCGGTCCTCTCCTGCCGGTCGGATGAAGCGAGCACCCACAGCCCGAACGGCCCGACGCCGCCCTCCACGGCGGCGCCCCTGGCGCCGCACAGCCGCTGCGCGTCGCCGGCGAGCTCCGGCTCCAGGGACTCGGCGCCCGCCAGGCTCGACACCTCGAACTCGAAGCTCACCTCCACGTCAGCCTGCACACAGCAAAGGCGCGCACGCCGAGGTTAGTTAAGTGGTTGGTTCCCAACTCATCGTCACATCGATATCACATCTGGAGAAGAAAAGGTGTTCTAAAGGTGAAGGACTAGCTGCAGGTGAGGATGCTGAGTGGTGATGACGGCAAAAGGTGCGGTGAAAACTGGGTGGGGCGACGTCGTAGATGGCACGCGGGAAAGGCGACAAGCGAGGGCAGCTAGTGGCCGAGCAGAGCTGCACGCTTGGCACGATCGGCTCGTGTGTTCTGAGCACTGGCGGCAGATAAGGGATATAGTGATCAGCCAGGATGACATCGTGCTGTGTGTGATTCGCAGATCAGGGTTGCCGCCAGATTGCCAGTAGTGCTGTTATTCCTTCCGGCTTTGGAAAAGATACATCTATCCATCGGCAGGCAAAACATGGACTGCAAAATGTAAGCATGACAGACCTGTGCAGTTTGTAGCCCCGTCACCTCGACGTGCTGCCCTGGCTTGATCACCTTGTCCTTGATAGTGACCGACTTGCCTCGGAGCGCCTCGACCTCCTCGATCGGCCACTGGAGCAGCTGCTTCCCGCTGGGGTCCAGCCACACCGTCCTCGGAATCGCCTGAAACGAGCACCGGAAATGCATGACGCCATGCGTGATTCTTCGTCGACATCTAGCCATGGATGAACGTGATGAACCAACCTGAATCCCAGCCCAGCCCTTGGCGACGTCGTCGGCGGAGGTGTCGGACTCGTTGGCCCATCCCCAGAGGATCCGCCGCCGCTTCGCCGGGTCGTAGAACGTCTTGGACGCGTAGAAGTTGCCGTAGTCGTACCGGAGGTGGCGCTCGTCGCCGGCGGGGTCGTCCGGCACGTACCGCTCGGCCCTCCGGTCGTACGTGCCGACGGTGTAGTAGTCGTACCGCCGCAGGTCGAGGCTGTTCTTCAGTACGTACTTCCTCGCCCGCCGGCGGCCGGACACCACCGACGTGTCCAGCCCGTGGCGGCGGCCGGCGGCCTCGACGGGGTAGAAGTCCGGGCACTCCCACATGCCCGTCGCCGCCGAGTGCAGCGGCCGCTCCACCCGCGTCCACCGCTTGAAGTCGCGGCTCCGGTACACGTACGCCACGCCGTGATGGGTGGGGGCGCCGCCCGTCACGCTGCCGATCAGTAGCCGCCATTGGCCGCCGGCGCGCCACGCGGTGGTCGGGTCCCGGAACTGCGTCGCGTTGATGCCGGCCTTGGGCACGATGATGGGGTTGTGTCCGGGTTTCACCCACTCCCGGAGCAGCGGGTCCGACTTGTTCCGCGGGTACGCCACGTTCTGGACCTGGTATTTGACGTCTGGGCGGTTGACGCCCGTGTACATGATCGCCGGCGTGCCGTCGGGGAGCATGGTCGCCGAGCCCGACCAGCAGCCGTACTTGTCCGACGCGATGCTGGGCTCGATGGCCGGCTTCAGCGCCATCCAGTTGATGAGGTCACGCGACACCGAGTGCGCCCACACGATGTTGCCCCACACGGCGCCCTTGGGGTTGTACTGGTAGAAGAGATGGTACCACCCCTTGTAGTACAGTGGAGCTGCAGAGATTTCAAAACCATTTTTCTCCTTAGTTATGATGAGGATTAAAGTCAAATCGAAAAATTCAAACATCACTAAATGAATGAATTAAGTTTTATCTCCAGTTGTTATATAAGATCAGAACACCAATTAACATGGTACTGTATATTATGGAGACATCAGACATTATTCATGGCGTGCCTTTTGCTGGCGGAAACTAAGTTTTTGTTCATCTCTGTATTTGTGACCATGGTCAACAGGTATGCTTGTATAGTGCATACATGTGGATCATGCCTAGTGTATACATGTGGAGCATGCCTAGTGTATACATGTGGAGCTCGATTAGCCTACCATTTGAATACTAAATATGCTGTAATCCTATTTCGTCAGAAAAGGGCAACACACTGTACTCTGCCGTGCAAAAGAATTTGCAAGTTGCGAAGACACAGATATAAATCTAGCAGAAATATAGCAACTTGAATCGACAGAGATTCGTGACAGGAAATTTAAAGGGAAAGAAAGCAACGTACCGTTAGGATCTGTGCGGCGTTCCAAAAGTTTGGTCGCGGATGCAGTCAGAGCGCACACCAGCCCACCGAGATGATTAGAAAATCGAGTTAGAGCCTAACCTTGGCAACATCCACTATTAAATCCGGAAACAGAAAACCAACAAAAGTAGAGGCTAGCGACCTACATAGATGTGACCGTTACGAATCTATGTTCTGGCAAATTGTACACATTGTTCACTGTAGATTTTTTTTTTAAGTGAAAGCAGGAGCACTGCTATGTCATATAAGGAGGGAAAACATGCGGTTCAATACAAGGTTGTGATTACATAAGAATATGAAAAACTCTAAACTCCTTATGAAAACTCCTTATGAGCACTGTAGAACTTTAACTTGGTTAGAAAGAGTCCTGAAAATTTTAGTATGAGCATGAATAGAACTTGAGTGTTTAGTAGTAAAACAACCATGGACACACAGTTGTGTTGATTCATGGTTAACCGTCAACAGGTGTACAGGTCCTGATTTCTGTTGTGGCAACTGACAAGCATGCCTGAGCTCACAGTCAAAACAATGTCCTGTCTGTTTTGTCAGGCCTACAGGTGTTAAGTCAAGACCCTTATGACGATTTACCATTTTATTTCAGAGGAAATTCAACGTGTCATCCTACAAAAGCTGTCTGAGTGACAGAAGAACAACGGAACACTACTCGCTACCGGTTCACTTTTGCCAGCACAATGTCCTAAACTGGTTTAATTTGGTTGGCCGGCAAAATCAAAAGCTTTGGATGTTCTACCTCGACCAAGGCAGTAAGTGAGCAGTTTTTTACATTACCATTGATCCAGTTCTTGCGGGGCTGGAAGTGGTACCCTGTCCTCAGCAGGGGGTCGATAATGGAGGGCGGCACGGCTGCCGTCGCCGCCTCCACCTCGAGGAGGTTCTCGTAGACGACATGGGACGCGCCGGCGAGCTGCAGGAGCAGCAGGCACGCCCAAGCAACCCTCCCAAGCGCCCTCATTGCTAGCTCTTGCCTATGCACACAGGTGCAGCAACTAGCAAGAGCAAGAAGAGAACACTGATGGGGGGTGCCCGGAAGCAGAAGAGAGGGGGTGCTATTTATACAGCGGCGCCGGTGGCCGGAGCGCATGCGCGTGCTGTTTTTTTAGGCGCAGGAAATGGAAGGTCAGGGCATTTGAGGCCATACGCTTTGGGGCCCTGTGGAGATCAGACAATTGGAGCAATGGAGCCGGATCGGAGGGAGCATCGTCATATCCTACTAGGAAATGCCAGAAAGAAATCGGCACCACCACCTGGTTTGGTTTTGCTGCCTGCTGGGGCGTGGAACACGCAAGTCACCAGCAGGCAAGCGGATGCATTTTTCACTTGGGTGTTTGCTTTTTGCGATCCTTTTTTGGCTTGTGATTTTACAGTTATTTTTTTGACAGCTCTCGCAAACGTGGGGAACGTGGCGCTGACGGGGCATCGGCAAACCGGCATCTTCAAGGGCCAAGGCCACTATCTTGTGCCTTGTCAGGAAAGGGCAGTTAAATTAAACAATATATTTCTGAACAATGGGCACTAACCCACTAACGCCCGGAAATACTTTTAGGGTCGGAGGGTCACACCTGAATTTAATTAAAAGACTGAATTTCATTAAAAGACCTTAGGTAGGTCAAAAGGCCAATGCAAAAATCTTCAGGAACAAAGCAAAAGTACAACATTTTACATGATAAAGAACAAGAGAAATACGACACGTGTACAATTCAGAGACAAGCCATAACACAAGCTGAAGAACACCCACGAATCACCGATCGGAGCCACCACCGAACAACATATTACTCGTCAGAGAATAGTGTTGCATGTATTCGTACCGATCACAATGCACAAGTTCGGGCTACACAAAGAGTCATAGATTCAGAGAATGGTGTTGAATGTATTCTTAACTAGGTGATACCTTGCGCGTTGCTGCAGGAATTTGCTATAAAAAAATTAATGTGAAATGTGAAAGTAGAAATATCAAAGTGATTACGTAGCAATATTTTTTAAACAACATTATACATGAAAGTTTGTTCATTTTGTTGAAAGAGAACTATTCTTAGATGATTGATCTTACATGTATTTGTACATATTGTGAGAAGTTTTTAGCGTGCTACTCACAAAGACATGCTATTAGTCATAGAAAATCGGTTGAAAGCATAAATAGATTGTCTAGTGGATGGTGACATGAATAGCTTACATGTTGAGAGAAATAGAGTTATGACTCTTAGTAGAGTGCTTCTATATTGATATAAATGATTAAAAATAACAAAAGGAGCGACACTTGGGTACCGTGCTCTCTATTAGGCGATGAAACTATGGTCGAGTAGAATGGTGTCCCTTTGTATACTGTTGAAAAGTATGAAAGATGTCCTATGCATCTGTTGGTGATCGGGATATGTACTGGTGGTCATGTTCTGCATCGTTTTGTTGCCTTTTCGATCGTTTGGTAACCTTCAGAATCATCAAAGTGCGCTATGCCGAGTGGCCGATGAAGCGCTCCATGCATGCCTTTAGCTGCGTGAACTTGCTGAATCTGGCTCTGGAATAGTTGGGCAGCTAAAAGAACTGCCAGTTGTATTCTCGAATAGCCAAAGGGCACTGTCAAGTGTCAACCAACCACACCGTCAACTGGACATGTTGCCCCTTGTCATTGTCCCTCGATCGTACGTGACGCACTCATCATCAGTTTCGATTCGGTCGGTTCAAGCAGAGCCTTTGATGCGACGTCGGATCCGTGCCCATTCGTTCCCGCGCACCAGCTAACCTAGCACTACTAGTAGGCACGTTCTCCATCTCATATTCCCTCCCGGATCCACTCGACAACTCTCCTTTTTGCACGAGCACACAACATGGTCGCCGGCCAAGGGATGTGAACGAGAATGCTTCACGCACTACAGGATCGTCTAGTCCTTGAAGTGTCACAATTTTGTCCTTGTATATTTTCCGATGAACCTTGTTTCGGTCTTGCAATTCAGAGGTATCAAAAATGTGATTTCAATGTTGGTACCATTATGTTAAAAAATGGAAGGTAGTAAATCTTGTTTCGATCTGTAGTCTAGTGGTTACAAGAAGATCAGTAGCACCTCAGGTTTTGGGTTGGACTCCTTGTGAGAGCGAATTTGTCACGATTTAATGATGTTTGTGCTTTCAGTGGTTCCCGTCAATAGCGATGCGCCGATGCTCCTAGAGTAGGATTTGCGCACGTGTGTTCATAGAGATGAGTGTGCGTGCGTTATGAGTGTCTCCGTTGGACTCTATTATTTAAAAAAATCTTGAAAGATCATAGATTTTATTTAATTCACGCGACCCAGTAGGTCATGTTTATAATATCACACTTTTTCATTAAGAAATGTATTAGGGGTCGACGCGTTCATGCTTAGCAGTGCTAGCGAGGCAAAAGGAAGATTCACAGCAAGGTACTAATAGCATTAAGACATGTAACACAATGATCTTAGGGTGTGTTTAGAAGCCTAACTTCCTCAAAAATTTACTATGCAAAAAGAAGAATCCCCATCACATCAAACATCACATCAAAAATGTCGACACATGCATGGAGTACTAAATGTAGATAAAATCAAAAACTAATTACACAGTTTAGATGTACTTTGCGAGACGAATCTTTTGAGCCTAGTTAGGTCATGGTAGGACAATATTTACCACAAACAAACGAAAAGAGCTACAATACTTTTCAGTTCGGAACAGTGCTTCTCAGCCCAAAATTCGTGCAAAATCCAGAATTTTGCATTCCAATTCAGAGAACTAAACACACCCTTAGATTCTTATGCTTTATATTGACTGTGATGCTCAAGTACAAAAGGCGGCCAAGTGAGAACACAAAAAAAGCAAAGAAACAGACAAAATAGGGGAGAAAAATAAGCAGCAGCAATGGATGCTTTTTTTTTAGAATTACAAAGTACAATGCAGACGCTTATAACACGCACGCACACTCACCCCTATGAACATACGTATGCAAACCCTACCCCTATGAGCACCTTCGAACGACTGAGCATCGGCAGATCTGAAGATTCTCGAAGTCACCACTGACGCCTCATCGTCGACGGGAACGTCGCTTACCACTTAATGTATAACACCAGAAAATCCCGGAATAAATCCTGAAAAAAGTGCGAGCACCAGGATTTGAACCCTGGTGGGTAGCATCCCACTAGACCGTCCTACCATTGGACTACAAACCCATTCGCAGCAGCAATGGATGCCTGACCTTCCAACTTTGATTGGGCTCATGCATAGGTGGTGGTGTCAAACAACTCTCATGTTTTTGTAAAAAAAAACTCTCATGTAGAAAGTAGATTTAGGATGGGCCAAAGTTATATTACACCATCAAACCTAGACAATCCAGCCCGTTAAAGTTTTACCTACCTATGCGAATTTTTTTATATAATTTTTTTTATTCATTTTGTAAAATTATACTACCGTTTCAAAATTTATCAAATTGGCGCCACGACGGCGGTTAGCCTAAACGTCGTGGGCCACGGCGGTTGAGGCAGGCGTTCACGGGCGGGCCGGCGGCGGCAAGCGGGCATGCAAACGCCGTGGGCCACGGCGGTTGCACCCCAACCCGTGGGCCACGGCGGTTGGTTTTTGTTTAAATATTTAGAAGAGAAAACACACACCTTTGCAATGGCATGTATGGCGCTTGTACAACCCTAACAAAACGCCTTACATACTGATAACATGTCTTAGGGAATTTAGAAAATTGATTACAACATGCCTAATTAATCTAGTTGTAGGAGAACTACCCAGAGATCAAAGACCCACAGGAGTCTTGCGACGACATGTAGTAGTACCCAGGTGGGGGTGGAGGTAGTGAAGGTGGAGGGGACCAATCTTTCGGGGGGAGTTGTTCTTCTTGTGGCATTCACAAGTGCAGGTCGAACATTTGCAGCATCGACCGTCTCCAGCGCTAGACGATGGATCAGGGGAAGCCAATGCCTCCAACAGCTCCCGCTTCAGGTTGTAGATGATGACATCCTCGAGGTAGTCGATGTACTCTTGATAGGGGCGAATAGCTGGTGGATCCACCCATTGCGAGAAACCGCAGTTCTCTGTTTGGGTGGAGTACTGCAAAAGACAAGAAAACGTTAGCAAACCAAAGAAAGATGATGAACAAATTTGTGGACATTGCTTACCCATGCATGTGGGCGGTGCGGCAGGGAGTTGTTCCATCCTCGTACACTTGCATCACGCAAAACTCACCGTGCGAACACTTAGGCCACAACACCGTTTGCTTCGGTGCGTAGCTTCTAACTTCACGCATCGATCTGAAGTCACTCTTGCCTTTCAATGGGAAATTGGTTTCGAAATCTGGAGATTGCTGATGCCATAACATAGGACCGAAACCGTGTTCATCCTCACTCCAGGAAGTCATTGTTGAATGCTGTGAGAAGAAGGCAATAGAGTGAATGGTGCTACATATAGGCAGAAGAAGGAGGCTGACTGGGTGGTGGGCCTTTCGATCCGTGGGAAGAGAAACGAAGTAGTGACTCGGAGAAAACAACCCTATTGTGGGCGATCGATGCGTGGGAGGGGAGCGTCGATGACTCGGAGGAAACACAACGACTCTGCATATGACAGTCACTCTAACGAAACACACGTAACGGAGAAAACACGCTCTAATGTAGTTCGATGAAAGTTCTTAAGGATACAAACTGAGGACCCTAGTTGACGATGTCATGAAATCCTGAATTATTTGATACAGTTTGACTAATACTCTAGGTCTACTGAGTACAGTGGGGGTATTTCCCCTTCCTGATGGCATCCGGCCCAGCTTCCTTGGCCCGACGAGCCCTCTCCCTCTTCCTCTCTCTATCGGCTTCACAGGCCCGGGCCGCTTCACGTTCTCTCATCTCCTGACGAATGCGCATTTCCTTCTGCTCCTCCTTTTTTTCCTCTCTCTTTTCCCACTCAACCATGCGGAACCACCTCTCCCTTGCATCACGGCCCGCTTCCTCGACATGTCAGCAAATAATAAAACAAAAATGACAAATGAATAATCAAGAAATGTAGTAAGTCCTTACTTTGGCTCTAAGATTGCGGTCGAAAGGCTGGATCGGGTCGTGCGCATAGTTGGCGCACATGAAGAATCTCATCCCGTAGGCGTACCCGAGAACCTTGCACCTGACAAGCTTGCAGTTCTCACCGCAGAAGCACATAGGAGTGTCGATCCCCTTTGGCACCTCGACATTGTCCTTCCTCGTGGTGAGAAACTCCAAGTACAACTCAGGACCTGAGGAGGCCATTGCAAACCCGTAAAACAAGATGAGAACAATCATAAACAAAATTATACAAATGAATCAGCATAATTAAGATGACACGAAATAGCAGTTCAAACGATATGAAATAGCAGTTCAATTATTACAATACAATACCATGCATAAGTTCGTATAGGAAATATTAGTTCAAATATTACAAATTCCAAAATTAAATGTCCTAATGTTACAAGCAACTATGATCATCTGAATCCTGCATTGTTGCTACGCCCGTCCCACGTCCGTCCGGCGTCACGTCACGATGGGGTTGGGAGAGTCTGAAGGTCCGATAAGCTCACATTGGTCATAGTTGGTGCGTTGCAAGCATAATTTGAGCTGTGCACCTCTTATGCGTGTGGCCCGTGTTGTGGCACTTGTAGCACATCACTACCGCAGTCCAACACGCTTCATCCATGTTGTTTCTAATCCTCTTCTTCTTCCTTCTTCCAACACCTTGGCACATCTCATGATCTGGATTTGGTATGTGCACAACATTTTCTTTGGGGTTCTCGCAAAAGTACCACGAGGTAGCTCGATTGTTCGGTTCCAAGTGTTCCGAACAGTTTCCTTGTCGTAGTACCATGGCACGTACCTACGGTAGCTGAAATTTTGAAGTACATAGCATACGACGATCACATGTGAGCAGGGGGTGTGTAGTACCTGCGGCTTCCGGCATGAACATTTGCATATTTGGTTGCCAAGGTCACACACTTGTTGCGTCTTTTCACGCGATGGGCCTAGACGCATTTTCCCTTTGCACTCAACTTCATATCTCCACATAATTTCATTCTCAGCAGACTGGTACAAAGGCTGCACTGTGACCGTGTGAAGAAGTACTTTTTTCTGAGCTTTGTCCAAATACTCAGTCATTCTGGTGCAATATATCATTTGAGTGTTCCTCAGAACCTCATCCGCTACCTTGCTTCTTTCGTAAAAATATTGCATTGTACGATACATAAAGAACTCAATGATGCCAACTAGAGGAAGAGGTCTTGACCCGCGAAGCACACAGTTGTAGACCTAAGCAAAATTAGTGATATTTATCCCATGTCTTGCTCCGCCCTTGTCAAACATGAGACACCACTTTTCCTTAGGCTCATTCTGAATCCACTAGCTGAAGGTCTTCACAGCACGCCCTCTTTTGCGCCTAACTTGAGGGCCATCTAATCCCACATCCTCGAGAGAAATTGGTTCCTCTCCAGGTTCAGGATCCACTGGCCTCTTTGCTATCTCCTCTGATGCCTTCTTTGTCAGGTCATCTAATTTCTTCCAGATGGCATCAAACTTCTTCTGCTGAGTCTGCTCACACAACCGCTCAAACAATTTAGACAAGGCCTTGTTCTTGAACTGGTTGTGGAAATTTGCTTTCATGTGCCTAGTGCACCACCTGCTCTTAACATCTTTCCACAATGAAACTTTGTATCGCTCTTGGCTGCCATCTTTCATGTCATTCATTACTTGCAAAATACCTTTGTGCCTATCATGTATGACACACACATTCTGCACATCCTGCACCACTATGTTCTTCAACCTCTCAAGGAATCAGTACCAACTGTCACCGTTCTCCCCCTCCACAAATGCAATGGCCAAAGGAAGCAACTGATTGTTACTATCAGCTGCCACAGCTGTCAGGATTGTTCCTTTGTATTTACCTATGAGAAAAGTGCCATCTATGCAAATGATCGGTCGACACAGTTTGAAAGCCTCAATGCAGGCACCCAATGCCAAGAATGACCGCTGAAGCACAAGCTTGCCTGGTTGCTCCTCACAAGGATAGTCCTTGATATCATAGTAGCCGCCAGATTCATCGAACTATTATGTGCGCAAGTTAGGCAAATTGTGGTAGGATGCTTCATAAGTACCCCACTTATGCTCCAATACCTTCTTCTTTGCTTGGTATGCCTTGCCGTAACTGATGGTGTACCTGAATTTTTCCTTAATTGCACCGATAATGGCCTTCGGCTCATAAGAAGTATATTTCACAATGGTAGGGTACATGCAGCTTGCAACAAAATCGGCTGAAATGTTTCGGTGCCTTGCATCAATCCGATCAAGAGTACAACTGTGAGCCACCACTTCTTTCACCTCAAGGTAATGATCCCACTTCCCCTTATATGCATACACTCGAAAAGAACAATCCTCCTTCTTGCAATGCACATCATATATCCTCGGAGAGCTCTTCACTACCCTGAACTCCCTGTGCGGAGTCAAGGTGGACCACTGCTTGACTGCATCCTTCACATGTACAGTACTGGGGTACATGACACCTACTTTAACCTCATTCTCCGTGTACTCCCAGGGCACATTCTCACCATGATTAACAGTACACTATGAGAAATCGTAGTTCTGCCAATCCCAGGGCACATGATCCTCAGACTGATCATAATTATCATCTAAAGAGTCTTCTTCCAATGCATGTTCATTAGCTTCTAACTCTCTCTGATAATGTCTCATCACCTCAGGGTTTCCTTCTCCCTCATCAACAAAACCAGTGACAACATAACCTCTAGATGTCTCATCACCTTTAGAATCCCCTTCTTCATCCTCTTGTTGTTCCTCTTCTTCATCACCTTCCCTCTCATCCACATCCTCAACTTCCTCATGTACTTGACTGCTAGACCCACCCTTCTAGAAAACTTGGACAAACAAAATCACGGGCAAATCAACTCGGCATGCATTTCTGATAAAACTCCTCCATTGTCGAGTCCCTTCAAGTGGCATGAGCTCCCAATATACATGTTTAGTTCTGTTGATTAGTACCATCACCGATAGGCATTGGTGCTCTAAATCTACTGCAAATGACGTGACCAGCCACTTCGTTATACCCTTCCAAGTTCTTTATGCTGCTCTTTTAACATTTTTCTCAATTGAACTAAAATTTGACAAGTCAACTCCTTGTGGATCATATATAATTTCTCCAGATCCATAATACAATTTGATTGTGACTGTCTCCGACATGTCTGATTCATAATAAAAAGCAATAATTGTTATCAAATACTACATCCAGGGACTAACAAACAAATAGACTAATATCTAAACTAACAGTAAATATGTTATGTAATATAATCTAATGAGTATCAAACATGTAAACTATAATCTAAACTACAGATATATACTCCAGAAATCTACAAAAATCTACATAATTAATAGTAATTATATCTAAGTAAAATTACTAAAAGAGTTCAAATCAGCGAAATACCTGCAGTGAAGCGAAGAAGCGTGAGCTTAGCTCCGCCCCTCCACCTCACTCTCTTCTCCTTAATAAACCCTACAAACATGAACTATTTCATACTATAGATCTAAAGAAATCTAGTGAATCAATACTAATTACGCTTTCATTACATCTAAGTACAGGTGCTAAAAGGGTTGAAATCAACGAAATACCTACAATGAAGCGAAGAACCAACAGAGCTTCGCTGCTCCGCCCCCTCACTCTCTTCTCCTCCCCAACCCTCTTTTTCTTTTTTTCTGAATTATTATGACAATTTCGGGCTAATTTTTGGCTCTTATAGGCTCTGACGACTTGCCGTCGTGGGCCACGGCGGTTGGGCCTGCCGCCATGGGCCACGGCGAATAGAGGTCAACCGCTGTGGCCCACGACAACTGGTCTTCCCGCCCGTTGGCCCAACCACCGTGAAGACGCGGTTGGACCTCAACCACCGTGTTTCGAGGTCAAATTTGATAAATTTTGAAACGGTCGTATAATTTTGCAAAATGAATAAAAAATATATAAAAAATTCTACCTATGCACACTGTGTCATGGGCCAACAATCTGGCAAGCCTCTCTCCGTGTTTTTCTTTTCTATATTGAGGACCTCTATCTATTTCAGGTTTTTTCTCTCAGGGGTTATATATAGTTTCCACAAGTTATATATAGCTTCCACAAGCAATGGATACTTATTTTTAAGATTTTTAAAAAGTTTTTCTCCTATAATTCAACATTTTTTTGTCAAACTAAGTCAACATTTCAAAGAAACTGATTTAACACTATGAAAAACTAAATCAAAATACATTAACAATGTTGAAATGATATGTTAAGAATGTTGAACTAGTATATTCAAATGTTGAAGTGTTCAAATAAAATGTAAAAGTAACATATTAGATCTCAATTTATTGCATTAAATCCAAAAAACATAGTGGTTCAAACGAATTTTGAAACTGATTAACAGTTTAAGAGAAAATGTCATTTGAAGTTAAAAACTCGAAGAGACTGTCTTCCGCTTTGTCCAACCTGATTATAACACCTATCGATTCTACTATCCACATCCACACCCACGCACTCACAATCCCTGATATGCACATGCACCTATTCATGATCTTAGTCGGTGCATGAATATTCAATAATGAAAGCTGGGGAAGCAAAAAACTTCCCGAAGTTATATAGGATCTTCGGGCTCTCATGGCTAACGAGGTGGCCGACAACACAGAAGTTGTCGTTGAGCTCAGGAAATAAGGTTTAGGCTCTACTCATGGCACAAGGATGTGAAGCCACACACTCAAAGAATGCTATGAAAGAAAGAAGTCGTCGCGCAAGCAGCAAAGCACCCTACAAGAGGCCTGTTGTAAATACATGCTCGATGACGATCATCATGGCCATGATGATTGTTATAAATTGTTATAAACATGACTTATGCGAGTGGTAGCCTCCAAGTTAGGCCAACGGAGACGTGGCTAGCTCCTAGAGCGAGAATTACACATCATAATCGGAGACCCGAGTTCTTTCAAATGTTGCAAAAAATGCTCCACAACCGAGAGATTAACATGGTCTCAACTACCCTATATAGTACCTTCATTGGTTAGAGATGCCTATAGTCTTCTACTAGGCTAAGTACTGGATCCACATACTCAACCTTGGGGCCTATCCCTTGGTAGTGAGCCTAGCGTCCATAGAGTTATTCTGCAGGTCCATGGAGGTAGTGGTCTCAACTATTAGAGGATTAAACTCAACTTACATTAATCAAGACTTTGGATATATATAGAGATTACATGGGGATGTGGAGAGGTGTGAAACTGAAACAAAAGGACTACAACCTTTGACATGCTAATATGAAAACACAATATGCTGACATCCCTCCTCAATTGGAACACTGACACTGCTTGGAGTGGCGACATTCAAACTGGAGCGAAATCAGTAAAAAGGGAGGTAGGAAGACCCTTGGTAAACACATCTGCATATTGGGAAGCGGATGGGATATGAAGAACACAAATTTCCCCAGTAGTAACCTTGTTGCGGACGAAATGTAAATCAATCTCAATATATTTGGTACGCTGATGTTGCACTGGATTGGTTGAGAGATAAATTGCGCTGACATTGTCACAAAAGACCACTAAGGAATGCCAAGGACAATGAAGAAGTTCCTGGAGGAGTTGTCGAAGCCAAGAAATTTCTGTAACGGCATTAGCGATAGCTTTATATTCCGCCTCAGCACTAGAGCGAGAAACTATTTGTTCGCGCTTCGAAGACCAGGAAACCAAGTTGTCACTGAAAAAGACTGCACACCCTGAAGTAGAGCACCGTGTATCGGGACAACCCACCCAATCAACATCTGAGCAAGCAATAATATCTGAAGTAGAGGACCGTACTATCTTGAGACCATAGTCAAGAATCCCCTTGATGTAGCGAAGAACGCGTTTAATCAAGGCAAGATGAGGCTCCCAAGGATCATGCATATATAAACATATTTGTTGCACGGCATAACAGATGTCTGGGCGTGTGAAAGTGAGGTACTGTAAAGCTCCGACGAGGGCTCGATAATCGGTGGTGTCAGCTATAGGTGGACTATCAACAGAAAGCTTGGCATTAGTATCAATCGGAGTGGAGCATGGGTTGCAATCAGTCATACCGGTGCACTCCAAGATCTCAAGCATGTAGTGACACTGAGAGAGGAACATGCCAGAGGGTGTTCGAGAGACACTCATGCCAAGAAAATGATGCAAATGCCCGAGATCCTTCAAGGAAAATTCTGCTGCAAGGGAATTCACAACGCTTTGATGTAGAGCCCTAGAAGATGTTGTCAATATAATATCATCAACATATAGAAGTAAGTATGACACATAGGAGTCTCACCACAGAGTAAAAAATGAAGTGTCTGACTTAGCTTCCATAAATCCAATGGAACGAATGAAGGAAGCAAATCTGTTGTACCAAGATCGGGGTGCCTGTTTCAGTCTATAGAGGGACTTGTTAAGGCGACATACATGATCGGGCTTCGATGGGTCAACAAACCCAGACAGCTAAGCACAATATACTGTCTTTCCAAAGTACCATGGAGAAAAGCATTTTTCACATCCAATTGATGAACAACCCAATTGTGAGAGACGACCAAAGAGAGCATTGTACGGATGGTGGCCGGTTTAACGACTAGACTGAAAGTTTCACCGAAGTCAAGACCGGGGCGTTGGGTAAAACCACAAAGAACCCATCGAACTTTGTAACGGTCGAGGGTGCCATCCGGATGTAATTTATGTCAAAAAACCCACTTGCCAGTAACAATATTAATGTCAGATGGAGGAGGAACAAGATCCCAAGTTTGATTGGCTTGGAGAGTAGTGAATTCCTCCTGCATAACATCACGCCAATTCGGATCTGCCAGAGCACCACAATATGTTTTAGGAATGGGAGGTAGAGAGATGATCTGCAAATTCATTAGAGTCCTTGGCTGCCGAAAACCATGTTTGCCCCGTGTCACCATGCCATGATCATTAGCTACTAGAGTGATGGGAACTGCGCCCTATGGTATAGCCAGAGGAGAAGCAACAACAACAGGGTATGGTCCAGGACTGGCACCAGAACCGCTAGGTGTGCCCCTAGATCGAATCGACGCCACCCTCGATCGGACATGGTGCCGGTGGGTGGTTCAATACTTGGACTGGGCAGGGTGCTAGTCTGCAAGTCCCCACAAGTGCCCGTGCGGTCAGGAACAAGAACACCAGAGCCTGCAACAAATGGTGAAGAAACAGAGCTATTCTCACAGTCAAACTCTGACAAAAAATCAAGGTTGGAAGACAGGAGAGGAGCAGGAAGTTCGGCAAAGGGAAAAGAGGATTCATTGAAATTAACGTGACGAGAAAGAATTATACGATTGGTGGCTGAATCAAGACATCGATATCCTTTGTGATCGGAAGGATAGCCTAAGAAAACACAAGGAGTGGAACGGGGAGCAAGTTTATGTGGTGTAGTGGCAGATAGGTTTGTATAACACTTGTACCCAAAAACTCTAAGATGGTGATATGTTGGATGGGCACCATACAAGGCGAAGTATGGAGTTTAGAAATTAAGGGTTTTGGTAGGATGATGATTGAGAAGATAAGTGGCTACGTGGAGAGCCTCCACCCAGTAGGATGATGGTAAGCAGCTTGGAACATGAGAGACCTCATGATGTTATTAGTGGAGCAGATAATGCGTTCGGCACGACCGTTTTGAGGAGAAGTATGAGGACAAGACATGCGGAGAATAACACCATGAGTGTGAAGAAAAGTGCGGGTGGTAGAATTATCGAACTCACAACTGTTATCACATTGGACAACCTTGATGGTGGTGCCAAACTGTGTGGAAACATATGAAAAAGAGTTAGAGAGAATTGAAAAGGTGTCAGATTTAAGGCGTAAAGGAAAAGTCCACGAATAATGGGAACAATCATCAAGAATTATAAGATAATATTTATAGCCACTGACACTAGGAATTGGAGGTGTCCACAAATCATAGTGTATTAAGTTGAAATTTGCAGAAGCACGAGAGGTAGATGACACAAAGGGTAGGCGCACATGGCGACCTTGCTGACAAGCATGGCATAAGGTTTCTAAATCACGCTTATTACAAGCTGAATGGAAATAGGGAGCTAGACGAGGCAAAGACTCATGTCCAGGATGACCAAGCCGGCGGTGCCAAAGAACTAGTGTAGAAGTGATAGTGGTGAAGGAGTGGTGATGGGTTGGAGGTCGAAAGGAGTAGAGCTCCCCAGAACTATTGCACCTGACGATCACATTCCCCGTTGCTAGATCCTTCACACAAAGACCAAAAGATCAAATTCAACATAACAATGATTATCAATAGTGAAACAATGAACGAAAATAAGATTTTTAATAATGTGTGGAGAAATAAGAACATTATGTAGGTGTAATGACGTGGTGGGTAAAGGAAAAGATGTGGAACCAACAACATTAACTGGCAAAGAGGTACCATTCCCGACTATTATATTGAATGGAGTAGAAAAATTAGAAGAATGAACCTGAGTTAGAATGTCAGAATTTGAAACCATGTGAGAAGAAGCACCTAAGTCCATATACCAATGGTCGTTTGGTGGAGGCGTGAGTGTCATGGTGTTGAAGTTGCTGCCAACACGTTGGGATCCCATGTCCAGGACGAAGAACTTGGAGAGCCGTAGTAGGAGGAACCAACAATTGTCGAAGCCCTAGTGTACGACTACTGCTGTGGTGTACCAAAGACTGCTGCTGTTGAATCGGGACACCTGCGATGAACGCCTGAGGACGAGGAGGTAGTGGCGCAAGGGGTGGATGAGGACGGGCACCATGCTGTCCTGGCCAAACAGCGAAAGTACCGGTGAGGGGGTTCCAGTGTTGGGGTGCCCATGCCCCTGTGCACGACCTGGAGAGTCGTTGCGCCAGCGACATCAAGAACGGCCATGACCCTGGCCGCCGCGGTCGGAACCACCACACGCAGAAGTGCCACGGCCACCACCACCTCCACTCCTTGGCCGGTGGTGTGGTTGGGCTGGCCATCGTGGCCAGTAGGAGCGCCTGGGGCTCCACCAGAGCGAGGCGCAGGTGGGCATGATGGTGAGGAAGAGGCGACAAGTGTTGTCGGCGTAGAAACCTTGTTGTTCATCGTGACTTCTTCAATAAGCAGGTCCGCTCGAACGTCGGAGAAGGATGGAAGCAGACGAGTGCACGTGATCAGGGCCGCCAGGTGGGAGTACCGATCGTTGAGGCTGCGAAGAACATTGAGAACGAGGGTGTGGTCCAAGACTGGTTCACCCAAAGTCCCTAAAGCATCAGCCATATGCTTCATCTTGTTGCAATAATCGGTGATGGAGAGATCCCCTTGAACAAGGGTTCGGAACTCAGCATCGAGGAGTATGGCTCGAGTTTCTTTATTGCTAATGAACTGTTCTTCAAGACCAAGCCAAATTGAGCATGATGTCAGGGTAGGACCAGTTGACATGGCATCAATGAGATCAGGGGACACCGTCGCAAAAAGCCAGGATTTCATGGTGCAGTCCATGCGGTTCTAGTGAGGATCCATGGAGAAGTCATCATCGGTAAGCACCAGAGAATCAAGTGCATACTTGGTAACAACATCGAGGAAGACTGAGCGCCATCGACTATAGAACATGGAGGCCTGTTCGAGGACAAGAGGGAGCAAATTCTTGATGTTGACGATGGCGACAGCTTGAGAGTGAACTTGAGCCTCCACCACATCCTCGTACTCGGTGATGCGCTGATCCGTCGTGACAACCCGAGCATTTGCGGCATCAGCACAGGCGAGAGCAGCCTGAGCCTGAGCGGTGGTGGCCTGGGCAGCAGTAGTAGCATCTGCGGCCACCCGCTTGGCTTCCTTGAGTGCTCGTTGAAGATCGGTGTTGGACGGTGGCATCGTCGATGCAGAGGGAGGTCCGTCGAGGGAGGAGGGCGTGGGACGTCGGAGGAGTCCGACGATTTAGGGGGAGCAAAAATGAAGAGATTGTGACCTGTGTGATACCATATTGGAGGATTAAACTCAACTTACATTAATCAAGACTGCGGATATAGGCAAAATAGCCAATCTCGTCCTTGAACTTTTAGCAAAGGATCAATTTCGTCCCTGTACTTTTGAAATGGCCAAATCAGTCCTCAAACTTTACTTTCTTGACTCAATTTCATCCTCCATCCTAGGTGGACAGCCATGTGGCCATGCCATGTCATCCACACCCAAGTTAGAGCTTTGTTGTACATTTAAAAGGTCTAAAATACCCTTCCCTTTCTCTACCTCTTTCTTTTTCTCGTCTTCCCTGTCTGCCTCCTTCCTGTCTTTCTTTTTCTCATCCACTTCGTAATCAATGGGAGATAGCAGGTGGCGAACGCATGCTGAGACAATGTGACCGATCCTTGGGAGGGAGGAAAGAACAAATCGATGACGAGTAAAATAGGCAGCAGAATGGAATTGACTCAAAGTAGCGGATGCTAACACAAATGTCTCACGCTCGTAGCAAATGCTAACACAAATGTCTCGGGTTCAAACCAAAGCTATTAGAAATTCAGATGTAGTGTGGAGGAGTAGGTGCACGAGAGAGCCGCACGGAACTTGGCTTAAAAATGAGAAGGGCATTTTAGACCTTTTACATGTGCAGTAAAAGTCCTAATGTGGGCATGGATGACAGGGCACGTCCACATGGCTGTCCAGCTAGGATGGGGGATGAAATTGAGTCGAGAAAGTAAAGTTTGAGGACTGGTTTGGCCTTTTCAAAAGTACAGGGACGAACTTGACCCTTTGCCAAAAATTTAAGGACCAGGTTGACTATTTTGCCACGGATATATATAGAGATTACATGGGGATGTGGAGAGGTGTGAAACTGAAACAAAAGGACTACAACCTTTGACATGTTAATATGAAAACGTAATATGCTAACATTAACATCATCTTCACCAAGACCCTAGAGTGAATGCAAATGCAGTATGACCTCACCAAATTGGTGCGCCATGACTGTATGACCCTTCTTCAGTATCATGCATATACATAAGGGATCATACCTGGTCGGGAGAGTCATACTCCCAGTCACATTTAGGACAACTACCACACCAAGAAACTCACATTCAAGGTGACCAACTTCAAGACATCCTACCATGATTTTCGGCAAGCCAATGCTTGCCATGTTCTTGCTGATGCCTAACAACACCTACCTCATCCCAAACATTCAACTCCCCATGATGTTCTCTCCACGAGTGGTGATGTGAAGACTTCGTATGACTGAGACAATGAGGCAGTCCAGGTGGTGGGCTCCCCTTAAGTTGTCTGCCAATAAAGCACTCCTCAAGGACTCCAAGGAGGCACCATCTGAGGGAGACATTTTTCCCTTGTGTCGTAGTAGGGGCATTCCCTTGTTGCAACTACCACAAACTAGATCAACATATGACATAAATATCAAAATGGCTACAGACAGACTGAAGACATGCGTAGGATAATATTTAATGATTATATATATTGCACACCATTACATTAATAATTGTTTTCTCCATTAGTGGTTTGAAGTTGTGGCTATGGGGGGCAGACAGGGTCGTATGTGGGGCAAGTGTCCAGACAAGCACCCCTTGTCGCATAGCAAACACACTCCAGCTTTTGGATCTCATAGCATTAACACATATATTTCCCACATTTGAATTTGATCTGAAAGTTCGATGTGATATTGCTCTCTGCTACCATTTTGAGCACAAAAGCATTTGAATTTGTATTCGTTAGATTATTTTGATACATTCTTGTATCCTCGATCTTAGAGAGTACAAGACTACCTATTGGAATATAATTTTCAATAGTACATCAGTAGATAATGCATGGATACATGTAAAGGTTGATCTGAAGATAGCATGATGATGTATACTTACAAGGAAAAGGTAGGTGCTCAAAAAGAAGTATTCACAAGATTGACAACAAAAACACAAGGTTGCTGTAGCGGCTCCCCATGATGTATTTGTTTGTATTCTTCAATTGAACTATTAGAGGGAAACCATAGACTTCAGAGCAAATAAATGTGATTTGAAGTTCTATGGTTCCTAGCACTTCTAAATATATAGAGGATAATTCTTCCTTATGGAACATCTTTATCAATTTTGATTGTATAAAAAGATAGCATAATTGTGTTAGAAATTTAAAGAACTAGGCAATTCTTGCTTATGGAACATTCCAGAATTTCAAATGAGAATTGATGCAAGTAACTAGCCTCAATAGATAAGTAGTTGTTTTTCTAAAATTATTGAATTAAAAATAATTAATGCATGTCAGTTTTGTATAATAATATAATAGGTAGTAACTAACCTCTACTAAAGTTTTGTGCCAGAATTTGAACGTGTTATTTTGGTGCTTATTAAAGTATATATTTGTCACATCAAACAAAGTAGCAATCAATTAATGCATCCACACGGATGTCTCTATGATCTTGACTTTCGAGGGCCCTTGAGCAAATTTAAAATTATTGGGCTTCGGCCTAAATGTTTATTTTTCATTTGTAACCCCCAAAAGAGGAAAGTAGTGCTAATAATTGTATTCTTTGAAAACAATACCAATACTGCAAACTAAAATAGTGCCAAATGAAATTTTAATGATTACTTGAATTAAGAACCAAACTTCATGACATACTTCATCTACAATAATGCTTTAGTGCTTCACAAAAAAAATTCTTCATGCGATTCTCTTGATGCAACATCATTATGGGCATTAGGAGAGTATAATGTCAGTTGGGTCTTATTGGTGGGTCCCATTGCAAACTAAGGGCGCCTCTACTATGATTTAGACTACACTGACCCTTGAGGTAGGACCCGCACTCGAATAAAAAAAATTTCCCCACAAAAATCGTTGGTCGACTTTCGTCTTTCCTCTTCCCCCAATCACACACATCGTGTCCTCCATGGTTTGTAGTGTTGCCACCGTAACAGTCCACAATGCCAACACCTACTTCAATTCCTCTTTGTGCGAGTGCAGGAGCCTCCGACGACATCAATTCAGATTTGGTCACGAGTGAGATGGGTCAACCTTTGATGGGCCCAGCGTTTGATCTGGATCCAACCACATAAAAGGACCCTCCGAGATCCGTCCACTGCGACTGGGTTCACATGATTTTCCCGTTGTTCGTGCCTAGAGGTCGCTTCTACATGTGAGTAGGGATGGATTTAGATGTTTGGACATCCGAATTATTCGAGTTCATATTCGGTAAAAACATCAATATGGATATGCATATTCGTATTCATTTTTCATGGAAATATTAAATGGATGTATTCACATTCTATTTTCCATATTTTCTCTGTCTGGTTCCATATTTGTATTCGACAAAAATGTGGACTATCCGACACTATGTGTATCCGTATAGAATAAAGTAGTGATGAAGCCATATAAAACTTATTTTGATGACTAATTAATAATTACAAAATGATGTTAATTTAATATTGTTACCTAAAAATGATGCATATCATCTAAACTATTAAAAAGTATCTAATAAATAATTATGTTAGTCTAATATTACTAGTGATATACAATAATAAAATTCAATTAATATTAATATGGCTATTCATGTTAATTTTAAATATATTATATTATTTTTTAAATGAATAAAATATATTTACTCACTAGTAGTAACATATATTTTACTCATCGATAAAGCAAATCTATCGTTTTGTATTCATATCTGATAAGATTCGTATTTGTATATATTCGATAAGATTCGTATTCGAATTTGAATTCGAATTAAAATATGGTAAATAGTGACATCCGAATCTGTATCCGATCCGAATTCATCCTTGCATGTGAGGCTTGTGAGGCTGACAAAGATCCCTTCTACGCAGTGATCGCAGGCGCGCATGTCCCTCGCCATGAGAAGCGCACACACAATGTGGGTGAGGAGATGGTCACTGCAACATCTTGTGAGGGGAGGGTGGGCGAGCGCACCGTTGGTAGCATCATTGTCGTCTTGAAGGTGGACAGCTATACTCTGAGCGAGGGAAGAATATTTTATTGGTTAAGGCTGGGTGTTAACTTAATGTCGATCGTTGTGACTCTTTTCTTATGACATTCCTTGAGGTCGGCTCGATATTGTATGAGGTTGATCTTAGCAAGGCTTATGACCCCCATTTTCACTGAGAACTTAAGATTCCTATTTTCACCACACTACGCGTAAGGACAGTTTCAAGACAAATGTCATCCAAGACATCCTTCTTAATGTTGCATATATATAGCCAAGCTATTCAATCTTTCATGCAATGCAGTTTACACAAAAAAGCATGTACAAAAGTAGCACAACTTTTCCACTGGTCATTAATTTTCTTTTGAATTAATAAGAAACAAAACAACTTTTCAAATGTTTTTAAGTACTCAAATCTACTATCCAGTGAAGCAATTGTAGCATAAATGATTACTAAAGAAAATATCATCCTGTAATTTATGTTTTCCAAAAAAAATAGAGCAATTGTGTGCAGCCGACCTAATGCATGATACATTGTGTCCTTATAACAACTAGTAATAATGCACATGCGACACACGCGTGCTGTAAAAAAATGTTATAGACATGCTGTAAAAATGATGGTGTCAGGTGGGGACGGTGTGGTTCTAGACGGCGATGGTGTTCCTGCCCGCGAGCGAGTACGTGGTGGTGGCGGCAAGTCATTGTCAGCCCTGGCGGCGTCGCTAACGGGGGCACGAGGAGCCCGTTCGAGAACGCGAAGGATGAGGACGCGCACAATGATAAGGGCTGTCACGGGAGGTTGCAACGGCAAGCCACGTTGCAGATAGGACGAAACCGACAAGTACGAGGCACTGTGGGGTGCGAGAGCACCACGAGCGACACCGTGGTGACGACCCCGCCACATGGGAGCTGATCCACGATGACGATGAGGTACGTGCGCATCCTGTAATTTATGTTTTTTAATAGAGCAACCGTGTGCAGCCGGCCTAATGCATGGTACATTGCATCTTATAACAATTCAATCATTAAGATCACAAGAATCTCTCTATCGTCTCTCTCACTCTGCCCTACTATTTGGAGATTACTGAAGGAAGGAGGATCGGGGGAGGGGCGCGGTTATGCATCACCGCGGTGATGAAAAAAATTTCATCGCGTCGGGGAAAAGTTCATGCGGGAAGTCTGGGAGGCCATGCAGGAAGTTTGGGTGCGAGTGCTTTCTTTCTTGCATGTATGTGAATATGAACAAAAAATGATGTTATTCAGATGAAAAGTTTTTATAAATCATAAGCCGAACATCAAAATTAAATTCTGATTGCACCATTGAATTTCTGGTAATAATAACTTCGAAACAAGATCTCACTTGACTATATTTTGACAAAAAAATATTTTATTTGTATTTTTAATTAAGGTTATATATTCTGTGCAATACATAATCGTAAAACTAAATTTACAAACTACCAAAACAATATACGTACCGAACAAATTATATGAACTGTCGGGACAAATATGCATACGTGTTGAACAAATTATACAAATTACCAGAACAAATTATTTGTATGTATCGAACAAATTATATGAACTGCTGGAACATATATATATATGTGTCGAACAAATTCTACAAATTACCAGAACAAAACATTTGTACGTACCGAACAAATTATATGAACAACCGAAACAAATATGTATACGTGTCGAACAAATTCTACAAACTGTCAGAACAAAAATTTTATACATATTGAACAAATTATATGAATTGCTGGAACAAATATGTATACGTGTGGAACAAATTCTATAAACGCCTGGAACAAAAAATTGTATGTACCAAACAAATTATTCATCAAAGGGAAAAATTTTCATTATTGTGAAACAAATATTGCACTGAGGGGAAAAATTCATTGAAAGGAAACAAATAATTTGAAGTTGAACTTTTTCATTGAGACAAAACAAATATTCACTCCGGAGGAAAAAATTATTGAAAGGAAACAAATATTCACTAAGAGAAAAATATAAAAAAGAAAGGAAAGAAAAAATAAAAAAGATGGAAATCAAAAACTAAAAAATTTAAAAATAAATTAAAAAGGAAAGAAGAAATAAAAAAGAAACAAGAAAAAATCAAAATAAAAAGGAAATAGAAAAGAAATGAAAGAATAATGAATAGAAAGAAATAGAAAAATAAAAAGAAACGGAAAAAATAAAACTAGAAAGAAAAATATAACTAACAAAGAAAAAAAAATCCCCGGCACGCAGTGTGATGGAGTATTATACATCGCTTCGGTGATGTATAGTCTCCACTTCGGGGTCGGGAGGGGGGGGGGGGTAAATCCACATAGTAGCTAATTTATTGTCAGTTAGAGTCCGTATACTTATACCTATATCCATATCTAGATCCTTACTCCTACAAAGAATGTTTTTGTAGCTTTTTGAGCCAACTGAATTTAATTGGATGTGCATTTAATTGAGGGGGATGTTTGGATCATAGAGATTCTAGAAATTAGCTTAAAGAATACCCTATGAAATCCAAACACCTAGATTCTTTTGAGGACTACTACAAGAATAACCACCAGGATTAGAAGAGTCCCACTATCTCCTTGGAGAGAGATCAATAGGAAAGAAAGGTATAGACATATTTTAGTAGGGGCAAAATCCAAGAATCCAAACAACCAAATTTATGATTAGTCAGAATCCATATCCTTATAAAGCTCTGGTTCAGCTTGTCTTATTTCCGATTCTTGCGCTGTACTTTTCTCTCAGAATAAATCTGTCATACAAATCAGCGCACAATACTTTTTTTAGAACAAATTTGTGGTATAAATCTGCAGAAGGTCTATTCAAATTCCTACAATCCCAATTGGATCCAAAACCACCCTATTTTTTTTCCAAGCTGCATTTATAGATTTTTTCCCCAAGATATGTAAATTTATTTATCTTTTTTCCTTGCCAAGATTTGGATCATTAAGGTGCATACGCATGTTTAATTAATTGATATCTTTATTAATTGTGGGTACCCAATTATCCAAATCTTGGAAAGGAAAAAAAGTAGTAGCGTGGATTTTTAGAAGTATATTTAATGATCTTTCTAAAAATCCTAGAAATATAGTACTTCTTAGACGGAGGTAGTAGCGTGGATGGATAGCTAGATAGACCGTCCTTCTTTTTTGAAAAAAAAAAAGATATACTCAGAAGATTTATTTTTATTTCGACACATACTTCCGAAGTCAACCCAGATATATCATATTGAAAGGGCAAAACTGTTTTAAAAACCAGAGATTTCTTGTGTCTGGGGGTTTCGCTGCCGGCCAGCCAGCCGGGCTGCTGCTGCTAGAGTCAACCCACAGATTTCTCGCGTGTCAGCGCAGGCGCAGCCCTCCGGCCTGCGGTGGCACAGTATAAAGAGCACCCCCTGTGGTCCTCTTCTCGCATCCTTCCTCCCCTCCTGCTCTTGCTCCCCCTTCTCTGCTTCTGTTGCAGCGCATGGGAGCTCTTGTGATAAGGGTTGCTTGCGCATGGTTGCTTCTTCTGTTGCAGCTCGCCGGAGCGTCTCATGTCGTGTACGACCACAAGGTGTTTGCGGCGCAGGCGACCACGGCGAAGGTGCCGCCGTCCATCGTCAACCCCCTCCTGAGAACCGGGTACCACTTCCAGCCCCCCAAGAACTGGATCAATGGTAATGTAAACCTTCTGATCCGATCTTGGCCGCGGTTAGAACGTTCAAGTTTTGAATTTTTGCCGGCCTGTGTATATAGGGAACTCTGCTCGCTCAAGGAGAGACCCGATAGACAGAAGTTTCCAGTTAGAATCATACAAGCTAAGTCACAATTCACAATCCAGACAGACTAACCAACCAGAAAAAAAACAAAAAAAAAAGAGAGGTGATGTGTGAAATATCTCCAGAAAGAAGAGGCTAAGTAAGCTTGTTCAGGGGTTTTGACAGCCCATGCATTCTTGTCACATCAAAAATCACGACCTGCATGCTAGCTTAACCGGCTCAAATTATGTGTCTACAATTTTCTTACTACGAAAAACTAGTATGTTAGTAGTAGAATTGAGAATCAGCCAGTGCTATGACCTACCAATCTACCATGCTCCGGGCTGTAATCCGGCAGCAACCAACGTGAACTGAAGAAGTTTCAGAACTCGTTTCTCTGAAGCTCAAAGAGGTCACAGTGAACAGAAAATTGCACCATTTGTACTGATTTATAACAACAATTGTTGCCAAAGTTTGACTCTAACTCCATTTTGTAATCTTTTCCGGTGGGCTGCTCTCTTATATTCCATCGGCGGGGTAACTTTGCAACTTCAGATCCCAACGGTACGTCATTTTATTTCCCACACCCCCTTATTGTTCCTGTTTTTTGTAGTATACATCTGCTGGATTTTTGTATATGCCAAATGCCGTGCATCTGTCAACTTCATTCATGACGATCACAGATTTACAGCACATTTAACATAGATGACAATTTTTAGTTTCCTCCACAAGAACGAAAAAACTTAACTTTGGTTTACCTCCATGAATACATAGTTTTGTTCCATCTTGATTGATGTTCTAATATAACTTTGGCTTTGCAAAGAAAAAACTTAACTTGAGCTTTGCAAAATTTTCGATTTGTTGAAATGAAACCGCAGCACCGATGTACTACAAAGGCTGGTACCATTTCTTCTACCAGTACAACCCCAACGGCGCCGTGTGGGGTAACAACATCGTGTGGGCACACTCGGTGTCGCGTGACCTCATCAACTGGGTGGAGCTGGAGCCGGCGCTCGAGCCCAGCATCCCGTCCGACCAGTACGGCTGCTGGTCCGGCTCGGCGACGGTCCTGCCCGACGGCACGCCGGTGATCATGTACACGGGCGTCGACCGCCGCAACACCAACTACCAGGTCCAGAACATCGCCTTCCCGAAGAACAAGTCCGGCGACCCGCTGCTCCGAGTGGGTGAAGCCCGGGCACAACCCCATCATCGTGCCCGAGCCCGACATCAACGCGACGGAGTTCCGGGACCCGACCACCGCGTGGCTCTCCGGCGGCCAGTGGCGGCTGCTCATCGGCAGCGCGGCCGAGGGCGGCTCCCGGGGTGTGGCGTACGTGTACCGGAGCCGCGACTTCAGGCGGTCGTGGCGGGTGGGGAGGCCGCTGCACTCGGCGGCGACGGGGATGTGGGAGTGCCCGGACTTCTACCCGGTCGAGGCCGGCTACGCCGACGACGACGGGCTCGAGACCTCCGCGTCGTCCGGGCCCAAGCCTAAGGTGAAGTACGTGCTCAAGAACAGCCTCGACCTGCGCCGGTACGACTACTACACCATCGGCACTTACGACGAGAATGCCGAGAGGTACGTGCCGGACGACGCCGCCGGCGATGAGCACCACCTGCGGTACGACTACGGCAACTTCTACGCGTCCAAGACGTTCTACGACCCGGCGAAGCGCCGCCGCGTCCTGTGGGGATGGGCCAACGAGTCCGACACCGCCGCCCACGACATCGCCAAGGGGTGGGCGGGGATCCAGGCGATTCCGAGGAAGGTCTGGCTCGACTTCCGCGGGAAGCAGGTGCTGCAGTGGCCGATCGAGGAGGTCGAGGCGCTCCGGCACGAGCCAGCAGTCACTCTCAGGGGACAGGTGATCGAGCCGGGCAACACGTCGAGGTGACGGGGCTCCAGCAGACGGCGCAGGCTGACGTGGAGGTGAGCTTCGCGTTGTCGAGCCTGGAAGGGGCAGAGCCGCTGGACCCGGCGCTCGCCCACGACGCCGAGAGGCTGTGCGGCGTCAAGGGCGCCGACGTGCGCGGCGGCGTCGGGCCGTTCGGGCTGTGGGTGCTCGCGTCCGGCGACTTGCGGGAGAGGACCGCCGTGTTCTTCAGGGTGTTCAAGGCCGCCGGCAAAGACAAGCCCGTGGTGCTCATGTGCACTGAAGGGATACGGGGGGCTACGCTAGCACAAATAAAATTTTCCCCGCAAAACAGGAACTGCTGCTGTCAGAGATCACGGGATTACCACTAGACGCGCAGTTGCAGCGGAACCGTCTCGATGAAGACGAACGCGTCGAGGTAGCAGGCAGTGCAGTTGCTCACGTCCACCTTGTCATTCACGTCCGGTTCGTCCTTGTGCTCCAAACGTAGCACCTCCAAGGTATCCACACGTACAGGGAAGGAACGCCGATCGTAGATGTACTAGCACCTCACGAACGATCACGAACTGGAGGATATATAGATGGAGGAGGGGCTGCAGAAATCACTATTCACCCACGGGTACTGTTCACTGCAGGTTAATGTAGCGTCGCGAGCGTGCGGCGATACTGTATTGATTAGGGTTTTCCTTCCTCCCCACCTTTGTATATATAGAGGTCACTAATGGGTCTTTCAACCTTTGCGGCCCATTAAGATTCTAGTACCCTAATGGATCAAATCCATCAAGCCTATTAGTGGATCAAATCCAATTGGCTCTAGGGCATATATCCAAAAGTCTCCCACTTGCACTAGAGATAATCACATATGCGAGCTTTCTAATGTTCCAAACCCCTTAAGTGTGTGACCCTATAGGTTCACGCACACATAGACATGGCCCGAGTACTCCTACTCGACCAATAGTTGATAGCGGCCTCTAGCAAGACGTGTCAACTCCTATGCATACGTAAAGATCTTATCAGACGAACCACACATCGTTTCATACATGCTATTCCCTTTGCCTCACGATATTTGGTCTAGCTCCAAGCTGACCTCTCTTTCTCGACATTGTGATTCGGATCCTTTAAAAGATGTTAACTCTTAACCCAGACGGCCATGCATTTCTTGATCCATCACCGAGGGGCCGAGATATCTCTCTCAAGTAGAGAGGGGCAAATTCCATCTTGATTGACCATGCCTCACAGCATGCTTCCTGACAAACCCGAAAGCCACCTTTATAACTACCCAGTTACGGAGTAGCGGTTGATAGCCCCTAAGTAGGTCAATTCACATCTTGAGTACATGCGACAATCTCAAGTCTAAGGACATAGCGTATGCGTTGTGTAAACAGAGAACTATATAACAAAGTCTCAAATTGAATTGGTCAGCCCCATGTCATACATGTGCCCACATTATTAGTTATACATCTCCATGTTCATGACTTGTGAAACATAGTCATCAACTAATACATGTGCTAGTCATTAACTCATACTAGGGACAACTTTTGAATAACCATACAAGTAAAAGAGTTTCACAAACAATTCACATAATTGCCAATCAAATACAAGTTGCCTTTCATGGATATTCAATAAAAGAACCAAGTGACATGGATATAATGAAATATAATCATCTCTATGATTCCTTATAAGACATATTTCTAACATTCTTCCACTTGCACTTGAGCTAATCTAGAATGTATCTAATACCCATAGCTCTCATGTGCGCCTCATGCTTAGGCTGTGGATATAATGAAATATAATCATCACTATGATTCCTTATAAGACATATTTCTAACATTCTTCCACTTGCACTTGAGCTAATCTAGAATGTATCTAATACCCATAGCTCTCATGTGCGCCTCATGCTTAGGCTGTGGATATAATGAAATATAATCATCTCTATGATTCCTTATGAGACATATTTCTAACATTCTTCCACTTGCACTTGAGCTAATCTAGAATGTATCTAATACCCATAGCTCTCATGTGCGCCTCATGCTTAGGGTCAGGAAGAGGTTTTGCCAAAGGATCTGCAACATTCAAACTGTGTGTACTTTGCATATCTTGATATCACCGCCTAACGATCTCTCGTATGAGATGAAATTTTCGCAGTACATGATTATTCTTTTGGTGGTTCCTTGGCTCCTTTGCTTGCCCAATAGCCCCATTGTTGTCACAATAAAGATCCAATGGGCTAGAGACACTCGGAAACACACCAAGTTTAGAAAGGAACTTCCTTATCCAAACACCCTCCTTGCAGCCGATGTACTCGACTGTAGAATCACTCCTGCTTGGAACTCTTCCAGCTCACAAGACCACCGCTTATCGTATCCTGATTGCGACTTTGAGTCGTCTTGGTCAGTTGAAACTAGCATCGGTGTAACCGCTACAACGAGCTCCTCCTCACCACCATAGACTAGGAACATGCCTTTAGTCCTTCTTAAGTACTTAAAAACATTTTTAACCGCTGTCCAGTGACCCTCACTTGGATCAGATTGGTATCTGCTTGTAACACTGTGTGCATACAAAATATCTGGACGTGTACATATCATTGCATACATAATAGATCCGATGGCTGAAGCATACGGTATTCTACTCATGCGTTCCCGCTCATCAGTAGTCGAAGGACACTGAGTCTTGCTAAGATGTATGCCATGTGACATAGGCAAGAACCCTTTCTTCGCCTCTTCCATGTTGAACCTTTTCAACACTTTATCAATGTAAGTGTCTTGGCTTAATCCTATAAGCCTTTTGATCTATCTCTACAGATTTTGATGCCCAAAATGTATGTCACCACCTAAGTCCTTCATCGAAAAACTATTTTTCAATGAGGTCTTAGCGGCCTCAAGCATAGGAATGTCATTTCCAATCAGCAATATGTCATCCACATACAAGATTAGAAATACTACAGAGCTCCCACTTGCCTTCTTGTAAACACAAGGCTCTTCTTCACTCTGAATGAAGCCAAACCCTTTGACCACTTCATCAAAGCGAAGGTTCCAACTCCGAGATGCCTACTTCAATCCATAAATGGACTTTTGAAGTTTGCACACCTTTCTAGCATTGGTTGGATCAACAAATCCCTCGGGTTGTGTCATATACACATCCTCACTCAGATTTCCATTTAGGAAAGCTGTTTTGACATCCATCTGCCATATCTCATAATCGAAATATGCAGCTATAGCTAGAATGATCCGAATAGATTTAAGCATCGCTACGGGTGAGAATGTCTCGTCGTAGTCTACTCCTTGAACTTGTCGAAAACCTTTTGCAACAAGTCGAGCTTTATGGATGTGAACATTTCCATCCATGTCTCTCTTCTTATAGATCCATTTGCACTCTATGGGTTTAACACCATCTGGCGGGTCAACCAAGTTCCAAACTTGATTGTCATCCATGGAATCTATTTCGGATCTCATGGCACTTTGCCATTTCTCAGAATCTGGGTCCATCATTGCTTCCGCATATGTCATAGGTTCATCATTGTCTAACAACAATATGTCGCGCTCTCCCGTGATCATGAGATTGAGCTTATCAGTTGCACGACGTGCCCTTTCAGACCTTCGTGGTTGTGGTGGTGCTTCTCTTGCCACGGGCATCTCAACTCGTTCAGCTACATTAGCATCACTTATGAAATCTTGGCCAAGCGGCTCATCTTGAACTTCTTCAAGATACACCTTCTGTCTACATTTTTCTCTTTTAAGAAACTCTTTCTCTAAGAAAACACCGTTTCGGGCGACAAACACTTTGCCTTCTGACCGGTTGTAGTAATAATATCCCAAGGTTTCCTTTGGATATCCCACGAATATGCACTTGTCCGATTTAGGTGTTACCTCACAACCCCAAATTTTCAGAAAAGACAAACTGGGAGTCTTACCAGTCCACATCTCATATGGTGTCTTAACTACGGACTTAGAAGGTACCCTATTTAAAGTGAAAGCTGCGGTTTCTAGAGCATAACCCCAAAATGATAATGGTAGGTCCGACTGGCTCATCATTGATCGGACCATGTCCAACAAGGTTCGATTACGTCGCTCGGATACACCGTTTCTTTGAGGTGTTCCAGGTGGCGTAAGTTGTGGAACAATTCCGCAACTCTTTAGATGACTGCTAAACTCGTGGCTCAAATACTCACCTCCACGATCAGATCGCAAGGTCTTGATTTTCTTGCCACGTTGATTTTCTACTTCACTCTGAAATTCTTTGAACTTTTCAAAAGTTTCAGACTTGTGCTTCATTAAATAGACATAACCATATCTACTTAAATCATCAGTGAACGTTATGAAGTATTGGTATCCACCTCTACGTCGTACTCATTGGTCCCATACACATCCGTATGTATGAGTTCCAGTAAGTCTGAGGCTCTCTCAGGAAAACCTGAGAAAGGCATCTTGGTCATCTTGCCTAGCAAACAAGCTTCACATGTCTCGTAGGATTCAAAATCAAACGAAGTTAAAAGTCCATCGTTATGAAGCTTCTTCATGCGCTTTTCACTGATGTGACCCAAACGACAATGCCATATGTAGGTAGGACTCAAATCATTAGGTCGAGACCTTTTAGCACTTATGTTACAAATAGGTGAATCATCAAGATTTAAAACAAATAAGCCATTCACAATGGATGCACAAGTCACAAACATATTATCCTTAGAGATCACACAACCATTGTTTTCACTCGCAAATGAATAACCATCCTTCATCAAACATGAAGGGGATAAAATGTTTCGACTCAAACTAGGAACAAAATAACAATTATTCAATTCCAATATAAATCCCGACGGGAGGTGTAGTGCATCGTTCCGACGCTCAATGCAGCAACTCTTGCATTATTGCCTACACGGAAATCAACTTCTCCTCGTTCCACGCTTCTACTTCTTATCATTCCTTGCATCGAGTTGCAAATATGAGCAACCGATCCAGTATCAAATACCCAAGAATTAATATAAGAATCAGCGAGAAAATATCTGTAACATAAACATTAAGTGTACCTAAAGTGGAAGTACCCTTACTTCCCTTGCTTTTCATAGAAGCTAAGTACAACTTGCAATTTCTTTTCCAGTGACCGATTTCCTTACAATGAAAACATTCAGCCTTGGCAGCTGGACTAGCCTTGGTCGGTTTGGCATCGATCTTATCCTTGGCCTTACCTTTCTTCTTCCAAGAATTGCCCTTCCTTTTAAAGGTCGGCTTGTTTTGGATCGCCATCACATGACTCTGCGTGCTTTTCTTAACGTTACCATCTATTGGTAATGGGGTGCCTAGAACTCCTTCCTTTTCTCCGAGAACAATTCTCGATTATGAATCCAATTCAGTAAAGTTTGTTCCATCAACTTGTCCTTCTCAAGGACCGAATGCAAGGTAAACGATGTGGTGTTGCTAGGTGCCATTAATCTACAACAGAATAATAAATGCAAAACACTAAGACAATATATCCATAACGAGTAAAGAATTTACTCCCACTAAAATCAATATCCCCACATTGATACTTAGTGATTCGTAATCCACAACTAACAAGTCTACTAGTGAGCTTTTGCGTCCACCGCTAGTAAACAAGGTAGATCGGTAAGCAACTCTTTGCTAATCATATCACATATGACTGTTGTTGGGTGACATCTCTATGTCTAGGCTCCCAACCTTTATGCCCCAAAGTCCTTAACTGTTAAGATGACTTTGATAAACAAACCAACACTTATGCGTGTAAGTATCCGATACAAACCCGTCTAGTCAAGGAAAACTAGTGGCACCCTAATTTCATAGACCCACCACTAATTGTATGCGAGACGTGGGGACGGTGGCAAGTGTTGGGAGGGCATGTTAACTTAAAATTCCAAAGGGATCGTTCTACTCGTAACATCACACGCAAGAAAAATAACATTGTCGCATGTAAAAGTAGAACGGTAAGAACGACATTCACAGTTGTAACACGGTATGGCCTATTGTCACATGGTGATCTCCATCTCCATTGACCTGTACATCATGTTGATCTCCATCTCCATGATCTCAGTGTGCCATCCTCCATGTGATGAGTCCTCCAAGAACTATCTAACGCGTGCTAGTAATGAAAGTTACACAATCGCCGTATTAGATCATCACAAATTGGTACGGCACCATTACATTAATTTTGACAATACATGTAGCTCCAGCCAGATATTGCCAGACGCGTGACACGCAGTCACGAAAAAATTACACACATGCATTACATACACATATAGGCCATACCGATCACAAAATCAAAACAGATTATCGCAATTCGACGTCCAAACTTAAAACGCCCGAAAACCCATCTTGCAAGCCGAATTTGGCAAAACTAATTTCGCCGAGACCAGCTATGCTGGTTTATCACATGTGTAAAATTTTCTGTAGATCAATTTTCGTGATAGAAAACGTCTTCATCCGAAAGTTAACCACGAAAAGTTATAACTGTTTTACCGAACAGCATGTTTTCTGGTTTTACCGGGCCGATCAGATCCAATCGCCGCCGCCACGCATCCCATGCGCCTGGCACTTGACCTAGCTTCGATTCGACCAATCCAATTGATCTCCTTCTCGTTGTGGCTGGATTTACGTGTATCACTTAACTCCGATGGCGGAATTCTCGACCGGTAGGAGTAATTGCCACACGACCATCACGGCAAGAACACGAAGCCGATCAATAACTTTGATCTACATCTCGCATATCTCCATATGCACATCCCGAATCTAAAACTTAGCAGCTACGGCTCGTACCACCGAAGGGATACGGGGGCTACGCTAGCACAAACAAAATTTTCCCGCAAAACAGAACCGCTGTCGCCGAGATCACGGATTACCACTAGACGCCAGCGCGTGGAACCGCCTCGATGAAGACGACGAACGCCGAGGTAGTGCGGCAGTTCACGCCCACCTTGTACTTCACGTCCGGTTCGCCCTTGTGCTCCAAACGTAGCACCTCCAAGGTATCCACACGTACGGGGAAGGAACGCCGATCGTAGATGTACTAGCACCTCACGAACGATCACGAATCGGAGGATATATAGATGGAGGAGGGCTGCAGAAATCACTATTCACCCACGCATCGCTTCACTGCGGGTTAATGTAGCCGCGCCATGGCGGCGGTAGCAATGATTAGGGTTTTCCTTTCTCCTCACCTTTGTATATATAGAGGTCACTAATGGGCCTTTCAACCTTTGCGGCCCATTAAGACTCTAGTACCCTAATGGATCAAATCCATCAAGCCCATTAGTGGATCAAATCCAATTGGCTCTAGGGCATATATCCAACATGAAGGGATACGGGGGGGCTACGCTAGCACAAACAAAATTTTCCCCGCGAGAACTGCTGGCCGGAGATCACGGATTACCACTAGACGCGCAGTTGCAGCGGAACCGTCTCGATGAAGACGAACGCGTCGAGGTAGCAGGCAGTGCAGTTGCTCACGTCCACCTTGTCATTCACGTCCGGTTCGTCCTTGTGCTCCAAACGTAGCACCTCCAAGGTATCCACACGTACGGGGAAGGAACGCCGATCATAGATGTACTAGCACCTCACGAACGATCACGAACTGGAGGATATATAGATGGAGGAGGGGCTGCAGAAATCACTATTCACCCACGGTTACTGTTCACCACGGGTTACTGTAGCGTGGCTCTAAGTGGCTGCGATGCATGTAGCAATTATTAGGGTTTTCCCTTCTCCCCACCTTTGTATATATAGAGGTTACTGATGGGCCTTTCAACCTTTGCGGCCCATTAAGACTCTAGTACCCTAATGGATCAAATCCATCAAGCCCATTAGTGAATCCAATCCAATTGGCTCTAGGGCATATATCCAACAGTCTCCCACTTGCACTAGAGACAATCACATACGCAAGCTTTCTAATGTTCCAAACCCCTTAAGTGTGTGACCCTATAGGTTCACGCACACATAGACATGGCCCGAGTACTCCTACTCGACCAATAGTTGATAGCGGCCTCTAGCAAGACGTGTCAACTCCTATGCATACGTAAAGATCTTATCAGACGAACCACACATCGTTTCATACATGCTATTCCCTTTGCCTCACGATATTTGGTCTAGCTCCAAGCTGACCTCTCTTTCTCGATACCGTGATTCGGATCCTTTAAAAGAGGTTAACTCTTAACCCAGCACGGTCATGCATTTCTTGATCCAGTCACTCGAGGGGCCCAGAGATATCTCTCTCAAGTAGAGAGGGGCAAATTCCATCTTGATTGACCATGCCTCACAGCATGCTTCCTGACAAACCCGAAAGCCACCTTTATAACTACCCAGTTACGGAGTAGCGGTTGATAGCTCCTAAGTAGGTCAATTCACATCTTGAGTACATGCGACAATCTCAAGTCTAAGGACATAGCGTATGCGTTGTGTAAACAGAGAACTATATAACAAAGTCTCAAATTGGGTCAGCCCCATGTCATACATGTGCCCACATTATTAGTTATACATCTCCATGTTCATGACTTGTGAAACATAGTCATCAACTAATACATGTGCTAGTCATTAACTCATACTAGGGACAACTTTTGAATAACCATACAAGTAAAAGAGTTTCACAAACAATTCACATAATTGCCAATCAAATACAAGTTGTCTTTCATGGATATTCAAATAAAAGAACAAAGTGTCATGGATATAATGAAATATAATCATCTCTATGATTCCTTATAAGACATATTTCTAACATTCTTCCACGTGCACTTGAGCTAATCTAGAATGTATCTAATACCCATAGCTCTCACGTGCGCCTCATGCTTAGGCTGTGGAAGGGGTTTTGTCAAAGGATCTGCAACATTCAAATCCGTGTGTACTTTGCATATCTTGATATCACCTCGTCTAACGATCTCTCGTATCAGATGAAATTTCCGCAGTACATGTTTATTCTTTTGGTGGTTCCTTGGCTCCTTCGCTTGCGCAATAGCCCCATTGTTGTCACAATAAAGATCCAATGGGCTAGAGACACTCGGAAACACACCAAGTTCAGAAAGGAACTTCCTTATCCAAACACCCTCCTTTGCAGCTTCCGAAGCCGCGATGTACTCGGCTTCTGTTGTAGAATCAGCCACTGTCTCCTGCTTGGAACTCTTCCAGCTCACAGCTCCACCGTTTATCGTAAATACGTATCCTGATTGCGACTTTGAATCGTCTTGGTCAGTTTGGAAACTAGCATCGGTGTAACCCGTTACAACGAGCTCCTCCTCACCACCATAGACTAGGAACATGCCCCTCTACGTGTTCAACAACGGCAAGGCGGACGTCAAGGTGTCCCTTCTGACGGCGTGGGAGATGAAGAAGCCACTCATGAACGACGCCTTACAAATCTGAGAGACGACGAACCATTCGTAGCAGTCTAGCAGTAGTGGCGCCTGAAAATCAATTTTGTATTTCAGAGGTCATTCAAGAATGACGGCTGTCATTCAAGAAAATCAGGCTAGCAGTAGTGATCGATCTTGCCCTTCAATAATTCAAGGTGAAAACGATGGGGAAAACCCCCCAAACGTACTAATTTTCAAAAAATATTCATCAGAAACAAAAATTGATGATTATTGTTGGAATTAATATAGTATCAGTAATAGAGGAAAATCTGAAACAAGACTATCCTAGAGGGAATAATCTTGAAACGAAGTGCCTGCTAGTCACATGCGTGAACGCAAACTAACGATGTGTGTGTGGTGCCTGCATATTTTTTGACAGACTCCAAGGACCTATACAATTGCAGTGCATTCATTCGGATTTTGCCATGTAACGTTAGCTTTTAGTCTTATTACCCTCTTTTACTCTGTTTTGGAAATTAACAAGCATCCATCTGTCTCAAAATACTATTCGTTTCATAATGAGTTGATTTTGCCTCCGGTGATGGCTGTTCAGATACACCACTCATTGTTTGGGTTTTATATGCAGCAGAAAGAAATTTATTTACCGAAATGACTGGTGTCTTCCAAAATTAACTTCGGCAAATATTTACCGAAATGACCACTCATTGCGAAGTGACAGCCGTTTTGCCAACTCAAACGACGCCAAATGATTGCAAATGGAAAAGGAGAAAGACTTGAATTTTTGGACTAGAACAGGACGATGGGATAGTGGAGGGTGAGGAGCAGTTGACCAATTACATCACAAACTATTATAAAAATCTCTTTGGTAAATCAGAGGGAAACAATCTATCGCTTAAAGAATTCATGGTGAAGGATATTCCTCAAGTAACACACATGAAAAATGAACATTTGGTGGCTGACTTCTCTGAAAAGGAGGTTCGGGAGGCTGTCTTTCAGATGAAGCATAACAAAGTCCCGGGACCGGATAGTTTCCCGGCTGAATTCTATCAGATTCTTTTGAAGTCTCATTAAGGACGACCTAATGGCCATGTTCAGAGACTTTCATGCTGGTAACCCCAATCTTTTCTCTTAATTTTAGAACAATAACGTTACTCCCAAAAGAGCGAGAGGTCAAAAAATACAGCAATAACGGCCCATTTGCATGCTAAATGTTAGTTTCAAGATCTTTAGTAAGGTCCTGGCTAACAGACTCTCAGCAATAGCATGTAAGATTATAAAGCCGTCTCAAACTGCCTTTGTTCCTGGGAGATACATCTTGGAAGGAGTGGTCATCTTACATGAAACAATTCACGAGCTACAAAGGAAAAGGCAAAAGGGCCTGATTCTTAAGCTAGATTTTGAAAAGTCTTATGACAAGGTCAATTGGACCTTCTTGCAGCAAGTCCTTAGGCTAAAAGGTTTCTTAGTGAAATGGTGTCAGTGGATAGAGAAAATTATCAAGAGGGTAGTGTTTGTGTTAAAGTGAATGATGAGACGGGGCATTATTTTCAAACCAAGAAAGGCTTGAGACAAGGTGATCCCCTGTCGCCGGTTCTTTTCAACCTCATAATTGATACGCTAGCAGTTTTGATTGAGCGCTCAAAGAATTTGGGCTACTTCGACGGTATGGTCCCTCACTTAGTGGAGGACGGCCTTTTCATCTTACAATATGCAGACGACACGATTATCTTTTTGGAGGACGATTTAGAGAAGGTCAAGAACATGAAGCTAGTACTAAGTGCTTTTGAGAAGTTATCAGGTCTTAAGATCAACTTCCATAACAGTGAGTTGTTCAGCTTTGGGGAAACAAAGGAGTGGGTTTCAGAGTATGTGTAGCTTTTCGATTGTAAAGAGGGGGCTTTACCCTTCAAATATCTGCGTATTCCGATGAGTCCTCGCAAACTCTCGAATAAATATTGGAGGGGAGTTGAGGAAAGATTTCAGAAGAAACTTAGTAGCTGGCAAGGAAAGCTGCTTTCGACTAGAGCCAGGCTGGTTTTAATTAATTCGGTGCTTTCAAGTCTACCGATGTACATGATGTCTTTTTTTAAACACCTAAAGGTGGTCTTGAAAGACTAGACTATTACAGGTCTAGATTTTTCTGGCAATGTGATGAGCATAAAAAGAAATATAGACCGGCTAGGTGGAGTATACTCCATAAACCTAAAAACATTGGAGGGTTAGGCTTTGTAGACTTAGAAATCCAGAATAAATGCATGTTGAGTAAGTGGTTAGTTAAGTTGATGAATGAAGAGAGTATGTGGCAAGAAATACTTAGGAAAAAATATCTTAAAAATAAGACTATTGCTCAGGTAGAGAGGAAGAAAGGAGATTCTCACTTTTGGTCGGGGTTAATAGAGGTTAAAAGTCTGCTAATGGAAAGAGGCAGGTTTAAGGTCTAAGATGGCACCCAAACTAGGTTTTGGGAGGATCTATGGATTGGTAATGAACTCCTGATGAAGAAATATCCGGGTCAGGAAGAAAAACGCTACAGTGGCTCAGGTACTAAGTACTACACCTCTAAATGTCTCTTTTAGGAGAGCTCTAGCGGGAGAAAATTGGGTCAATTGGTTATGTGTGGTGGGAAGTATTCTCACAGTACGGCTTAATGAACAAAAGTATTCTTTTATTTGGACATCTAGTAAGATTTTTTCAGTTAAAAACATATACAGTGATTTAGTGATGAAAATTAGGATTCCTTTTAACTCTTGTACTTGGAAAGCCAAAATCCCCTTGAAAATAAAGATCTTCCTCTGGTATATTAGAAAAAGTGTGATCTTGACTAAAGATAATCTAGCTAAGAGACAATGAAAGGGGTGCACTCCTTGCTGCTTTGTAGTAGGCAAGAAATTATTCAACACCTCTTTTTTGAATGTCCAATGGCTAGGATGATGTGGATGACTATAAGTTTTACTTTTGGTATTAAAGCACCGATAACGGTTTCTAACCTCTTTGGTCCTTGGCTTAAGAGTTTTTCTAAAAGCAAAGGGGCCAAGTGTTGACCGGAGTGGCAGCTTTCTGTTGGGCTTTATGGCTCTGTAGGAATGAAATTGTGTTCCAAAGATCAAAATTTGTGTCAATTTTACAGGTGATGTTTAGAGGAGCTTTTTGGGTGAGGAGCTGGTCCATATTATCCAAAGAAGAGTTAAGAAACATTTTGAAGAAAGGTTGCCGGTGGTTAGAAATGATGTCTTTGGAGTTCTTCAACAAGAGTGGTTGGAACGTTCGGAAGCGTATCATGGATTAGTTGGTGTTGCATTAGAGTTTTTCGTTTTATGTTGTGAACCTTGTTTGTTTTATGTTGGTCTGTACCTGGAAGTTTTTTTTATCTGGCCTTGGTGCTTCTAGTGCTTGAAGGCGGCCTGGAGTAGGACTTAGGTCCTGGTGGGGATCGGCCTGATGGCTGTGTGTTGTTTTCACTAGCTGTGAGCACTTGTGCAAAGGTCGGAACTCTTTGGTTCTTTAATTAAAAAAAGCAGAATTTGAATCTTAATCTGAATGGTGTGCCGATTATTTGAGCACCTCAGAATTTGAGTTGGCTATAGATGTTTTGAACAGCTATATGCGTATAGATTTACATTTTTTTATTAGGACATACATTTTTGCAAAACACTATTTTTTTTAAAAAATCCGAGGACCGACTCTCGTTGGGCCTGAATGTGCCAAGAATTTGGCCCTGTTTAACTCTGCAATGTGGTTTTAGGTGGGCTTGGTTGTGACGGCAGAAAAGAAGAGCTGGCTGGCTGGACTTTAGTTAGTATGATCGATCTAGCCAATTTATCTTGGGCCATGTCCTAGACTGATCTGGGCCAATGACACCATCCTTTCCTCTTTTTTTCCTTTTTTTTCTTTTTTTCTTTCTTTCTTCTTGGTTGGTTGGGCTACACATCGATCAGATGTATCAGAGCACACTGCACAGCTGGATTCACCCACGAGAGAGAGAGCAGGAGCACGCGCGCGTGAGAGCATGCATAATCATATATGGCTCGCCGGCACCGCAGCCGCGCATGCACCCACCACGTACCCTGTGCGCGCGACGCCCGTCAGTCCGTCCGTTGACCCCCCATGGCGCTCCCAACGTGCCGCTACTTATCCTCGCCGCGATGCGCCTCTGCCACCGCCCGCCCGCCCCCATCTCCTCCCTTACTCTTGACCGCCTCACCGAAAAGCGCCTCGGCTGAGGGCTTCGCTCCGACGACGCCGCCTCCGCCACCACCACATGGCGGACGACGCCGTCGCCGGAGCGGCCGGTCACTGCGCCTCGTCGAGGAGGCAGCAGCAGCAGCAGCACCTCGGCGGGGCGGCAGCGCCGCGGCGCGCGGCAGCGGCTCGGCACCGCCAGCACGACGTGATCATGCTGCGGCGGACGAGGAGCGGGCGGGCATTCCCGCCGCCGATCTCCGTGATCGGCAGGGGCGGCCGGCCGTGGCTCAGCCTCCGGGCGCACCGCGAGGGCGGGCGCCTCGTGCTGCGGGAGATGCGCCTGCCGTCACAGGAGCAGCTGCAGCCCTGCAAGGAGGACGGCAGGTTCAAGCTCCTCATCCACCCGGAGGCCGGCGGCCGGTGGGCGGCGGGCGGCGCGGGCACTGCAGGAGCGGCAAGAGAAGGAGAAGAGCGCTCTTGATCAGCTGACCAAATGATCTGCCGCCGCGTCGATCATGATCGGGATGTGCTGGCTGGTTGATGAATCGGGTAGATCTCCCTGTTTTAGTTGTTGAGAGCGCTCGGGTTCTTGCTTTTGCTTCCTGCAAACCATTGTCCACAATCTTTGCCTTCCGGCAAGTTAATACATGGTCGGAACATTGAGGCATGATATCTATATTCTTGTGGTGTCCAACGCGTTCGGCGCTTTTCGTTGCTGCGTGTTGTTTTACACCATTCGATCTGCTCGTCGCCGCTCGAGAACCTGTGCTTGAGGAGCTCGGAAACGGGCAGTGCCGAGCGCGTTCGCGGCGACGGGGGGCAGGTCCTTGGAGAGGTTGGTGCTGGTGACCCCCTCGTCGTCGTCCTCCTGGAACGCGCACCAGTAGTCTCGGTCCTGCGCGTCGGTCAGCGTGCGCACGATATGGCCGAGCCGGAAGCGGGCACGCTCCGGCGAGTTGTTTTGGGATTCGGTCCGAGACGACCGAATTTCACTGAAATTCACCCATTTCGGTGAGGATCGAAACGAAACCGAAATGGTCAAAAAATTCTACCAAACTTGATTTCCTCTACCATCACTAAGGTCTATACTAACTAATATAGCATCCTAGCTATAAAGATATGAAATTTTTTTAGTTATATAACTCTCTTTTACCTCTCTCTCACCTTCCAACGGCTAACTAACGCAGAAACAACATGTTTCGCCATCTTTCTCCTTAACTCATTCATCATATCTCTCTAGTTCTCCCCCACTATCTTATATAGGAGTGCTTAATTCCTAAATCTCCATCTAATTGTAGCCAAATTTTCTATAAAAATGAATACGTTGACTGGTCAAACAATCGAATCCCGGTCTGAAATTTCCGAAATGTCCGAGATTCACCCATCTCGGTCTGGACCGAAATTTTCAGCATTTCGAATCCCAGAACCTTAATACATGATCATGGCGGCGACGCCCATGCGAAAGAGGACGTTGGGCACGAGCATCTCGCGTTTGGTCCCGGTGTAGAACATTGAATTTACTTTCCTCACAAAAAATACTAGTTTTCACAAAAAAAATTACATACTGGATAATGGTGAGTTTCCGGCAACAGCTTGGAGTATTTTTGGAACTGGAGGCACATCGACCTCACGTAGACCCTCAAAAATCTGAGCAACCTCACCCATTGTCGGTCGATCAGAGTCCTTATCTTGGATGCACCAACAAGCAATTTTGCAAATTCGTTCAACCTCTTCCAAACTGACATCTCCACACAACTTAGGATCTACCAAAACCTCCTCGCCCTTGAGAAGATTATTTGCGACTTGCAGAGGAAAATAAACAGCATTGTCAGCACAACTAGTGCATTGTTCAGATGTGTTTCTCCTTCCTGATATAATTTCCAATAACACCATCCCATAGCTATAAACATCAACTTTTGTTGTAATAGCCACACCACTAAGCCATTCTGGTGCAAGATAACCTATAGTTCCTCTCATCGTTGTCAAGGCTCGGCTGGAATCCCTTTGCATGAACTTTGCCATTCCGAAGTCTGCAATTTTAGGAGTGAATGATGCATCAAGAAGTATGTTTTGTGGCTTAATATCGCAGTGTATGATACATTCCCGGCAGCTCTCATGCAGGTATGCCAGTCCTCTAGCAACTCCTAGGGCCACTTGATACCTTGTTTTCCAGTTCAGAAATGTAACACTTCTCTGAAATAGATGAACATCAAGAGAATGATATGGCAAGTACTCGTAAACAAGCAATCTCTTATTTCCCTCACAACAGAAACCAATCAGTTTCACCAAATTAACATGTTGGATGATTCCAATTGAGCTCACTTCAGCCCTGAATTGTTTCTCTCCTTGACGAAAACCGTCTAGCATTTTCACGGATATGGCAGTTGAGTCAGCTAAAACCCCCTTGTAAACAGAACCGAAACCACCGCTCCCTAGCTTGATTGAGAAACTTTTAGTGGCTTCAAGTCTATGTATCTAAATGCAACAATCCCATTTCCACCCTGAATACTGTTGAATGCATGAAGATACTGGATTTTTCGGTTCCTCCAAATGATTAGTAGCAGGACAAGTCCAAACAAAGCCACAGTTGCGCTAATAACAACCCAAACTAACATTTCCCTTCTTCTATGGTTTTCCGAACTTTTCTACTCTTTTGCAGCAAGGCGAACCTTTAGGAATTTGACCTTAGTACTAGTAAGGTCACTATCCTGCTGCTGTTTGACATTAAGCAGTTCATCATGCCAGACGTAGCAGCCATTGTCACCAAAGGAGTACCCAGTGCAAGAGCAATTACTTAAGCAAGCTTGGGCACACTCACCTTCACTAGCAACAACTGTTGTGCTCTGAGCATTCTGGGGCAATCTGAAGCATGGCACGGAGTAGAATCCATCTGTCGATCTCGTTGCCTTGTTGCTCCTGCAATAATCTAATGGATTATTTCTTATACACCCACCTATTCGATCTTCTAGCTCCCAATCCTTAAGTGACTTGATGGAGAAGCCCTGCATACAGTTGCAAGAGGGGATTACATTATCATTGCAAATTGCGTAAGGTCCACAGATTGCATAGACATCACATTGAGATTTTGGTTGGACAGAAGTGACCCAATCCTGTAACTGCTCGTACCAGATGTACGCCTTCAACTGACCAGAGACTTCCAACGAAAGATGCATGACCATTTTTTCGTCCCGCAAAGGAGTTGTGACATACACCTCTTTGCTGTTGTTGACAAACTCAGAATAATCACCCATGTCCGGTATCGAGTTGAAGAACCGGCCGTTCCATACTCCACTGGACCAATATGTTACGCCAGAGTTTAGCTCTACAAGGATGAACTGAGCAGCACCTGTGGGATCGAGCTCCAACAAGTACCTTCCAGGAGCCTGGTCGACCGAGTTCTTCCTTGAAACGAGACGGCGATTCAGACCGGTGACCTTGTCCCGACCGAGCTTTGCACCAGGGAGAAGACTACTCGTAGGGTGGTCGAAGCTTTGCCACAGGACATCTGTGTGGTACAAAGATTTCTGTAGGATAAGGTTCCCGCCGTCAGACAGCGTTGCGACCGTGTTGTTGGTTGTGACGTTGGCCTGGGTGGACCAAAAGATGGATTTGGAGGCATGATTCAGGACGACAAGGTTGCCATCCAAGGAGATTGTGAGCACTGCCGTAGTCAGATCAGCAATCGGAGAATCCTCGTGTGCAACCCAAACCGTAGTCATGGTGGGGATTCCGTTGATCCATATGCCTAGATACCAGTAGTTGGAGGTGTTGCCAGAAGACTCACTGCCGGTTTGGAAGAAGCCGAGAGCGTACTTGCCGTTGCTGGAGACGATCGCGTCGCTGCCGCCGAGAGTTTCGCCGGGGGAGATGGTGTTCCTTGCAGAAGCAGCGTGTACCGGGGAGAAGATGAGCACAAAGAGTAGTAGGACGAGAGGAGGAGGAGGCATGGCTCTGAATCGGCGTAAATTTGGTGTTAACGCAGGAACAGGGAGTACTTGCACGACGATGCAACCGAAGAAATCATCGAGTTGGACCGAGTGATGTGGGCGTAGATTTCCGGTGATCAGCCGGCTGGAGTTGAAGATTGCCAAAACGTGCAGGATTTTTGGTTTGCGACGAGGACTACCGCGCGCGGGTATGAGGTGGCTTTCGTTGAAATCTCTGCAAATGGTGGGTGAAACAGCGCAGGTTTCGTCTCGGTCTCCTGTCACTCCAGTCGCCATGCCGCATTCATCTCTCCCAGCCTCTGTCGCCGCCTCCTTCACGTCCCCTGTCTCGGACCGTCGGGTACAGACGTCCCAAAAGGCGGCCGGCACCGTCGCGGCCCCGATGATGTCGTATGCCAGCCGCAGCAGTGTTCGGTTAACGCTTTGGTGGGCTTCTACGGCTTCTCTTCTCGGCGAGGAACGCCGGCGCCGCCGTACTTGGACGTCAAGATGGCTGCCGACGCAGCAGACGGCGGCGAGGCGGGAGCGTGGGCAGGAGCACGAGCAGGCCGGACTGCGGGTGGAGGCGGCGGCCGCTGAGATGCCGTGCCGGTGATGAAGTGTGGTGGTCACACGCTAAATTCCAAATTTCTCCATTAGCATCGCCCACCTATAGGTGGCCATTTGGCACGAGCACGATGGGCCGGCACTAGCACGGTCCGAAAAAGCACGGTCCTGGCACGACACGGCACGAAGACAATAGTGCGGGCACGGCGCGGCGACGCGTACGTGCGGTGCAGGCCCCACAAAAGGCCCATATACTACCATTGCTATATAAACTACCTAAAAACCCTAATCTTCAACTCTCACCCTCATCCCCCTCCCATCGCCGCCGCCGCACTCCCGCATCCCCTCTCCGGCTATCCCTGGCGATGCCGCACTCCTGCATCACCTCCATACTGCCGCCGTCGCACTCGCCCGCCGGATCTCTTCGCGACGGGCTGGCCGACCCCATCCACCTTGGACGCCGACCCTCCGCCACGGGATCCCGCCGAGCAGTGCACCTCGCCGCTCGCCGCACTTGAGTGCCCCTAGGTCGCCGCCACCGTCCTCGGAGCATCCTCAGGAAGCCGCCGCCATGGGTGGCCGCGCTGGTCGCTGCCGTTGTTCGACCAGGCTGCTGCGTCGGCCTCCATCGGAGCTCCGCCATGGGGCCACGGCAGCGATCACAGCCGACCTCCGCCGCCGTGGGGTGCAGCGGGCGCTTGCGCCGTGCCCGGGCCCGAGGGCACGGCACACGGCCTGGAGCCCCTTAGTGTCGTGCCAGTGCCCGGGATTTAGCACGGCGGCACTAAGAGGCACGGCACGGCGGGCCGTCGTGCCGCATAGGGTCGTGCCCAACCGTGCTCGTGCCTAGCCGTGCTAGTGCCGTGTCATACGCCCACCGCGCGACCAAAAATGTCATTGTTTCTCTCTGCACTGTCGTCACCCTCCTGTGATCCTGCCCCCTCCATTTTTAGCGATACCCCTACTATTGAATCCTACTTGATCGAAAAACAAGAACACCGCGGAAGACAACTGGGCCACACAAATGAGGTCTTGTTTAATTGGATAAAGAAACTTATCAAAAATGTCACATCGAGTTTTCTGATGTTAATTAGAAGAACTAAATATTTAATGTATGTAATTATAAAACTAACTAATTACTAAAGGTACTCCGCAATTGGTAGATCAGGGTTCAAATCCTCACGACAGCGAATTTTCTAATTTGATTTAAAAAAATCTCTGGTTGGTGAAGGGTTGAAAATCACGAGACGGATCTATGAAGTCTAATTAAGTCACCATTAAGAATAGCATCATATTGTCTAATCATGACCTAATTAAACTCAATAGATTCGTCTCGCAAATTTATCTAAAGATTTGAAATGAATTTTGTTATTAATATATGTTTAATACTCTAATTAATATTTGGTGAAGGGTTGAAAAATCACGAGACAAATCTATTAAGTCTAATTAAGTCACCATTAAGAGATGTTGTAGCATCACATTATCTAATCATGACCTCTAATTAATATTTGGTGAAGGGGTCGAAAATCACAAGACGAATCTATTAAGTCTAATTAAGTCACCATTAAGAGATGTTGTAGCATCACATTGTCTAATCATGATCTAATTAAACTTAATAGACCCGTCTCACAAATTTATCCAGAGTTATGAAATGAATTTTGTTATTAATATATGTTTCGTACATCTAATGTGACGTGTACATAGTAGAAACTTACCCATCAAGGACTGAATGTGTGAATAATCCAGCTAGATTACTTTCGCTAGCGTCATTCTCATCCCTGTCTACAACGGTGATTCTGGCGTCAGGTTTGGCACCGGAGAGGGAGGAGGCAACGGCGCGGATTTTCTACCATCGGGCGTACGTACCCACCCAACAAGCGGTGACGATACATGTGAAGATTCGTGCGCCAGATGTGCAGGGACGCCCTAATATAATGGTTAACCACGATCATTTGTCACACACTGAAATTTTGAATTTGAATAGAAAGAAAAATTAAACAATAATTTTCTTTTAATTTTTTAAAAATTTTCTCAACCTTTATTTACTTTACAGGAATTCTAGTATAGGAAAAAACAATATTATTTGTTTTCTTAAATTAAATAAGTGACTTGGTGTTTGTTGCGCTCATGCTGCTGCATTTGTTTTGTTTGTTTGAATTCAAATTCAAAATTTGAACTCAAATTGTTTGATGCTTTTGAAAAATGCAAGACCCTTTCTTTTCCCTCCCTCCTCTTTCTCTTTTTCGGCCCGTAGCGTTTCCACCAATGAGCGCAGCAAGCAGCGTGTCGTGGCTCACCGACCGCTTGGCCCATTCGCCAGCCCAGCTCGCCCGGACGGTCTGTCCGCGAGAAGTCCGCTGCCGCCCCCTGGTCTCCTCGGCCCCGTTCGCTCGTCACCCTCCAGCCCAGCAGCCAGCCACACGTTTCCTACTCCGTCTCGGCCCACAACGGCCCAGCGCCGGCCCGCGACGCCTCCCCTTTATGCTGCTGCAGAACTCAAGCTCGGGTCGAGTCCCGGCTGCGCCCGCCGCCTCTTCCGGCTTGGCCCGCACGCCAAGGGTGGTGCCCAGCCTATTTAGGTGTTGCCGCAACCCGGGATTTCCCACTAAACCCTAACCCTAGCCACCCTCCGCTCCAGCACCGCAGCCTGCAAACCCTAGCGCCGCTGCCGCTGTTGATCCGCGGCGCCGCCGCCTTCCCGTCGTCGAGGAGCTGCCCCGGAGAACCGCAAGGATGTGAGGGAGCTTCTCGTGCTGCTTGAAGGTGTTCCCGCGCTTTGTTTCGCCGAGCGCGAGCTCGCCGGAGTGCTCTGCCATGGCCGTCCGCCTTGCCGAGCCTTGTGCCGCCGTCGTCGCCCGACCTTCCTCCCTGAACCCCTAGATCGACTTGCCGCGTCACGCGCTTCGTCCCTGGCCAACCCGTGTCGCAAACCAAGCACCCAGCTCAAGATCGGGCGAGCTCGCCGGAGTTCGACCGCCACTCGTCGTCACGCCCGGCTGAGTCTCGCGTCACATCGCCGCCAGTTGGATCAAGGTTCGATGGACCAGATCTGTTCAACCGGGAGTCAAGCCGGTCAATACCGGTCAACACAGCTAAGTCGCGCGTGTTTTGCAAAAGGGCCCCTCTGTTTTTCCTTTTCATGTTTACATCCTTCCACCGTTTTAAAGTAATTACGTTTAGATCCTTTTCTTTTTAGTAGCCAACGATTTGGAAAGTGGTGTCAAATTTCCATCCGAAATATTTAACAAAGAGCCAAACTACTGTGCTACCATGACTGGGGCCACGTTGTTGCGAAACACCGGGTTATTAGTCTAGTAAGTTGTGCGCCTTTCCCTCCCTAATCCCCTCGCAAAACCAATCTACATCTCGGTCAGTTAGGGGTAGTCGACGACGACCGGCGTTGCCGCCAAGCTGCTTCTCGCCTTACACGAGGATGCCGACGTCCAGCGAGGCGGCAAGAGGGACCCCTTCCTCGTCTGAAGCGCTGCGCACAGCTGCGTCGGTGATGCTACCTCTAATGTTCACACCAACCTTTGGTACGGCGACTAGTGAACCTCCCAGCATGTCCACCAGGGCTAGGGCGACGACTGCGCTCTTTGGGTCACCTTCATCCCAAAGAGCATCACAACGTTCGGCCGACAAAGAAGCACTCGTCGACGGCCAAGATGTAGAAGATGTGCTACCTTCGTCTCAGGACGAGACCGAGTTCAGGTACGCCGTTTCCGCATTCGATCATTCCCCTTGTACTGCCACCTATATTTCATGCATTTGTGCACGCACTGGTACCCTAGATTTTATACATTTGTGCACGTGATTTGCACCTAATTTATTTAAATTATTGAAATGCCATCGATGAATGCGTAGATGAACAGATGACGATACATGGACCATGTATCTGATTGAAAAGGGTAGTGATGAGGAGGCAGATGTTGTACATACAACTAGACCTTTAGGGAGACAAATCACGCTTGCTACCATAAACACATTGAAATTAAAATTGGGGTATCGGAACACGGACTTGATTTACTACAAGACTAGAATTGTTGAATCTCCTGCAGAAGCAACACTAACTGAGATCGAGTACGATTGTGATATAGAAAAAATGAAAAAGAGTCACGAGGAGGAGATGGAGATTAGATTAGTTATATCCAGAAATCCAATACCAGACCAAACTGTTGTGGCCATAACACCATTGAAATCCAAAAGAGTTCCCACACATGATGATGAAGAACAAGTTGAATAATATGAATTAGATGAATACAAAGATTGGCTAGCTCATATGCATAAAGAGAAGCAATCCATGTGTAAGATATGGTACAACCCAATATTTGTATGTATATACTCATGATTTTGCAGTTCACTCATGATTGAAATTATGGATCCTTTTTCAGATTTAAAAGACATATACAGGGAGGACACAATCATGACATACCAAGAATGGCTGAAGGTTGCAGGACAACTTGATGACATCGGTAATATCCCTCTCCTAATTGGCAAACTGTGACGCCCCAAGTTTTCAATTAGGGTTGATTAACACTAATGACTGGTCAACCAAGTCAAACACATTGACTTTGGTCAAACACTGGTCAACCTGGGTCATCACCTTGAAAACCTCGCCAACCAACCCTAATGGTCAAGCTTGGTCAAACGTTGGTCAAATCATGGTCAAGACCCCTACCTAACCCCTTGAAACCTACACAATTCTAGAACTTTTACCGCGTTCTCCAAATTTCATCGAAACACTTCAAAATCGGCCAAAATAAAAGTTGTTCATCTTTTTGAGGGACACAACTTTGCTTTTGGACGGCATTGCTAATTTTGAGTGGATGATGGTGAAAAACTTGGTCAAAGTCTGCATATACTGTTCACAAGCGCCGAGAAATTCCTGCTTTTCGCCTGACGTTTATGCTCGATCCATTGATCGAAGACCCTATCGGCCTTTGTGAAAGTTGTAGAGGGACCCTTGATCTACAACTTTGCTTTTTACCCTATATTGCACTTTGTTGGCAAAATCTTGAGTTTGCACCGGACAAACCAGGGTACCCTGAACTATTTTGCGCCGAGACCGTCTTCGCGCACGACGCTGTCGCGCCCGCCACATCGGCCGCCAAACACGCGCACGCCGAGGCACTCGACCGCCCGCCAGTCCGTGCCCGTGCCCTCCGCGTGCGAGCACCGGTCCCACTCCCGTGCACCGACGTCCGCGCCAAGTCCCCCGTCGCCACTGCAGCATGCCAGTTCGACCGCCGCACCGACCATCACCGTCCGCCACTCGCGTCGCCGCCGTACGCGTCTCCCTGTCGCACGCCCATGCCGCTCCCACCGCCTCGCCCTATTGGCCAGTGCCGCGGTCGTCGAGTCATCGCCGCGCCGCTTTTTATAAGGCCGAGCATGCCCATGCACGCACATGCCTCCGCTCCCTGCTCTGCTTTCTGAAAGTACATCTAGGCCCCTAAGTGGATTTTGGTGATTTGAATGACAAGGCGATTAAAGGACTAATGTATTTGTCTAAGATTGTGAGCAGGTTTTATTTATATATTCATGAGCAATTATTGAAGTATTAATTTATGGATGAATATTATATGGCTCACATTGGAAAAGACAAATATATGGATGATCCTAATGCATAAGTGACAAATATCAAGCAATAAAGGAAGATAAATATTGGGATAATTTGAGAAGGTCAATTCATGGTCTCCCATATGAAGATGTAGCTTTATTAAATTTATAAGGATCACAAAAGAGAAGATGGTAATTCTCTAAGTCAAGAGCAAGGCTTCATGTGTTTATTGAAAGAGGACACAAGGATGAGTGTACACATTATGGTTCTAATTTGGAAGCTTGCACATTCGTTATCAATCAAGATCAAGCATTTGAAGCGGGTTTTCAAATGAAGGTTAATTGTGTATGAAGCAAAGTGGAACTCAAAAGTGGATTGGATAAGTGATGAAGAGATCAACCGAGATGTCTAGGGTGAGGACTACAATCTTTGGGGCCGTAGCTAAGCCGCCATTAGTGTTTTGCTAAAGTGAAGTTCTAGCATCCGTGGGGTCTCCAAGTATCATATTCAAACCTTAACCGAGGGAAGCAATGCAAGTCATCAACATGTTAAGATTGGCAATATGGAGTGACTTATGGATCCAAGTGTGCATTCCTATGCTAGATGGAAAGATCCTAAGTCATTAGCTCAAGTATGGACGTGCTCAAGTCAAAGGCTATGTTGAAAGCCCTCAAGTGAATATTGATCAAGTATGGCAAGATTGAAGACGTTCAAGCTCAAGAGATCAATAAAGTATTTTTATTTATTCTTGAGTATAGGTATGCCGTACTATCAAGTGGGATGCAACTTAGCGAGTTGACCAAGTCAAAGTGCTCATTAGTTGACCTAAGTGAGACCTAGCCTTGAGAGCCTTAGAGTGTGCTAACAAACCCTCCTAACCTAACCTGAGCCATTTCATCTCAGTGATAAAGTATTAGTTTCATAAAAAGGGTTTTGGGGTATCTCGGCCTCGACCGCCTCGGCCGGTCGGGGCAACTGCGGTGCCGCTAGCCCCAACGCTAGTTTTTCAAACACTGGTCTGTGGGGCACCTATCGACCGGTGCCGCCGAGACCAACGCTAGTTTTCTCCTTTGAGGGGTTTAAATACCCCAAGCCTTCTTCAAGTGAGGGTTCTGTTTCTAGTGACTTTCTTTGAGGTCCCAAGCCATTTCTAACAAGCTCTAAGCCTTAGTGGCTCTCCCCAACCCTCTCTTTGTGAGATTTGTGGATTCAAGCCATATCCTTGGTGTTGGGTTGAGAGAGTGAGCTCAAGAGCGACCTTGTGAGCTAACAAGAGCATTTCCATAGCTTGAGCACTTTGGTTTCGGCTCACAAGCTTTGAAGCGTTTGTTACTCTTGGAGGTTTGCCTCCTAGACGGCTAGGCATCGCCGCCATAGCTCCCAAGGTTGTGGTGAGCAGCGGGAAGTTTGTAAGGGCTGCGATCTTGCCTCTTCGTGGAAAAGATCCCCTTAGTGGAAAGGAGGAAAGTGGTTGAAAGAGACCATTTTGTTGTGGAATTGTCCCTTACAAGCTCCTCAATGGAGACGTAGCCATTCCTTAGTGGGTGGTGAACTTCGGAAACAAACTTGCTTCTTCGTGGTGGTTTGACTCTCTAAGTTGTTTTCTAGCATAATTGATTTGCTTCCGCCTGATCTACTTGGGTGTGCTACTTGTGTGCAGGGCTCATTACCTTGCTTGTGATCATCTACAAAGGCCACTCACCAAGGTTGGTTCGTGCTAGAAGTCAAGAGGTGCTTGAAGTTGTTTTTGGTGCTGCTACATCGGCCACCGACTAAGGCCTCCCGTGAAGTCCGGCTTGACCGGTCGACCGGTCATCACCACCACCGTGGGTGGAACACCGTCAGCTCAAGTGTTCGGGAAGAAGAGTTTAATTTGGTCGTCTCGCCTATTCAACCCCCCTCTAGGCGACATCAAGGTTCCTTCACTTTCGCCACATCGCCATTGAGCTCAACGAGCTCCCCCGCCCTTGAGTTAGTCGCTTGAGCCTGCTCCTACCCCCGCTTGCACCCCAAGCTCCCGGACCTTCACTCAACCAGAGCCGGCATGATGGAACCCTAGTTCCAGCGCCACACGCACGCCACCAGCAGGCTGGGCGACTCACCACTGTTGAGCCTCGGAATCGATCCCCTAGAGGTTCAGGACCATGTCCCCGCCGCATCCCGGCCAAGTCCGACCCCCCCTCACCGGAATCCGACGATCACCACCACCGGTCGCGCGAAGGGCATTTGTGTGAGGTTATTTTTCTATCCAGGGGCCTATCCGCAAACCAAGGGTGTTTCTGTGAAGAGCTAAATCTTTCTAAGGGTCAAGGCGCAAAAAGATTCTTGAGTCCTTTTTGTTTTAGTCTTGTACCTTTGAAAAATCGTATAAATTCGCAGAAAAATCAGAAAAATGCAAAACGAGTTTTGTTGGTTTTCTTATGAGTAGATCTACATCTTTTACAAAGGTTGTATATACTTTTGATGTATAGTTTTTGAATGAACATTCAAAACCAGTTTGTATGTGTTTGTTCATAACTTGAGTTCTACTCATGAGCTAGCCTTGATCTTTGGATATGTGGTTAGTAATGACTTGAATAGGCTATACCTAAGTTTTTGCACAAAGTTACTGAGTGAATATCTAGTTATGGTTTATTTTGCATTATTGCTAGATCTGTGTATAATTTTTGTATAGCTTCATGTGTATGCTTCCTGTGGCTAATCATGTGGATATCATCTTGTTAGGCCTAGATGTGCTCCTGGTAAATTTATCATGTATTTATGAACTGTTTATATATTTGTTTCTGAATGATGCTTGTTTATGAAGTAAAATCCATATCTTAGTTTCTTTTGGTCAAATGATGTTTACCTTTGGCCCAGTAGCTGTTTATGCCATGTTTGTGCTATGGTAGAAAGTTGGGCTACTGTTGGCGGTCGATTTCTGTCAACCAAGAATACTTGTTATGTTATAGTTTGGATTTCATTTTGGAACTAACCCGCCACTAGGCATACTAATGATATAACAAGTTCATCATTGGATGTGTGTTTTGGAGTATAGTGTTTACGCAGGAATTCATGCACTAAATGAGAAGAAATACATTTGGTTTGGAGGACGATTTACATGATGATCAAGAGGCTCATCAGACGTGAACTTGACTCCAAAGGTGGCAAGGACCAATGAGCTTTGAAGAAGAATCTCCGAGGACCAAGATGAAAAGACCGGAAGATCATGCATAAACACCCCTTAACTTGGTCGCGGAGATAATGACGTCCAAAGCCCATATCTGAAGGAGGAAAAACCCCAAAGTGCAAGAACGCGACATGTGGCAAGAGAGACGAACCGGCCGAGGATGGGCAGCCGCCCAGCCGGCCGGCCTGTGCCCGACCCCACCCTCCGCCTCTCGCCACCTTTCTTGATGATATATTCATGGAACCCTAATTGTTTGGAGAGAGGAGCCATTCGCGAAAGACGACCAGAAAAGCCTCGAGAGATCAAACACAAGGAAGAGGGTTGATCGAGAGGGTGAAGATCGAGGAGGATCATCACCTAGGTCAATGGTGGCCACCACGAGGAAGGAGGACGCCAGGGCCTGGCCACGACGCCACCGGAGTTGAAGGACACCGAGAGACGGACTCCATCGGAGGCATCCACCATGTTCAATGGTGCCATGCCTAGCGTCTTGATGGGGTATAGTAATCGTTTGTCCATGGAGTTGTAATGGATCTTGACATGTAGTCACCCACTCTTTGTTTGGATCTTTGTCTATCATACCTTCATGTTGATGATGCTTAATGTTTAAGGTTAGCTACTATTGCCATCGGGGTTGCTCCCGTAGATCACATCAACATACCGTGTTCATTAGGGTTAGAGACGATTACCTTCGCGTAGTGACTAGTACGAGGAAGGAAACACTTAACTCTTTGTTCACATCCTTAGATAGATTGGATCGGGGTTTTACCATGTTTTGGGTGATTGCATCTCAAGTACCTAGACTCCATGGGCATACGTCTTTCATACTCGTGAACACCTTTGTCTTTCTCTTTAACATAATCTAGGGTTAGTTTGTCTTTACTTTATAGATTAATCTTTACATCATAAAGTGCTCAATCAACTAAGTTAGTGTTAGGTTAAACGCAAGTAATTCCCTTGCTCTGTGGATTGACAAGAACCTAGGGGGTCCCCTGCCTTGGTGAAAAAGGCACCAAGTCACTCCGTGGACTTGCGGTGAAGTTGAACACTGTTTTGAACCGTCAACAGCTACTTTTTAGTTACATTTAAGCCTGTATAATTTCTTTAGATTTTACTAGACTGAAAATGGTTATTTTTGTGTTGCATGAATAAAATAAGTTCTGCAGCTAAATTTTGGTGTGTAAGCTAGTTTTAGTCTATAGTAGCTCTGTGTACATTTTGAGACCCAGTGCATGAGTAGTTTTCTCTATACTAAATGTTCTTGCTTTAGCTAGGGATAAAATGTTGTATTTTTCATGCTTAGAATATAGCTCTAATGACTATAAAAACGTAACAATGGCTCTGTTGTAGCACTATGTGCTTATACAAAAAGTTTCACTGTGTTTTGCTGCACAGTTTTACCATAATGATTTTTGGAACGAAACAAGTATATAAAAAGATAAATAAAGAAACCACCTCTTTTAAGGAGTTATGTGTGCCTTATCTTTAAGAAATATTACTATTGGACTTCCGAAATGTGACTTGAATAATTGTGTGGTAAATTTTAAATTGTTTGCATAAATGTGCACTCAATCACCATCGAAATAATTAGTTAATAAATGTGCTTGAAGAATCTCTATGGAAGAGTATGCTGAATATATTCTATCTAAATGAATATGGAAAACTTGACCCCTATGTTTGTCATGTGATGTTTGATAATTAAATAAACTCACATCATTGTTTAATCTTGCATATGCATTCTACATGTAGAACCCTCCGACGTTAGCTACGAGCTCGTCCCGGATCAAGGTGACGGACCGTTCGAGGGAAGGAATCATCTACGTGGACGCGCAACAAGACCCGAACCAAGTTTGGAAGTTTTCCTGCTAACTTGCAAGTGAAGGCAAGCCCCGATTTAACATTCACCTATGAGTTTCATTTTCAAATTCTGAACTTATGCTTGATTACATATGTGCATTTACATTTAGGAGTTGAATGGAAACCCTAGATGCACGATCCATACGTACCTATGATCTTTTACTAGTATGCTAGGTCGATAGTTGCTATGCACTATGGACCCGGTACAAGTCGAGTGATGTACTTCGCTCGCAATAATATGTTCTTAGGTTGGAATTATAAGATTGTTAAATTGAAGTGCTCACGTGGTAAGAGCATGGGATTTTGGGCTCTGGTCCAGTGGTTAAGAGATTAAGCGTTTGAATGTACTAAACATTTGTCAGACATGGGTACGGTAAGCCTAGTACCTGATCGATACGGTGCAGGAACTTTAGGCTACTAATCTTGGGTTGCGGCCCCAGGCTAGCTACCTGTGGTGCATGTGTGACGTTGGATGCTAGTGTTAGGCATGCCAGCTAGCCTTGTACCTAGGACTGTGGCATCTGATCCTAATCCAAGGAATGACGGGAACCGTTTGGTTGAATGCACTCATTGTGAGTGTTTTCTCCCGTATGTTTAGGTTCACCTTGCAAGGTTATTAATTGATCGATCGTCGGCCTCTCACCGTTATCCGAGATTTCTTAACCCTCTATCCATGATAATCCCTCTATGATGAAATGTTGATAAACTTGATGTTTGATTAATTGTTTGCACAATTATGCTTGCATTAGTTGCCTATCTAGTAATAACTTGATCTACTAGAACTTGAGCTAAAACTTTGAAAGTAAGGATTAACTCCTTAGTCGCTTTTTGCCAAAACAAACCCACTAGCCAAAAGCCATGCATGATTAGAAGGTTAAGTCTGTTATTTTAGACGGGTATGCCTTGCTGAGTATTAGTATACTCAGCCTTGCTATATATGTTGTTTTCAGGTACTATGTTGGTCTGGTGAAATCCCGCCCGGCTGGGAGCTGGAACGCGTGGATGATGAAGAATTACGACGTTATGGGTGGCCTCCCATGATGCCATGTTATCATAGTTTATTTCCGCTGTTATTTAAAACTGTGAACCATGGTTTATCATATTATGAACTATGATTTGTAATAAGTGACCCAACGGGGAAGATTAGTATTAAATTGTAAGGTACTCTGAACTCTCCTTCGTGGGAGTTTTAATGTATGCGTGTTTGATCCTCTGTGTGTTGATTCAAGTGATTTACCGGGCTTGACCCGACAACACTCAACGGGATAATTCTTTATTATCACTTAATGACCAAAAGGGATTGGCTTAGGTGATAGTACAGACTTATCTCGGGTGGGTTGTCACACAAACAAATTACCATTCTTTGTCAGACTACAAATTATGCTAGCTCATCATGTCACAAAATTGTCTGCAGAGGCGTATGTGGACCCTACCATTCATATGCAATCCAGACAAGACAGCAACCCAACACCTCAAGTGCAGCCTCCATCTCATGCTCGACGTTGGAAACAACAGGGGCAAGGAGATGGTAACTTGTGTTTATTAGGAATTAACTGTCTATGCATAGTATGTTTTTTTGGTATTATTACATTTTGTTCCCATGGAATAGGCTCACAAAATGTAAAGAAAAGAGGATGCGGTCCCGTAAGAGGCTTGAAGGTAATCTCCAAGAGAATCAAGTCAGGCAATCAGAAGTTGAAAATTGAATTCTCCAAACTTGGAGGACCGGTAGGTGATAACTACCGCTCATTCGTTGATGAAGTAGTCATGTTGAGGATCAGGTGTGTCCGAACACCAGTGGAGGGTCGCTCCTTAGTGATGAGTGATTGACAACGTTGTGTGGACTGATGCTTGGCTCAATGTGCAGGTACAGGTTGCGGCTTGACTCGTGTTGGTGCAGGTGAAGAACAAGCACCAAAGGCCTTAGCCGTGGTGGCCTCCGGGTGATGGAGAGGTAAGTAGGCTTGGTTTGATGGACCGGTGGCCGATGGGGCTCAAGTGCGAGCCGTGCAATGCGACAAGAGCAAGTTGAAGTCATGGACATGGGCCGGTGCAAGGTAGCGGTTCGAGGTCAAAGCTTGCACGCAGGGTTTGGTGGTTTGCCCACAAAACCATCGGTGGAGGGTTTCTTGGTTTGTGTCTCAAAACCAAGTCTGGAGGCCCGATGCTACGGAGACGGTGATCCGGGAGCGTCGGGAAGCTTCGAGGCGGGGGGCACGTGGCGTGATCGTGGGGCTTGCGTCGAGGCTAAGCAAGTCCGCGGTGGAAGCGTGTCCGCTCGATGGGAATATCTGAAGACTTGACCAAAATGCCCATGAGGGGTTTGTATCTTAAGTTTAAGTTGTAGGGGTAGCGTGGTCATTTGCCTCCTCCAGTGAACTTCATACATATAGCGGAGGGGTGGATGGCATCTGAAACAAACCGGATTTCCGAGAATGGAAACCTGATTTCTGCACCTCAGTGATAGTCCCAGGAGGCTATCACATGCAATCCATGTCTCAGATAGTAACAAATTCATACAAAACAGAAGGAAATATAGAAGATCCACATAATTAATATTATTATAAATAATCATCTGAGTACATCATTACGGCACATGGCGGGTACAAGTCCAACAGGACTGAATCAAATAGAGTAAACATCTACGCAGCGGAACTCATGTAGCGAAGTAGACACCATCTCCCATAGGCAGCTCTAATGTAGAACAAGCCTCAGTCCTCCCATCGGTCGTTCTCGAAGTCGTAGTCGGGCTCCTAGTCTGAAAGTCTGTCATCTACTCGATAAGCGTGTAGGTCATGTCAGCTTCCCAACAAAGAGCATAAGCAAAGGTATAATTCTAGTATGCATGGATAAACCTATTTATGGTTGTAGAAGGTTATGCATGCAGCGGTAGCAACATCAAGGTAGCAGAAATGCAGAGGTCACCATCTCAGGAGATCCACACCTCGAGGCCAACGCCTCGGTCAACACCCCAACCAAGGAAAGTACACCGGATCTCAACCGAGGCACAACATCCCACTCTCATTGTGGGGTCACCACCCTAGACTGAGCATTCCACTGCCGCCAGGTTCGGGCCAAAAAAACTCGTGTTTTGGTGAGAAAATCCTGCCCATGACCGTCCCATGAGACGTGTGCCTCGCTGGGCTTGCTCGGCCGCCCGGCTTAGCGGCCGCCACAGCATTTTATAGTGTAAAGTAACTAAAACAGCATTTGGCCGGGCTCGGGCCAAAAAAATTTCGCGAGCTTCAAGATCTCGCCACGCCCGCCTAGTAAGGTCCATGGCTCGACGCGGCCGCTCGGTGGCTCACTGGCCGGTCGGCCGGCCAAAATGCTCAGTATACCAGCCCTATGCCCACATCTCAACGGCACAAAGGCAGGCTCACACACAGGGAGAGAAAGCGACAGAAAATACTAGCTGTGCAAGAGATCAAAGCATGTCCATACCAGTGGACATGACTATAGCTATAGGTTTAACACTGTAGAGGTTGTACAACCGACCACGGATAGGGCGAAACGGATGCCTCCGATCCACATCCTACCTAACGCCGGAGACCTAGCAAAGGTGGATAGCACTCTCATGCCTCTCCAGCTCGACTGCCCCGAATCTGGGCGAAACTTGCAGGCCTCAAGCTGTGAAACCATCCCGAAAGAATCGGGCGACGTCTACTGGGGTATAACCCGTCCCCCTCACACGATCACACCGATCCGCCTACAAGCTGAATGCTATCCACCAACTAGTTCTCGGACCGAACCCCGCCCATACGTGAGCGAACGGTTTGTACGAAAATAGCCCAAAGATTAAGGTCACACAGTCGATCGGTCCTTAATTGAAAGAGCGAGCACTCACCAACTCCATGCGAACGACATGCCGCTAGGGCGGGAGGCCAGGTTGCATATCCCCTAGACAGGCGTTCACATGTAACCAAAGCGGCTCGCTCCCGCGGTAACACGTCAAGGATACACACTCACCCAAAACACACGCCAGATTACCGAGATATCCCAATCTCAGTCCAAACCAGAGATCCATCCATATCAAAGGGTAAAATATATGGATAGTAAGCATCGGGAACTAGCTAGGGGTCTGTAGCTAGTTCCAAAAGTAGTGAGTTCAAGGTACACGGTAAATCAATCCAAGGCATGGCTAAAAGATTGTCTATGCATTTCAAAAGCATCCACAAATAATAATTAAGCACTAGCAACTAAAAGCATGCATGGGATCTAAATGATCAGGAGTGACATGACACCTGATTGGCGTCCGTAGTCCTGGTCTTGGTTGTAGTCGGGGTCGAACTCCTCCTCTGGTTCGTAGCTCAGGTCTGCTCAGCACGAGATACGAGACACTAAATTACCAACAAGCATGTAGGCATAAAACCGAAGAAAGCCAATTTTAAAAGATCCAAAAAAGACCCAAACTAACTACAAACAGCACCGTCTCGATTTTAGAAAAATAATGAAACTAGTTTCATATTTTTCGAAGTTATAAATAATTAGTTATGAATTTTCAAAGGTTAAAGGATTTATAAAAATAATTATCAAAATCATTATAAATCAGAAAAGGGTTTTTATTTTTAAAATACCAGGATGACGTCATCATGAGGTCAGCATCCCAGGTTAGTGGGCTGTTAATGGGCCAAAAGTGTTAGTGGGCCGAAATTGGCCCAATGGCCTCAGCCCAACAGGGCCCAATAGGCTAAGTCCAGCGAACGTCCTTGAATTCGTTAAAAATGCACGGTGTTAAAAGGGCCGACTGCTGGGCCTTAATGGGCTAAGGCCCAAGGGACGGCCTGACGTGAATTAAACGTGAAAAAGTCAAAGAAAGGCCCACAGGACTTAGCGGTGCGCCGGACTCCTAGAACTATCTTTGGGGTTTTTGGCGCCCTTGAGGCCGCACGTGCCTCGGCAGCCAGCCACCCTGCGGAGGCGGCAGCGGCGGCGCCCGGCTGGGATGCCTTCGGCGTTCGTGCGAGCATATGTTAGCGACCTCTAGGGTCCGGCGGACAGCCTGGCGCAGCCACGACCCTGGAGTCGAGCCCTCTAACTTGCGCGCGGTACGACATGGCGGCGCTCTTGGCGCGGCGTAGCGGGCAGCGCGGCGGCGGCGATGGTTGACGGCCTTAGCGCATCTCTCCTGGCCCTGCGCTAGGGTGCACTTGGTTCAGTAGTGCATGCGCACAAGCATGCTTTGCAAGCGGCGAACACGACTCACTCGCTCACGAGCGCGCCGCGACGCGGTGGTGCCACACTGGCGGCGGCGGCGGCGGTTTGTGGCGAGGCCGACCGGCCGCGTGCGTGGGTGCACGGCGGCGACGAGGCTTAGGTTCCTGCACAAACGAAGGCGCGGGATGAAACCCGAGGTTCCTGAGGCGGCGGCGGATCGATACTGCAGCGCGTGACGGCGTGGCGTAACGTGGGGGTACGCTCCCATGGCATCACAGGCAGTTCAAGGAGGGGGAAGGAGAGAAGATGGGATGACGGCTCACATCGGGGCGACGGTGTAGTCGTAGCTGGCCTGACGGAGATGGCGGCGCTCAGCGACATGGTGTGTGGCGGCGCGGCGGCTTTGCTCTAGTACAGGTCTTCTCGCGGACGGCCTTCTCCTCTGCTTTCGAGCAGCTCGGCTTCACGGCTCACGCGAGGCATGGCGCGTCTGGCGCCTCCTCTTCCTTTCTTCCTTCCTTCTCCTCCACTTCCCCTCTTCTTCTCCCTTGCGGCGGTGGAACAGAGGAAAGGGGGCAAGTCCCTAATTGGGTTTGGATTGTGAGAGGGGCTCGGCCTGGGGGTTTAGCAGGTCGGGCACATCGAGGCGAGGGCAAAGGGGTCACGACTGGGCTCTCATTGGCTGGGGAGGCACGGAGGCTGACATGGCGGCGCAGGAGAGGCTGGCGGGGGCGTGGGCGCGACCACAGGCGGGGTAGAAGGGAATTTGGCTGGCGGCGGCTGCGACTCGGCGTTCGTGCCGGTACCGGTCACGGGACTGTCCTCGGCCCGGCCGGGTGATTTGACGAAAGGGCGGACGGTGTGAACACACGGCCGTAGCGAGGGAGACGACGGCCGTGCAGGTCCCACGTCGGACACTAGGAGAAGGAAATGACGTGGTGCGAAGCTGGGCCGCGCCAATGGGCTGGCCTGCTAGGCTTGAAAAGGTAGGGGGGTTTGAGCGCTCGTGGGCTAGGACTTGGAGGTGCACCAGCGGACTCCTCGTTGGTTAGCAGGCCCAAGGTTAGTTAGGGGTTTTGAAATTATTTTGAATTTATATTTAAACCTTATATTTGAATTTGAACTATTTCAAATTCAAAACACACTCAAATAAATCCAAATAAAATCCATAAAATCCAAATCACATATTTATACCATAATTTGAATTTATATTTTTATATTTGGGTTTTATTTATATAGAATTTGAGAGAGAGGCTAGCATTTGGTTTCAAAATTTAGTAGCACTCAACAATAAATAAAAAGTTTTAAATTTTCAGAATTTCACACCATTCAAATTTACGGGATGTTACCGCTTCTCTCTCTCTGGCTCTAGGGTTTCCTCCCCGGTAGATCGCTCTGGACTGCTTCTTTTCCCGGTATTTCTTTAGGGTAGATTCTTGTATAGACTCTGACCTCTGGATGTATGGAAGCATTCGGCGTTGTGATGATTTTCCTCTCTTAGCTCTTTGTGATTTTCGTGTCTTTTCGGAGCTATTTTTGGGTGTTTTGTTCTTCGTTCGATTCGTTGATTTGAGGGCGTTTTTCCTCGGATTTCATTGACGGGATCATGGGTGGATGCCTTGTGCATCTTTGGGTGTGATCTTGACTCCTCAAACGCCGGGAAATCCCTTCGATTCACGAGTTCTTGGAAGAACCCGAGTTCTTGGAGGTTGTTCATGTGATCTGCGATTCCCGGTGATTTAGTGAGTTAGAGCTCGAGATTTTTGGAGCATAGCTTCACCTAGTGACGCTTCTCATCTCCCCCAAATATTGTCTCAAGAGCTCAAGTGGTTTGGGAGATCTGGTGGTGGCTTGGAGGAGTGGACTTACGCACTGGGCTATTTCGCGTCGTAGATAGTTCACTGTGTAGGCACAGCCGCAGACGGTCGCCTCGAGTAGCACTACTGTTCGTCGTGCTCTTCATGAGTTCTTGCATGCTCGTGTTTCAATCTGTTGCCTCAGGTGTTTTTGGTTGCACGGAGTTTGCGGATGGTCCGTACTCGAGTGCCGGACGGTCCGCGGGTCCCTCATGGATGGTCTGATTTTTCGAAGTGCATCTCTGGTGGTTTGGTTGGCCTTTTGGGACAGTCCGGGCAGGCCGTGCGGACAGTCCGCCCCTCCCTTGCGGATGGTCCGCGTCGCCTGGACGGAGTGCTTCATTTCTTGTCTAGTGCTTCCGCTCTTTGATTCGTGGCTTATCTCTAGGACTTGTAGGCTTGTGTGTGCCTAGTCTAGAGCTTCTTTGGGGTGTGTGAGTGATCGGAGTGGCAATCGTGGTATAGGCCGAGTTCATCCTTCGGGAAGATTTTTTATCGGCTCCCATTCACTCCCCCCTCTCTGGTCGCCTATTCGGTCCTTCAATTACGGATCTTCGTGATTCTAACCAGTCTAAGATCCAAGGATGGGCGACTATGGTCAGGGGTCGGGTCCTCCGCACTTCGATGACAAGAATTACCAGATGTGGGAGAGGCGCATGGGCGCATTTTGCGTGGGAAGGGGACACTAATCTGGGAAGTGACTCAAAATCCTCATTATGTCATTCCCGATAGTTTCCTTCTTCCAGGATCACGGGACATGTTTGAGGCCAATAGCAAGGCCGTGGATTACTTGTTCTGTGCTCTTTGTGCCTCAGAGTTTGATCGAGTGTACGGAGAGGATGTGGCCGGAAAGATTTGGCTGAAGCTTATGAATGCTCATGTTGGGAATGCTCAGGTGCAGGCTCGTTTGTTTGCCACTCGCCGGAGAGAGTGAGAACTTCACTCATCTCCCCGGTGAGTCGATTGATGTGATGTTCTAGCGCTTTACCTACATCGTGAACAACATGAGGGCCAATGTGACAGTACTCCCATACACGGATCATGATCGAGCTATCAAGCTCTTGCATGCACTTGACAAATCTGTGTGGAGTGCCAAGGTCGAGGCCATTGAGGAGTCAAGCGTGTATGAGACCTTGACGGTGGAGGAGCTGTTCTCTAAGCTAAAGTCTTCGAAGGTTGATCATGGCTTGAGAGCCAAGAGCGAGAGGCCCACTGATCCTCATAGTTTGGCTCTTGTCTCAGGATCAAGGACTAATGCTAACCCTGCTGCCATGTAGTTTTCTTTGTCTTGTCGTGTGTCCATGCCAGATGAGGACTTTGAGGTGCTGAGTGAGGAGGATCTCGCCTTGTTGAGCAAGGGGTTTGGGCGGATGTACAAGAACCGCAAGAATGCGAGGAGGAGCTTGGGGATGTGATATCGGTGCAGGAAGCACAAACATTTCATGTCCAGTGTCCGGAAGCCATGGAGATCAAGAATGACTACTGTAACATCCCTAGTGTTTGCTTAGGCTAAGTACTTTAATTAGTTGTGCTAATCAAGATTAATTAGTCTCTAAGCATGATTTACATGGTTGTGAACTTTTTTTTGCACATAAACCCTTCGTCAAAGTCACAATTCATGGTCAAACCCCTAGAGCTCCAAAAGGCTGATTTGGTTTTCTTGCGCGTTCTCCAAATTTAACTATAGAAGTTCAAAATCGGCCAATATAAAAGTTTTTCCTTATCTCCGGGAACACATTTTTCATAATTGGCGGACATTCAAATTTTGAGTGGAAGTTCGCTTAAATTTGAGTTGAAGCTGCCGAGCACAGTAAATCGGGACCGAGAAAAACTGAAAGTTTGTCACATTTTTCCCACAAATCTATTCACCAAAACATAGGTCTCCCTTTGGGAAAGTTGTAGTGCTTTAGCTCCTCTACAACTGTTATTTTTGGAAATTTTTCACTTAGTTATCATTTTTGGGAGTTATGCAATTTTGAACGTGGGCTGTTGAAATAAAATTGGACGTTGACGTCACCGTCGCAGCGCCCGACGCGCGCACGTCTGCGTCTGTCACGTCCACGTGGAGTCCGAGAAATCCTCCGGCGTACGGACGTCCTAGGTGCCTCCGCTGTGGACCCGTCGTGTGCCCTGGACCCTCTGCCCGCTGAACACCCTGTGCGCCGCGCCTATTCGTGCAGGACTTCACCATGCGCGACATGCACCGGCCGCGCGAGGCGCCAGCCGCGACGCTGCCCTGCGCATGCGCCAAGTGCCGGTCCGCACATATAAAGGGAGAGGTGAGGGCGCCGCGCGTCTTTCTTGACCGCTCCGTCGTCCTCGACGAGCTCGTCTCGCTGCCGCGCCGCACCTGCATGCGGGCGTAGCTCGGCCGAGCACCGTAGTCGCCATCGCCTCTTTCCCTGTGTCCGCTCGGTGTCGTGGTCCCCCTCCGCCTCCCTCCACTCCTCATCCACTCCGGGACATCGTCGAGTGCCGACATTGCCTGCCCGCACCGCCGTTCGCCGGAGGCAGGGGCAGCAGTGACCGCTGCCGGCCACCACAACGCCACCCCGTGCCACGGACCGAGTACAAGTTAGCCCCCACACCTCCCTAGCTTCCTCCCCGGCCAACTCCGACCAAGAAGCCGCCGCCGGCAAGGGCTCCCGGCCATGAGGACCTAATTGCGTCGATTTTTATTTTTCTAGGGTGTAAACCGAAAACTAGGGACCCGGGTGTAATTTCTGAAAAGTATTTCAAGGGTCTGGCTGTAAATGTGTTTAGGGTTTTTAGCAGCAACTTCAAAAATCCAGTATAAATCGTAGAAAATTCAAAAAAAATGTAAATTCAATTGTTTTGGATTCTTTGTGAACAGATCTACAACTTCTAGAAAATTTGTATAGGGTTTTTTGGATATTTTTGAAATATAAATTCAAACTTAGTTTGAAGTACTTTTATTGTAATTCGAAATGTACTCATGCGATTGATATGAAATTTGGATATGTTGTTTTGTGAGCCATGTTCAGATCTGTGACCAAGTTTCACACATGATTGTTGTGTAGATTTATAGTTATGATTTTTGGAAGATTTATGTTAGATTAAGCTTGATGCTTTTTATAGTCCCATCAAGAAATAACTTCTTTAAGCACCAATGCACCCTAGGCCTTTTTCATGATGTTTAGCATCTCTGGAGAAATAATGGTGATTTTAGGAGCTTGATTGAGTGGTGTTTTGGAATTACACTTGTGAAGCATGTTAAATGCATAACTTGAAAAATATGATAGATCCACTTGTATGTGTTGGTCAGGAGCTTAGTGTTGTCATGTTTGAACTATAGGAAACATTTGAGGTCAAAAAGATTAGTAAATCTTTTTGTAGGATTTAATGAAGTTACTCTAGGCTGAATGTTGTCTTTTTCATTTAAATTAATTTATATATGTTCTGGAGCTGAAACTTGGTATTTAAGCTTGTTATAGTCACATGCTGCTGTGTTAAAAATTTGGGACCAGTTGGAGTTTTATTTTAATTAATATGAATTATGGATGAATGGCTAGCTAAGTAATGAATAAATAAATTTATGTTTATTAGTTAAATTTAAGGAAGGTGTTTATGTTTAGATTCTGTTTAGAATAATTTTTAAACACACCCCATGCTGTTTGGTGAAGTTTGTTATTTTAATTTGCTTAAATATGCACACAATCACCATCAAAGTAATATTTAGTCCATCATCACATACCCCCTACTATTAATGAAGTTTAGTAAGTTAAATTGCTTAGATGTGCACACAATCCCCATCAAAATAGTAGTTAGTTCACCCTCACCACACCCCCAATACTTTTTGTGAGTTTTCCTAGTTGACTAGATGAATGTGGCCAACAAGAGTTGGGTTTAGTGGTAATTCTCCCACCTTCACCATAATCTAATGCATATGCATAAGCGTGTAGATTTACAGGCGGGACGTACACTCACTCGAGGAGGAGGAGGGATCGGCTAGTGGAGAGGTGAATCAAGGTGTGTGCAAGACACGGACCAAAGTCCATAAGAGCCCAAGGCTAGTGCTGAGTTAGAGGAAGGCAAGCACCAGAGTTTCATCTAACCCTTTTTCTAAACTCATACTTTACTTTCAGTATTTATGTTTACTTTGTGCATTTAAGTTTCAGGAGTTGCTTTGAAACCTAGATGCATGATCCTTAGGATCCTATGCTCTTTTACTAGTATGTTAGGACGCTAGTGCCATGCTTTAAGGACACGGTACAAGTCGAGTAATGACTCATTGCTTTCGCGAGATATAGGATGCTTATGTTGGAATCATAAGTTGGTTAAATTGACTCGCTCATGTGGTAAGAGCAATGGGTTCGGTCTCGGCCAGAGTAAGTAGCATGTTGGTTTAAGCTATTGAGCGTACCAAGTGCTTGTCGGGAATGGGACGGTAAGCCTAGTACCTAATGAACCGGTCTTGAGGGACTTTATAGCTACTAATCTTGAGATCACGTCTCCGGTTTGATTCCCGGTAGTGCAAGTGTGAGTCTGGGCGTGCCATGTGAGGCGTTCGGTAACCTTGTACTTAGGCCTGTGGCGCCTATCCCTAATCTGGGGAGTGACCGGAACCACCTGGTCGGGGTAGACACCGCATTTGTTTTTCTTTGGATTCTTGGGGTCTACCTTCTTTCGTGTATCTTGGGTTTACCTTGCAAGGATATAAATCGATCGATCGTCGGTCACTCGCCGTTATCTGAGTCAGCTTGACCACTGGCTACTCCATGTTTATTTATGAAACATTTTGGATTAATATTGTTGACTGATTAATCTTGTTTGCACAAACATGCTTATTTAGTTAGGTGCTTACCTAGAATGGTTAACATACTAGAACTTGAGCTAAAAATGGAAAGTAAGGATAAACTCTTAGACGCTTTTGGCAAAACAATCCCACCAGCCAAAGAGCCTTGCATCTCTAATTGTACTTTTATTTTGTCGGGTCAGTCTTGCTGAGTATTAGCATACTCAACCTTGCTTAATTTGTGGTTTCCAGGTAACCCCATCTGGCCTGACTCTATTCCAGATGGATGGGAGATTGAATGGGAGAATGACGATGAGGATTGATATGCTTGGATGGCCTCCCATGTGTATCATGCGCTAGTTTTATTTTCTGCTGTTTAAACTCTGCATCACCTTTACTTTATGTATGAAAAATCTGGTTTGTAATATTATGTACTTGTGGACTTTTAAGTAATATCAAACTTGTACTCTGGTCCCGCCTTCATGTGGGCTTAGCGCATATTCTCGATCATGTATAAGTGATTAACCGGTCATGACCCGGCAGAGGCGACAAAATAACTCTTGGTTATCGCTTATGAGCCAAGTGGACCGGCTTAGGTGATAATCTAGAATTATTTTGGGTGGTTCTGTCACAACTACAAGGGCAAGCCCAAGCACGACTACAACAAGCACTGCTCCCAGAACGACTACAAGGACAAGAGCAAGGACAAGGGCGAGAGAAGGCCAAGGAAGAGCAACGGGTACAAGAAGAAGATGACTCGAGCGATGGTTGCCGGAGCGAGCGACATCGACTCCAGTTCAAGTGACTCCTCATCTGGTTCGAGCAGCAAGGAAGAGCAAGATCGGCGTAAGGACAAGCGGCACACGGGCAAGAACTTCACCGGCCTCAGCTTCGTCACACAAGGTGGCTTTTGCGGCATGGCGCACAACTCCAAGAAGGGTGGGAAGCACATCTCGGATTCGAACTCCGACTTCGAGGAAGAGGTACGTCAAGATCACAACTTCTTGCTAGAGGAGAATCCTAGGCTGAATGAGTTGCTTGATAACCGTGATGATGTGCTTAGGAAGACCAACAAGGAGAAGAGAGAGTTTTAGTCCTTGCTAGGTGATGCTAGGGACAAGATAGTTGAGCTTGAGTCTTTGCTTGTTGATGCTAGAACTGAGAAACTCTTTGAAAGCTACTCATGTTGTTTCTGATGAGGTTGATTGTGGTGATTGCAATGTTTTCCTGGCTGACTTGACTGCTCTCAAGGAGAAGCATGCCTCAACTCTTGAGGAACTAGATGTGCTTAGGATTGAGCTTGATGAGATAAAATCTAGACCTACTTTACTAGGTGTTTGCACTTCTTGTCCTGTGTTGCATGCTAGGCTAGATGAATCTCATGATAGGATAGTTTCTCTTGAGGCTGCATTGAAAGCTCTTATTCCTACATCATACTCTACCTGTGAAATGCATGCTTTGAAAAATATGGAACTTGCGCATTATGTTGACCATTTGTAGGATGAGAATGATGAGTTGAGGAAATTGATGAGTTGGTTATCTGGGCATGAGCCTCAGCTGAGTTTGATGTTAGCTGAGTTTAAGAGGTTTGATGGTCGAGGGGGGGGAAGAGTGGTGAGGGAGAAGAGAAAGTTGTAGAGATTCATATACCATCACACACCATACCCATGAACAAGTATGCACCCAAGCCAAACCACCTCAGAACAAGCTAGACACAACCCCAGATCCACGAGTGTTTCCTCACAAGACAGAGAACTATCAGAAACCCATAAAGTTTGTGAGCACACAAGGGAATGTGTTTGGGGAGAAGCCAGGAGAGAAAGTTGTTGAGAAGCCCACAGAGAAACCACAGCCAATCCACTTCTAGTGTGAGTATTTTGGGAGGGATGGCCATAAGGATGAGTTCTATTTCAGAAGGAGAATGGATGAGAGGTTTGCTAGGGAGATGGCAAACAAGGAAAGGTACAACCCTTCTCATGGTGTGCATGAGCCTCGTAGAGGGCCTCTACCTCGAGGTGATGGGTTTGTGCGTACGGTTCCCACTCGTGGTGGTGGAGGTGGTTTTCCTCAGAGAGATAGGCGTGTTGGGTTTGGGCGTGGTGAGTTTGCTGGACGTGCTCCTACTCGTGACCGTTATGAATTTGGGAGGCACGATCACAGTTTTGATTCTCAGAGGGACTATGGGTCACGTTTTCCCCCTCGCGGTGCGCGTTCCCCTCCAGTGAGACGTGATAGGTTCTTCGGTGGTAGGCGTGAGAGGGCTCCACCTAGAGGCTTTGATAGGATGAATTTTACTAACCCTTCTTTTGAGCAAATGGCTCGACACTGGTTTAACTCTTTCGGTACTAACCCCAGTGTTGAGTCGCTTGCTCATTCTCGTTCTCATTTTTGATTTGCAGGTGGGAGGCTTGGAGGACTTTTGGTTGATCAACTCCGGTTGTTCGCGCCACATGATCGAAGATCGTGGGTGGTTCTCCAGCATCACCCTGGTGAATACGAGGGAGTATATCACTTTCGGGGACAATGGGAGAGGACGAGTGCTTGCTGAAGGTATGGTGAAGGTGAGTAGCAAGGTGACCTTAAAGTGTGTGTATTTGGTCAAGTCACTTGGTTTTAACCTGTTGTCAGTATCCCAATTGCTTGACGAGGGTTTTGAGGTTCGTTTTCAGTTGGGTGCTTCTCGTGTGCTTGATTCTCGAGGCGATCTTGTTTGTATGATCGTCCCCGAGGGTCAAATCTTTCGTGCTGATTTTTTCCAGTCTGTTGGTCCTCCTCGATGCTTTGTTGATGGCATTTTGGCCGGGCTTTGGAAGTGGCATAGGAGGCTAGGACACTTGAGCTTTGAGTTGCTTTCCCGCTTGAGTGGCCTAGACCTAGTCCGAGGATTGCCAAAGTTGAAATTCAAGAAGGATTTGGTTTGTGCTCCATGTCGGCATGGAAAGATGGTTGCTGCTTCTCACGCCCCTCTGACTGCAGTCATGACCGAGCGACCTTGTGAGTTGTTGCACATGGATTTGGTTGGGCCAACTAGTGTTCGCTCTGTGGGTGGGAAGTGGTATGTGTGGGTTGTGGTTGATGATTTCTCGAGGTACTCTTAGGTTTTCTTTTTGAGGATAAAAGCGAGACATTTGGCTTTGTTCGGGACTTGATCTTGAGGTTGAAGAATGAGAGACATGGGGATGCCATTCGAGCTATACGCAGTGACAATGGCACGGAATTCAGGAACTCTCATTTTGATGCCTTTTGCAGTGATCTTGGTCTTGATCATCAGTACTCTTCTCCATACGTCGCTTGCCAGAATGGCGTAGTGGAGAGGAAGAATCAGACCCTTTGTGAGATGGCCAGGACGATGCTTGATGAGCATAGGACTCCTAGGCGTTTCTGGACCGAGGCGGTCAATACCGCCTGCTATGTGTCAAATCACATTTTCCTTCGTGCCTTCAAGAAGAGGACTTTGTATGAGCTGATGCATGGGCAGAAACCCAAGGTGAGTCACTTTTGTGCTTTTGGTTGCAAGTGCTTTATTCTGAAGAAGGGCAAGTTAGACAAGTTTGAGGCTGGATGTTCGGATGGTATTTTTCTCGGTTATGCGATTCACTCTAGAGTATATCATGTGCTCAATCTTGACACTAACCGAATCATGGAGACTTGTGAGGTAACCTTCGACGAGACACAACCATGTAGTTCCTCTGCTTTTGAGTGTGCAGGTGACGATGAAGTTGGCGAGAAGATCTTTGAGGATGAGAAGGATGGAGATGGAGAAGAAGACGATGATGATGGTGATGCTCCTGCGGTTGATTGTGTACACGCTACTTCCACTATGACGACGACGATCGAGGATGGTCTGTCCCCTACGCCTACAACGACAGAGGCTGTTTGAGTGGAGGCTGCTGCTGAGGAGGAGGTTGTGTCCAGACGAGAGGCTCCCCGGCGTGTACAGGTGGATCACCCACGATCGACGATCATTGGTGACCTTCATGAACGCACTACACCGTCAAGGTCACGGAATACTTCTCACTTTGCTCACTCTGCATTTATTGCCTCGTTTGAGCCCAAAGGTATTCGATGCGCTTTGTCTGATGCGAACTGGGTGAATTCCATGCATGAGGAGTTGGAGAACTTTGAGAGAAACCAAGTCTGGGTGTTAGTCGATCCACCACCAAATTGTCGTCCCATAGGTACCAAGTGGGTGTGGAAGAACAAGGATCCTTCTAGCCTTTGCCGTGGCTAAAGGGTTCAAGTTGTTCCAGATGGATGTGAAGAGTGCTTTCTTGAATGGGGTGATAGAGGAAGAAGTGTATGTGAGGCAACCCCCGGGGTTTGAGAGTGAGAGATACCCACACCATGTATACAAACTCCAGAGAGCGCTTTATGGGTTGAAACAGGCACCGAGGGCTTGGTATGGCAAGTTGAGAGGCTTTTTGCTGAGCAAGGGGTTTGTGATGGCACAGTTGATAAGACCCTGTTTCTCCTTAAGCATGGAAATGACATGTTGATTGTTGATTCGTGGATGACATAATCTTTGGTGGCTCTTCTCATGATCTTGTTGTCAGATTTGCAGATGACATGAGCAGGGAATTTGAGATGTCTATGATGGGCGAGCTGCAGTTTTTCCTAGGGCTCCAGATCAAGCAGTGCAAGGATGGGACGTTTGTACATCAGGTGAAGTACACCAAGGACATAGTGAAGAAATTTGGCATGAATGACTCCAAGCCGCTGACTACACCGATGAGTACCACTACGGCTTTAGATGCGGATGAGGATGGCGAACCCGTGGGCGGAAGAATGCTGAGCATGATCGGCTCCCTCCTCTACTTGACGGTGACGAGGCCGGACATACAGTTCATTGTGTGTCTGTGCGCTCGTTTTCAGGCTTCACTAAGGACTTCACATCGTCAGTCCGTCAAGAGGATTTTCATGTATTTAAACTACACTCCTGAGTTTGGTCTTTGGTATTCTGCCTCCTCGACACTCAGACCTCACGGATTCTCGGATGCTGATTTTGCTGGGTGTCATTTGGATCGCAAATCTTCCTCGGGTTGTTGCCAGTTTCTTGGTTCTTCTTTGGTCTCTTGGTCGTTTCGCAAGCAATCTAGTGTAGCCCAGTCCACTATAGAAGCCGAGTATGTCGCTGACCGGTTGTTGTTTCCTATGGGTGACCTACACTATGAGCAATTTTGGTGAGGAGTGCTCCCAGGTTCCACTCTTTTGTGACAACACCATTGCCATAAGTGTAGCTAAAAACCCAGTCCTTCACTCCAAGGCTAAACACATCGAAGTGAGATATCATTTTCCGAGGGACAATGTTGAGAAAGGGAATATTTCCTTGTCCTATGTACCTACCCAAGATCAGCTAGCCGACATTTTCACTAAACCACTTGACCAAGTTACCTTCACACGCTTGCGAGGTGAACTTGGAGTGTGTTTCCCTTTTTAGCTGGATCTTGGAGCTTCTCGTGTATATATGTGATATATGTATCATTTGTTGCATTCCATGCATGCATTTTACTTTTTGTACAAAACATGGCAGGATAGCCATATTTGGATCATTTGTGGTAGGATGAGCTTCTTTTATATACTTTGATCACTATGATGTGCTATATGTGAGGTATGTGTATGCTTTAGGAATGGTAATGTGAATGCTATGCTCTTGATGGTATTGTCACATGTTCTTCTCTCGATTCGTTGAT